>CM060963.1:161791208-162126208 GCA_030765045.1 Tenodera sinensis
TATAACACGGTGCTATAAGTGCCTAGGATTTGGACACAGAGCAGCACAATGTAAAGAAGGGGAAGATAGGACAGGAAACTGCCTAAATTGTGGAGAAAAGGGACATATAGCCAAAGAATGCAAAAGTACACCTTTCTGTATGGAATGTAAGGTAAGCGGACATAGAACGGATCAGATGAGATGTCCAATATATAGGAATCTCATCTTAGACGCTAGAAGAAGACGGCTAAAATAGATCTAATGAATATAATGGATATGCGTATATTACAAGTAAATTTGATGAGATCGCAACTTAGTCATGACATGGCAATTGCAGTTGCTAAGGAAAAGATGATTGACGTAATGTTTGTATGTGAGCCGAACTTAAAATATGTGTCGAGCAGTGACTGGATTAAGGACAAACGAAAGGACGTTGCAGTCTATTTCTTTAATAAGAAGGTTGAGGTAACAGATCTGAGGTTGGGAGAAGGTTACATATGCATTGTTTTTAAACACTTTAAGATCTATGCCTGTTACAGCTCACCTAACATCCCTCTGCTGGACTTCAAGAGAGACGTGGACTCTATAATGGAAGATATTAAATTATCGGGAGGAGAAAGTATTATAATTGGAGACTTAAATATTAAGTCACCCCAATGGGGATCTCCTGTTGTTGATCGCAGAGGTGATTACTTCCTGGAGTGGATGGCAACTTTGGACTTGGTGGTGCATAATAGAGGGAATAAACCAACCTTTGTGAGAGGAGCCTGTGGGTCATACATAGACATTACTTGCTCAACCCAGAAAATAGCAGAAAAAATCATAAATTGGGATGTGCTGGATGAAGAGTCACTTAGTGACCATAGCCTAATTTATTTTGAAATAAAAGAAACAATAAGACATCCTGAAGTGGAAGCTAGAAAATGGTGATGTCAGTAAGGATGAAATCGATCAGGATAGAATGATAAAGACACTTCAAGAAATTACAATGGCTAGTAAAATAAGTCAGGATAGGAAGGGAAGGTCGCAACTCCCATTCTGGTGGAACAGTCAGATTGATGAACAGAGAAAGAAATGTATTCAGAGTAGGCGTAAGCTGACAAGACTCAACAGAAGGCTCTGTGGAGGTCAAGACGCAGAGGAACTGAGGGTACAATATAAAGAAAGTAGAAAGGTATTAGGTAAACTCATTAAAGAAGCCAAAAACAAACATTGGCAGAAATTGTGTGACGAACTTGACCAAGACATTTGGGGAGCAGGTTACAAATTGGTTACGGGACAGTTGACAAACAGGATGCCAATTGAATTAACAAGAGAAAGGAGAAGAACAGTGGCTGAGCATTTATTCCCGAGTAGGAAGGATAAATTAGGGAATAGTATAAGGAGTAATGAGGTAATGCCATTTACTCTGCAAGAATTGCAGAATGCAGCAAAAAATATGAAATCAGGTAAAGCACCAGGCCTGGATGGTATTCCCCCAGAAGCTGTCAAGCTTACTGTAGAAATAGCTCCGGAATGGGTATTAAGTGTCCTAAACACTTTATTAAGTAAACAGAAGTTTCCAGATGAATGGAAAGTGGCCAAGCTTGTCCTCTTGTTAAAAGGAGGGAAGATGCCGCAAGACCCATCAGCCTTTAGACCATTATGTCTCTTGAATACAATGAGTAAGCTATATGAAAGGCTAATAAGGATAAGACTCGACAAGGAGATTGACCAGGGGGAGGGATTATCAGACCATCAATATGGCTTCAGGAAAGAAAAGTCCACTATCCAAGCAATGGAATCGATAATGGAAATAAAAAATAAGACCGAAGATAAATGGGTATGCGTAATCACACTAGATGTGAGAAACGCATTTAATACTGCAACTTGGAGTGTAATAATCACTGAATTGCAGCGAAGAAAAATATCATTATATCTTATTAATATAATAAGACAATATTTTGATAACAGATATATCCAGTTACATCATAAGGATAAAATGCAAGTAACTGCAGGAGTACCACAGGGCTCCGTATTGGGACCCACATTGTGGAATATTTTATATGATGGGGTACTGCGGCTCAAATTGACAACGGGAGCATATACTATAGGATTTGCTGATGATCTGGCGCTCGTTGTAACTGCTATCGATGAAGAAGAATTGATGTTTAGAGCAAACGAATCCTTGAGACGCATACAGACATGGATGAAGACCAACAGACTAGATTTGGCAGGACAAAAAACTGAAGCTGTTATTCTAAAAGGTCCCAGGAAGCGCAAGGAAGTGTTTTTCACTGTTGGAGGTACCACGATTACACCCAGTAAAGCAGTACGTTATTTGGGTGTAATGTTAGGTGATGGTGGAAATTTTGGAGAACATATTAGGACAATTACCAAAAAAGCTGAGAAGAAAGCATCAGCATTGTCTAGGTTGATGCCCAATATTGGAGGTCCGAGCTCCATGAAAAGGCAGTTGCTATGCAGTGCAATATATTCAGTGCTGCTATATGCTGCACCTCTGTGGTGTCCTGTGCTTCAAAAAGGGATTTATAAGAACCTCATGGACAAGGTACAACGAAAGATGCTTCTGAGAATAGCCTTTGGGTATAGGACTATATCAACTAGAGCCTTACAAGTAATAACTGGGTCCATCCCTATAGATTTAAAAGTGGAAGAAAGAAGAATCATACATGAGGCAGGTGGCCCACTCTCTAAGCATGAGAAGATGAACATCAGAATGCAAATAATTGAGAAGTGGCAAAGACGATGGCAAGAGACCACGATAGTAGGGCAGTGGACAAAGAAAATCATTCCCGACATTAATAAATGGCTAAATTGTAAACATCGACAGCTGGATTACTTCCTGACGCAGGTCTTGACGGGACATGGGAGATTCAGATATTATGCCAAGAGGATGGGGAAAACCGAAGATGACCTATGCAAATATTGTACACAAGTGGACACTGTGGAACACACCATCTTCCACTGTAAACAATGGGATTTACAGAGAAATGACGCCCAAAGGAAGTTAGGTTTCCAGTTAACAGCTGATAATCTGGGAGAAAAGATTATGGATAAGAGAGAAACATGGGCCATTGTAAAATCACTATGTGAATCAATATTGAAGATCAAAGAAGCCGAGGATAGACAATTACAGATAGTTTAGAACGATTAGACAACTGCCATTTCTGAAGTAATGCCACAAGCAGTCCCAGAATGGCATGTGACGGGGCAGGGTTTTTTAGTTGGTTAGAGTCCAACTCGCTAAGGTAGCGTCCATGAGGGATTTTTCCCTGCCGAAACAAAAAAAAAAAAAAAAAACTACTACTACTGCTGCTGCTGCTGCTGCTGCTGCTGCTGCTGCTGCTGCTGCTGCTGCTGCTGCTGCTGCTGCTGCTGCTGCTGCTGCTGCTGCTGCTGCTGCTGCTGCTGCTGCTGCTGCTGCTGCTGCTGCTGCTGCTGCTGCTGCTGCTGCTGCTGCTGCTGCTGCTGCTGCTGCTGCTGCTGCTGCTGCTGCTGCTGCTGCTGCTGCTGCTGCTGCTGCTGCTGCTGCTGCTGCTGCTGCTGCTGCTGCTGCTGCTGCTGCTGCTGCTGCTGCTGCTGCTGCTGCTGCTGCTGCTGCTGCTGCTGCTGCTGCTGCTGCTGCTGCTGCTGCTGCTGCTGCTGCTGCTGCTGCTGCTGCTGCTGCTGCTGCTGCTGCTGCTGCTGCTGCTGCTGCTGCTGCTGCTGCTGCTGCTGCTGCTGCTGCTGCTGCTGCTGCTGCTGCTGCTGCTGCTGCTGCTGCTGCTGCTGCTGCTGCTGCTGCTGCTGCTGCTGCTGCTGCTGCTGCTGCTGCTGCTGCTGCTGCTGCTGCTGCTGCTGCTGCTGCTGCTGCTGCTGCTGCTGCTGCTGCTGCTGCTGCTGCTGCTGCTGCTGCTGCTGCTGCTGCTGCTGCTGCTGCTGCTGCTGCTGCTGCTGCTGCTGCTGCTGCTGCTGCTGCTGCTGCTGCTGCTGCTGCTGCTGCTGCTGCTGCTGCTGCTGCTGCTGCTGCTGCTGCTGCTGCTGCTGCTGCTGCTGCTGCTGCTGCTGCTGCTGCTGCTGCTGCTGCTGCTGCTGCTGCTGCTGCTGCTGCTGCTGCTGCTGCTGCTGCTGCTGCTGCTGCTGCTGCTGCTGCTGCTGCTGCTGCTGCTGCTGCTGCTGCTGCTGCTGCTGCTGCTGCTGCTGCTGCTGCTGCTGCTGCTGCTGCTGCTGCTGCTGCTGCTGCTGCTGCTGCTGCTGCTGCTGCTGCTGCTGCTGCTGCTGCTGCTGCTGCTGCTGCTGCTGCTGCTGCTGCTGCTGCTGCTGCTGCTGCTGCTGCTGCTGCTGCTGCTGCTGCTGCTGCTGCTGCTGCTGCTGCTGCTGCTGCTGCTGCTGCTGCTGCTGCTGCTGCTGCTGCTGCTGCTGCTGCTGCTGCTGCTGCTGCTGCTGCTGCTGCTGCTGCTGCTGCTGCTGCTGCTGCTGCTGCTGCTGCTGCTGCTGCTGCTGCTGCTGCTGCTGCTGCTGCTGCTGCTGCTGCTGCTGCTGCTGCTGCTGCTGCTGCTGCTGCTGCTGCTGCTGCTGCTGCTGCTGCTGCTGCTGCTGCTGCTGCTGCTGCTGCTGCTGCTGCTGCTGCTGCTGCTGCTGCTGCTGCTGCTGCTGCTGCTGCTGCTGCTGCTGCTGCTGCTGCTGCTGCTGCTGCTGCTGCTGCTGCTGCTGCTGCTGCTGCTGCTGCTGCTGCTGCTGCTGCTGCTGCTGCTGCTGCTGCTGCTGCTGCTGCTGCTGCTGCTGCTGCTGCTGCTGCTGCTGCTGCTGCTGCTGCTGCTGCTGCTGCTGCTGCTGCTGCTGCTGCTGCTGCTGCTGCTGCTGCTGCTGCTGCTGCTGCTGCTGCTGCTGCTGCTGCTGCTGCTGCTGCTGCTGCTGCTGCTGCTGCTGCTGCTGCTGCTGCTGCTGCTGCTGCTGCTGCTGCTGCTGCTGCTGCTGCTGCTGCTGCTGCTGCTGCTGCTGCTGCTGCTGCTGCTGCTGCTGCTGCTGCTGCTGCTGCTGCTGCTGCTGCTGCTGCTGCTGCTGCTGCTGCTGCTGCTGCTGCTGCTGCTGCTGCTGCTGCTGCTGCTGCTGCTGCTGCTGCTGCTGCTGCTGCTGCTGCTGCTGCTGCTGCTGCTGCTGCTGCTGCTGCTGCTGCTGCTGCTGCTGCTGCTGCTGCTGCTGCTGCTGCTGCTGCTGCTGCTGCTGCTGCTGCTGCTGCTGCTGCTGCTGCTGCTGCTGCTGCTGCTGCTGCTGCTGCTGCTGCTGCTGCTGCTGCTGCTGCTGCTGCTGCTGCTGCTGCTGCTGCTGCTGCTGCTGCTGCTGCTGCTGCTGCTGCTGCTGCTGCTGCTGCTGCTGCTGCTGCTGCTGCTGCTGCTGCTGCTGCTGCTGCTGCTGCTGCTGCTGCTGCTGCTGCTGCTGCTGCTGCTGCTGCTGCTGCTGCTGCTGCTGCTGCTGCTGCTGCTGCTGCTGCTGCTGCTGCTGCTGCTGCTGCTGCTGCTGCTGCTGCTGCTGCTGCTGCTGCTGCTGCTGCTGCTGCTGCTGCTGCTGCTGCTGCTGCTGCTGCTGCTGCTGCTGCTGCTGCTGCTGCTGCTGCTGCTGCTGCTGCTGCTGCTGCTGCTGCTGCTGCTGCTGCTGCTGCTGCTGCTGCTGCTGCTGCTGCTGCTGCTGCTGCTGCTGCTGCTGCTGCTGCTGCTGCTGCTGCTGCTGCTGCTGCTGCTGCTGCTGCTGCTGCTGCTGCTGCTGCTGCTGCTGCTGCTGCTGCTGCTGCTGCTGCTGCTGCTGCTGCTGCTGCTGCTGCTGCTGCTGCTGCTGCTGCTGCTGCTGCTGCTGCTGCTGCTGCTGCTGCTGCTGCTGCTGCTGCTGCTGCTGCTGCTGCTGCTGCTGCTGCTGCTGCTGCTGCTGCTGCTGCTGCTGCTGCTGCTGCTGCTGCTGCTGCTGCTGCTGCTGCTGCTGCTGCTGCTGCTGCTGCTGCTGCTGCTGCTGCTGCTGCTGCTGCTGCTGCTGCTGCTGCTGCTGCTGCTGCTGCTGCTGCTGCTGCTGCTGCTGCTGCTGCTGCTGCTGCTGCTGCTGCTGCTGCTGCTGCTGCTGCTGCTGCTGCTGCTGCTGCTGCTGCTGCTGCTGCTGCTGCTGCTGCTGCTGCTGCTGCTGCTGCTGCTGCTGCTGCTGCTGCTGCTGCTGCTGCTGCTGCTGCTGCTGCTGCTGCTGCTGCTGCTGCTGCTGCTGCTGCTGCTGCTGCTGCTGCTGCTGCTGCTGCTGCTGCTGCTGCTGCTGCTGCTGCTGCTGCTGCTGCTGCTGCTGCTGCTGCTGCTGCTGCTGCTGCTGCTGCTGCTGCTGCTGCTGCTGCTGCTGCTGCTGCTGCTGCTGCTGCTGCTGCTGCTGCTGCTGCTGCTGCTGCTGCTGCTGCTGCTGCTGCTGCTGCTGCTGCTGCTGCTGCTGCTGCTGCTGCTGCTGCTGCTGCTGCTGCTGCTGCTGCTGCTGCTGCTGCTGCTGCTGCTGCTGCTGCTGCTGCTGCTGCTGCTGCTGCTGCTGCTGCTGCTGCTGCTGCTGCTGCTGCTGCTGCTGCTGCTGCTGCTGCTGCTGCTGCTGCTGCTGCTGCTGCTGCTGCTGCTGCTGCTGCTGCTGCTGCTGCTGCTGCTGCTGCTGCTGCTGCTGCTGCTGCTGCTGCTGCTGCTGCTGCTGCTGCTGCTGCTGCTGCTGCTGCTGCTGCTGCTGCTGCTGCTGCTGCTGCTGCTGCTGCTGCTGCTGCTGCTGCTGCTGCTGCTGCTGCTGCTGCTGCTGCTGCTGCTGCTGCTGCTGCTGCTGCTGCTGCTGCTGCTGCTGCTGCTGCTGCTGCTGCTGCTGCTGCTGCTGCTGCTGCTGCTGCTGCTGCTGCTGCTGCTGCTGCTGCTGCTGCTGCTGCTGCTGCTGCTGCTGCTGCTGCTGCTGCTGCTGCTGCTGCTGCTGCTGCTGCTGCTGCTGCTGCTGCTGCTGCTGCTGCTGCTGCTGCTGCTGCTGCTGCTGCTGCTGCTGCTGCTGCTGCTGCTGCTGCTGCTGCTGCTGCTGCTGCTGCTGCTGCTGCTGCTGCTGCTGCTGCTGCTGCTGCTGCTGCTGCTGCTGCTGCTGCTGCTGCTGCTGCTGCTGCTGCTGCTGCTGCTGCTGCTGCTGCTGCTGCTGCTGCTGCTGCTGCTGCTGCTGCTGCTGCTGCTGCTGCTGCTGCTGCTGCTGCTGCTGCTGCTGCTGCTGCTGCTGCTGCTGCTGCTGCTGCTGCTGCTGCTGCTGCTGCTGCTGCTGCTGCTGCTGCTGCTGCTGCTGCTGCTGCTGCTGCTGCTGCTGCTGCTGCTGCTGCTGCTGCTGCTGCTGCTGCTGCTGCTGCTGCTGCTGCTGCTGCTGCTGCTGCTGCTGCTGCTGCTGCTGCTGCTGCTGCTGCTGCTGCTGCTGCTGCTGCTGCTGCTGCTGCTGCTGCTGCTGCTGCTGCTGCTGCTGCTGCTGCTGCTGCTGCTGCTGCTGCTGCTGCTGCTGCTGCTGCTGCTGCTGCTGCTGCTGCTGCTGCTGCTGCTGCTGCTGCTGCTGCTGCTGCTGCTGCTGCTGCTGCTGCTGCTGCTGCTGCTGCTGCTGCTGCTGCTGCTGCTGCTGCTGCTGCTGCTGCTGCTGCTGCTGCTGCTGCTGCTGCTGCTGCTGCTGCTGCTGCTGCTGCTGCTGCTGCTGCTGCTGCTGCTGCTGCTGCTGCTGCTGCTGCTGCTACTACTACTACTACTACTACTACTACTACTACTACTACTACTACTACTACTACTACTACTACTACTACTACTACTACTACTACTACTACTACTACTACTACTACTACTACTACTACTACTACTACTACTACTACTACTACTACTACTACTACTACTACTACTACTACTACTACTACTACTACTACTACTACTACTACTACTACTACTACTACTACTACTACTACTACTACTACTACTACTACTACTACTACTACTACTACTACTACTACTACTACTACTACTACTACTACTACTACTACTACTACTACTACTACTACTACTACTACTACTACTACTACTACTACTACTACTACTACTACTACTACTACTACTACTACTACTACTACTACTACTACTACTACTACTACTACTACTACTACTACTACTACTACTACTACTACTACTACTACTACTACTACTACTACTACTACTACTACTACTACTACTACTACTACTACTACTACTACTACTACTACTACTACTACTACTACTACTACTACTACTACTACTACTACTACTACTACTACTACTACTACTACTACTACTACTACTACTACTACTACTACTACTACTACTACTACTACTACTACTACTACTACTACTACTACTACTACTACTACTACTACTACTACTACTACTACTACTACTACTACTACTACTACTACTACTACTACTACTACTACTACTACTACTACTACTACTACTACTACTACTACTACTACTACTACTACTACTACTACTACTACTACTACTACTACTACTACTACTACTACTACTACTACTACTACTACTACTACTACTACTACTACTACTACTACTACTACTACTACTACTACTACTACTACTACTACTACTACTACTACTACTACTACTACTACTACTACTACTACTACTACTACTACTACTACTACTACTACTACTACTACTACTACTACTACTACTACTACTACTACTACTACTACTACTACTACTACTACTACTACTACTACTACTACTACTACTACTACTACTACTACTACTACTACTACTACTACTACTACTACTACTACTACTACTACTACTACTACTACTACTACTACTACTACTACTACTACTACTACTACTACTACTACTACTACTACTACTACTACTACTACTACTACTACTACTACTACTACTACTACTACTACTACTACTACTACTACTACTACTACTACTACTACTACTACTACTACTACTACTACTACTACTACTACTACTACTACTACTACTACTACTACTACTACTACTACTACTACTACTACTACTACTACTACTACTACTACTACTACTACTACTACTACTACTACTACTACTACTACTACTACTACTACTACTACTACTACTACTACTACTACTACTACTACTACTACTACTACTACTACTACTACTACTACTACTACTACTACTACTACTACTACTACTACTACTACTACTACTACTACTACTACTACTACTACTACTACTACTACTACTACTACTACTACTACTACTACTACTACTACTACTACTACTACTACTACTACTACTACTACTACTACTACTACTACTACTACTACTACTACTACTACTACTACTACTACTACTACTACTACTACTACTACTACTACTACTACTACTACTACTACTACTACTACTACTACTACTACTACTACTACTACTACTACTACTACTACTACTACTACTACTACTACTACTACTACTACTACTACTACTACTACTACTACTACTACTACTACTACTACTACTACTACTACTACTACTACTACTACTACTACTACTACTACTACTACTACTACTACTACTACTACTACTACTACTACTACTACTACTACTACTACTACTACTACTACTACTACTACTACTACTACTACTACTACTACTACTACTACTACTACTACTACTACTACTACTACTACTACTACTACTACTACTACTACTACTACTACTACTACTACTACTACTACTACTACTACTACTACTACTACTACTACTACTACTACTACTACTACTACTACTACTACTACTACTACTACTACTACTACTACTACTACTACTACTACTACTACTACTACTACTACTACTACTACTACTACTACTACTACTACTACTACTACTACTACTACTACTACTACTACTACTACTACTACTACTACTACTACTACTACTACTACTACTACTACTACTACTACTACTACTACTACTACTACTACTACTACTACTACTACTACTACTACTACTACTACTACTACTACTACTACTACTACTACTACTACTACTACTACTACTACTACTACTACTACTACTACTACTACTACTACTACTACTACTACTACTACTACTACTACTACTACTACTACTACTACTACTACGCCCACTGGAACAATTGTTCTTCTTCTTCTTCAGTCCAGGTGCTTTCACCTGTTTTTCAGAATTACCACCCGCAGCTATCCTGGGCACAGCAGTCCTTGCCAAACAGCAACCAGGACAGTTGGGGTGTTTCAGTGCACAACTCATTCATCTCTCAGCCTTCTTTCCCCAGCACCGACAGCGGTTATTTCTCCAGTACCTTTGTAAACTCAGCGTATGCAGGAGCTACGCCCCCTTTCCCGAGGTCATCTCAACAACACTCTCCAACATATTCTCCAGCCGGTGCTGCAATCTCCATCGACCCTCAACGTCGCGTAACCTCTACGCCAATTTCTTTGCCTGCTTCGCCCCTGCCAAACATTTCTCACACATCTGACCCGGTGTCCCTCGATCTTATCCAGCTTGAACCTTTCTCTCCTCATTCACCTTCATTTCCTCCTTCTCCTCCTCCTCCTCCTCCTCCTCCTCCCATCTCTCAGTCTTCTTTCCCCAGCACCGACAACGGTTTTGTAAACTCAGCGTATGCAGGAGCTACGCCCCCTTTCCCGTGGTCATCTCAACAACACTCTCCAACATATTCTCTAGCCAGTGCTTCAATATCCATCAACCCTCAACCTCGCGTAACCTCTACGCCAGTTTCTTTACCTGCTTCGCCCCTGCCAAACATTTCTCACACATCTGACCCGGTGTCCCTCGATCTTATCCAGCTTGAACCTTTCTCTCCTCATTCACCTTCTTTTCCTCCTCCTCCCCCAAACAGCTTTTCCTCTTCTGCTTCCTTTCTTTACCAAGCATTCACACCTATTTCCCCTCAAAGACAAGTATCTTTCCCTCCTCGCCTCAACCCTCAGTTTGACAACATTTCCCCTGCAGCGATTCTAAGAGTCCTCTCGTGCTCTTGTGCGGCATTCTATCCGTCTACAGCTCGGCGGAATCTGTTTCCACGGTGGGATGCGAGCACCATTCTGCTCCAACACAGCAGTGGTTGGTGCGCGGCTGGTGGATGCGCTAACGACGGATTGGATGCCCTGCTTGCTAACATCCCTCAGCTAAACGATCAAAACGAAGAAGAACAAATCTCCGACCTGGCAGTTCCTATTCTAGCGCCCGTTACCCGCGAGGCTCGGCTGCGAGTGGCTCGCCTCGCAAATAAAAGGAACACTGCACATACGCCTCACCCTCTGCGGAAGAAACAGCGAACATCCTCCTAACTACTACTCATTGTGCAACCGTGTTGCAAGTGCTCCTCTAATGCAACAATTCAGTGACATTTTATATTTTTTATGCAGCATATAACACAGTAGTGTTTTTTTTTGTATTCAGCTTTTTGTTAACTATTTTGCTAGTTGCGTGTTGTAAGTGTGGTTTGCAAATTTCTGGTGAGTACCTTACTATACTATGCATTTATTTTCCTGATACTAAATATCGGTGCTAATTGTATTCAGGTTAACCTCCTTAAACACATCCCACTTATTTTTCACCTAAACTTGTTGCGCAGTATTTAATTTTGATCCTGAGCTTTGCTTTTTCATTCAGTACGTATGGAACCCATAAAGCCAAAAAAAAAAAAAAAAAAAAAAAAAGGTGGACGTGTTCTGATTGCAAGTTTAGATTGCTCAGCCAAAATTGTTACTATTGCTGTGTATGGAAACCATTTACTTCTGGTAGTATATTTTATGATGATAAATTGCTTCGGAACCACGTTTTTCGTCAATGCAACGTTCTTCCGGTCATTGTGCAGCCCAGGTCCGTATATTGTCAGGCACTGCACATTTGTTCTCTAAACGAGCTCCCAAACCCATTCAGTCATATCCGTCACAACTAGTGCAGGTGCCCTAAAGGTAATCTGCAGTATTTAAAATAAACTCTTCCAGAAATATTTGCAAATCATCTGTGTTAATAAAAAAAAGCAATGCGCTAAAGTGTACTGTGTGTGTGTGTGTGTGTGTGTGTGTGTGTGTGTGTGTGTGTGAGGGTATCTATCAAATCTTGTATTTTGTATATATTCATACAAATTTTTAATAATGTAACAATTTGCACTTTCAATTTTTATTGCAATATAATCTCCACTTCCAAGCTTTTTTATTTTATACTGTGTTTATCTTTATTTATCCTTATTCATTTTACCTTGACAGCCCTCCTTTTCCGTCCTCTGTTCTTTGCTGTCCCAAAACAAAGAAATAAAATAATAATCAAAAATAAAACTAATAACATATTTATCCTGGTAGTATTAAACATAATAATAAAACCATTTTTTTCTCACACTTCACCAATACAAAAACACAAGCAAAAGTTTCTGTATTATTAGATATTTAAACTTTATTTTGTTTTTTTCATCTGCTTTATCCTTTCACTTCGTCTCGTATTCCAGCAACTCTTCCTCCCCTCCAACAGCTTCCTCATCTCCCTCTTTGGTAATTGTGTCTTCGTCATAATTTCCTTCATAATTAGGAAATTCATCAATTTCGCGCGTACATACAGTTTCCAAATTTGAAATCATCTGTTTTAACGCTTCAAACTCATCCATCAGTTTCACCACATTTCCTTTTATTCTATTCACCAACCCCTGCTGCTTCGTTACGTTATGCTTCTTCTCTTCCAATTCCTGTTTCATCCTTTCCATCATCTCTATTCGCGTAGCTCTTTCTTCGCATTCTTCCTTTTCCTTCTTCGTTGCATCTACCTCCCTTCTTTTTTCCCTGATCTTGCTATCGCATTCTTTTCTCATCCTCTGTTTTACTCCATTTATTTCCTTCTTACACCTTTCCGAAGCTGCTTTTCTTATGCTGTTCACCGACACACTCCCCGCTTCCCCACCATTTCCTTCACATTCGAAATTTATTTTCAAATTCCCCTCCGCAGTCCATCTTGTGGACCTCTTTACTCTCCCACTTACCCTTCTTCCCCCTAAGTTTAACTGCCACTCTCCATTACCACATTCGCCAAATATGTATCCAAAATTTTCGGAGAAGTAGGAATTCATCTCATTCACCATGCTATATGCTAATACAAGTTCACTTTCCTCCGGGGTCAATTTCCATTCCAGTTGCAAACCCTCCGGTAAATCCACCGTGTCCATCAACAAACTACAATCCCCCATCTCCACAAGAATCGAACTATTGTCGCCAGCGTACATTCTCACCGGCTTTTTATAAAATTTGCACCCATCTTCCCTCCTCTTTCCTTTCTCACACCCGCAACTTTCATCTGCCACATAACCCTCCGGACATTCTACTTGCCCCATCTTCACGGTGCCATACATCATCCCTGAACACCTCTTACCCCTCTGACACCGCGTTATCGGTTTTAAACAATTGTACACGTTCTTCAGCGTTCCCAAATTAATAAAATCAGAACCAAACCTACACCCACTTCCCTTTCGGTACTCGCACGTGCAATTAAGCATCAATTCGTAATCCTTTTCACATCTTGTCACATTTTCCAAATGACCCGTTTTGTCATTCAACTCGAACCCACACCTCCAAAAACTAACGCAACTGTTCTCTGCGCTAGCTAACCCTAACGCCAGCAACGCTATCGTTATCGCAATCATCCTTGCAATTCATTTTCAACCTTCAAATTTTTTTCAACTTATTTTATTTAATATATTTGCCTGGTGCCGGTACAAAGGGGCCCGGCTTACAGGCTCAAATTTACATTATATACAGTTAACAGATTTAAATGGGCACTCTGGTTTTCTTTTTTCAAAACAAAATCCCGTACGGTGAGCAGCCTTAGCTCACCGAGAACAGTTTTAGACTGTATTTTCAGTCTTTATGTTTGTCCTTTTTGTTTTAGATAGTTTTTTTAATGTACACTGATCGATACGCTCACTCACTCCTGGGCATACCACACATATGTCTCAGCACACACACACACACACACACACACACACACACACACGCTCGTATATACATATTTACACTGCACTATATACACTTCACTATTTACAGTTTTTCCGCAGTTTTCCTGTGCGGCCAGGTTGCAGCTCCTGTGGCGTTTCCGAGGCACAGACCTCTTCCGGAGTGCGTGGCCCAGGGCCTGGGTTGTATGGGTGCGCATCAGTTGGTGAGCCATGCAATGTCTAGAAGATTTTAATTCTAGCATGTTTACGATGCTTTGGCTCGCCCTTGCCAATATTGGCAATCACGTCATTTTGGTGATTCCTGATGCGCGCCCACCGGACAGTGGCTCTTTTTGTTATTGCCTCGGGAATGGATGGGATCTGGGATTCCTGGTGAAGGGTTTGGTTAGTGGTTAGGATGGGAGCAGAGAGGATTTTCCGGAGGGAGAGGTTTTGGAGGGTTTGGTTAGTCTTCAGGGCGGTTTTTGAGGCGTTTGCCCAGACCACACACGCGTAAAGAACCACTGACAGGATGAAAGCTGTTTACAGGACGAGTTTGGACTTCAATTGCAGCTGTTTGCTGCGGAAGATGGGGCGCATAACTTTAGCCGCTGTCTGCCTTTGTTGGCGCTATTTTTTATGTGGGTGGACCAGCACATTGTTCGGTCCAAGGTAACCCCTAAGTATTTAACTTGCCGACGACAGTACAATAACTGACCACCGACCGTTAGGTCCATTTCCAAAGTATGATGCCGCTTAGAGAAATGTATCAGCTGGCATTTGTCGGGATTAATTTTAATTTTCCAGTCATGTTGCCATGAGAGGAAGTTCTTAACATAACGTTGCATTTCTGCAAGGCCGAAACGTGGATTTCTATGGTGGTTGTATATTGCAGTGTCGTCAGCATACATGGCGGCCTTACATCTGGCGTCCACTGGGAAATCGTTGGTGAATAGTATGTACAAAAAGGGTGACATGATTGCCCCTTGGGGGACGCCAGCCCGCATCACTCGCTCCTGTGAGGAGGAGCGGCCCACTTGGACGTAGAATTTCCGTTTTTCTAAAAAATTGTGCAGCAAGTATAAATAATTTTGAAGAGCCGCGAAATTGTGGTGCAGTTTGTAAATAAGGCCATTGTGCCAGCACCGGTCGAATGCGGCTTCTACGTCCAGAAATAGCGCCAACGTTGAAGCCCCATTGTTAAATTGCTCTGTTACGTCATCAGTTAGCCTGAGAAGCTGTAACTCAGTAGAATGTCCTTTTCGAAAGCCAAACTGTGAATTTGAAAGTTCATGGGATTCCGAAACTTGTTTTTGAAGTCGAGAAAGTATAAGTTTTTCGAGCAATTTACTAATAGTAGACAAGAGACTAATGGGGCGGTAGTTTTGCGGTTGTCTGGTGCTTTTCCCTTGCTTTGGGAGCATAAATACCTTGGCTCGTTTCCAAGTGGAGGGAAAGTAGCCTTGCTGCAGACAGGCGTTAAATATTTTGGTCAGTTGCACCAGGGCTTTTCTCGGGAGATGCTTCAGTTCCTCATTAGTCACTTTATCTGGGCCGGCAGCTTTCCCATTAGGTAATTTCCTAATGAGCTTGTAAACTTCCTGCGGTGTTATTAGGGGTAGCTGTTGCTCTTGCTTCTGCGCCACCCAGATTTGTACCCATGTCTGTACCTCCCGTTCTATATCGCGGTTGGTAACTGGGTTTTCGCTGAATCTATCTTCAAGACAGTCAGAAAAGACCTCGGCTTTCTCCTCTTCGGAGAAGTATAGGTCGCCATGAGTGTGCAGCGCCTCAGTTGCGGATTTGACGCTCATGGAGACCTTAAATGCCTTTAATAATTTCCACAAAGAAGAGTCCGAATGGGTGGTACTCCGCATTTTATTTTACCACTGTTCAGTTTTGTTGATTTTAATTTGATGCCGAATAATGTTGCATAGCCATTTAGCTAGCATTTTGTATTCAGGCTGACGGGTCTACCGCCACAGTCTTGTCAAGCGTCGTCTCCGCGCAATGAATTGCTCTACCTCGGGGTACGTGCAAAAACCGGGTGATCTTGTGGTGTAAGTGGTAGCGCTTCTCTTGGCCGTGTGTAGCGAGGCAGTCAAGTTTTCAATGGCGACATCTATGTCTGCCTCGCTATAGTATGACAGCCTGGGTTGCGCCATCCTGTGCATTTCCATGGTGAACTTATTCCAGTCGGTCTCAGCCCTCCTTCGAGGGCCAGAGGCACCGGCTGAAATACAACCCTTTATGTCGAAATGCACGGTAAGGTGGTCGGAGTCCAGGCTGTGATACACTGTAAAGTTAATTAAAGGCGTCGCGTTTTTTGTTAATACGAAATCCAAAATTTCGGGGTCAAAGTGCCCGAATATGTGCCAAAAAGTAGAATCTGGGGCAAGGTGTACCTCAATGTCGTCATTATCTGTTATAAGTTCAACCAGGAGATTTCCAGCCGCGTTTGCTCGGCGAGAAAACCACCAGGGGTGCCGGGCATTGAAATCTCTTGCAATTATAACGTGCTCCTCTAAAGCGAGGATCTGTTCGAGGTCACGTATGAAACCTGTGGAGTTGGGGGCCGATAAAGCGCTACCAGCATCAACGTTTGACTATTTACATGTGTTTTAAGTTCTGTCCACTCTAACGCTGCCATTGCAGGTAGCGTAACAGAAGCATGAGCAATTGAGTTTCTGAGGAAAATAGCAGTCCCTCCCCCCTGTCTGCCAATTCTGTCGTTCCGAAATATTTGATACTCCTGGAGCTTAAAAGTATGCTCGTACTTTAATTTTGTTTCGGAAATGAATGCGACATCAATTTTGTTACGCCGCAGGTAATTTTCAAGTTCGTGTTGCTTCCTGTGGATGCCATCTGCATTCCACAGGAGTGCGCGGGTTAAAGTTATGCCTCCCCTTGAAGTTGCCATTTACTCGAAGAGGGTGGTTACCAAACATATGATGGCTTCCAACTTCTCCATGGTACTGTTGCAGCTTTTTAATCTTGCGATTATGGGCCGCAACTTTGTTAGTAGGAGGTTTAAGTCCTTAAACAAATTGAAAATTTTCTTAAACTTCCCAGTTCGCTGGTGGGCGCCTGTGAGGGCTGGGGTTGTGGAGGGGGGCCATTTTGTGGTTGCACGGGTGTATTTTGCCGTCTGGCGGCTCCTGCAAAGGTGGTGCCGTTTTTGACCAGGGCCGGGTGGGGGATGGGTCGTGGCCCTGGTTGAGCACCAAGAGAGTTCCTGGCTGCAGCTGCCAGTTGACGGCGGTGACGTTCCATTTTGAAGGTCTCACACCCCCTATAGCTGACAGGGTGCGCTTCCCCACAGTTCGCACAGTGGGGTATGACGTCCTGCTTGGCCTTCCTTGGGCAGTCAGCTAGGCGGTGGAAGTCA
The DNA here is from genome assembly GCA_030765045.1 of Tenodera sinensis. Classification (NCBI taxonomy): domain Eukaryota; kingdom Metazoa; phylum Arthropoda; class Insecta; order Mantodea; family Mantidae; genus Tenodera; species Tenodera sinensis. The sequence continues at coordinate 161,808,568 of CM060963.1, forward strand.
CTGCAAAGGACACACCGGGAGGTCATATTGCACATTTTAAAAGTATGCTCTAATTGTTGGCAATTAAAGCATTGAGTAATATTTAGGTTGCTTTTAAGAACCTCCACGGTGACCATCATGTGGCACATCTCTCTTTCCTGTAAAAACTTTTGATTGTCAGTGGTTCTGTTCAGGCTTACCTGGTAATTTGGAAGAGACCTGCCACGGGACACCATTTGTCGCACCTGAACGCCGGTGTAGCCCTTCTGCTCCAGGTCCTCCTTGATATAATCCAGCTGCAGATGTGCAGGTAGGCGCTTGATTACGTACCTAAGAGGCTGGTCACTTCTGGCTGTGAAGCTGTAGTTGTCCACACCGGCGTTCGTCAGGAGCTGCATTGTTGGAATGGCGTCCTGCTTCCTTTGGAGGAAGAGCTTCAGGCAATCCCTCGTGGTCTGTATGTTATAAGTTCCGCCGTTCAGTGAGTTGCGCAGTACCTGTAGGACCTTGACTGCTTTCTTGACGTCCGGGATGATGATCCGTGGCGGCTTTTGGTTGTCTTGTTCTGTAGTTGTCGTCGGGGCTGTAGGTGTTGGCGTTGCTGCTGAGGTAGATGGGATTGGGTTTGATGTGTGTGTGAGGGGAGTGGAGCGAGTTTTTGCTGGTGGTTTCTGCTGTTGTTGTGTGGCCCTTGGCTTTTGTAGCTTTGGGAAGGAAATTTTGGGTGAAGGGGTTGGTGGTCTCAGGTCCTCCGTCTCCTCGGGTTCTGTCAGCTCTAGCGGGGCGAAGGAGTTTCTTAGGGTGAGGGGATATGGCGGTGTGGACTGCCTCGGGATCCTCTTGTTGTTGGACTGTTGGCCGGGACGTTCGCTTTCCGAATCGCTCTCCCGGTCACTGTCACCGGTTCTTTTCTTTCGTGATGAGGCAGTCTTCCACCCCTCATTCATCCTCACTAGCTCTCTCTTTTTAGTTGCATAGTCCTGTGAGATCCTGTGTGACCTTATAAAATTTGTCGGAGTCTGCGTCCATGTTGTTTAAGATGTTCGTGTAATAGTTGATCTCAGATTGAATGTCTTCGACCTCCTTACGAAGTTTCTCGAGGGATTTTGCCTTATGCTCCTGCTCCATCCCCATGCGCTGGTCTGTCTCCATTTGATGTTGTTCTGGGCCGGTGGCCAGTGGGGCTGCGGTAGGCGGTACTAGTGGCGCTGCGGCCGGGGTGGCTGAGTCTGTAAGTACGCTACTGGCCGTCGCGGCGGACGCCATTTCTTCTAACTGATGCGCGGGGGTACGCTAAGCGTGTCCCACGCGGACTTAAACTCTAAACTAGCACTAAAAAGGTGTCACTGTCACAAAAGCTTAAACAAAAGCAGTACGGGGAAATGATATTTACACTGGCTGACGTAAGGTTATTTATATGACACTGGGCACTATACGCACTATATATACAGCTACATCACTGATTATCCTCCCGGGTTTACAACACGAGAAAATGTGTATACACTATTAGCACCACCACTGCATCGGCACTACACTTTGATCACAATAGTATTTAGGAACACTGATCGTATATAACGTAATGGTCGCAATACTGAAATGTTAAATTCACTACTTTCACTCAGCGATTGCGTCCTGGATCACTTGACCCGCAAAAATCTGGAGCACTTTACTCACAGCCACTTCTTATTTGTCCTCTGAAACACTCTACTCACAGTCGCTTGTTATTTGAACACGCTTTTCCCGCCAAAATTATGGCAGTTGTATCCTCGACAATGATCCCGCCAAACCGTTACACGTGCCTGTTTTTCGTCTGCTTCAGGATCGCCTTGGGGATCACCAATCGTGGAGATCGCCCTCATTTTCACCCTCATTTACCCTCGCTTTTTATTCCGTTTCCCCCTCCATTCATTCCTCATTTTTCATCCAATCGCAACGCTCCTTTTTTTCCCTCCAATCAACGGAATTTTTCAATCCTAGCCTCCAATCTCATCTCGTCTTATTTTCAGCAATCAAATCCCGAGACGTCACTTCCGCATCCCATTTTTACCCATTGCTTCATGATCCTTTGCTTCTTTCCTTCCCCAACCTCCCTCAACGACACATCGCAACTCCTTTCTCCAAGTCCTCGCACCTTTTTTTAACAAAAACAATTCCTTATCTTCCATAAAACTGTTCCACGGATTAAGCAACTCTCTTAACGATAATCCTACCGCTCTTGGCGCTAACTTTTCAAATTTTCCACCATCACCCCTAATCCTCCCATATCAAATTTCCCGCACCTTTCTTAAACCCCCTTAATCCGCGGATTAAGGGATTAAGGGAGGTTCAAGGCGGGAAATTTCAAAATTTAATCCCAGGATTAAGGGGATTAAGGGAAGTTCATGGCGGGAAAATTTAAAAATTTAGTTACAACAGCGCTAGTGTCGCCGTTAATCTGCGGATTAACGGCGACACTAGCGCCCCTAGCGGCAGGATTATCGTTAATCCAATTGCTTAATCCGGGACTATTACTACTAAGGACTTTACACATAGTCATGTGTGTTGTCTGTTTATCGTAATCATTTTCTGAATCTTTATTTGTTGTTTCCCAGCATTAAATCTTAATGGCTGCATACATAAAAGCTCCACACTAATGCTGTACTCCTATTTGCAAGTGATTTTTATTTCAATTTCTATTTTCTTTGTATAAAAACTTCCGGTCCCAGAACTCCTGGATGTATGTCATTGCCAACAAGGCAAGCCCTGTCACACTTGACCTAAATTTTCAGCCTCCCCTTTGACAAAGTTGTTTCACCCACCACCAGTATTTCCACGCATTACAGGCTGGGAAAACGAAGTACAGTAAGCGCAGTGGCAAGGCGTGAAGTAAGTAGCAGGGTAGACAGATTATTCTTACCATCATCCTTCACCATCGACTGGTTTTGGGAGAAAACTAAAATCACAGTTTTTCTGGAATGACACATAGACAAACTTAAAAAGCAAAACATTATCTGAATATACAATTTGATCCAAATCGTTAGAGCTATTTCCGAAATATGCGAAATATATATACAAGAATTGCTCTGTAGAAGAGGGAATAAAAGTGTTTTTTTGTGTAAGATCATGTTTTTTTTTCAGGAAAAAACCTATATAGATAAATCTGAAGAGCAAAACCTTATCTGAATAGAAAATGTGATCCAAATCATTAGAGCCCTTTGGAGATAATGCGTTACACACATGCACAGACACACAAAGATGCAGACACACACACAGACAGATACACAGACACACACACAAACACAAAAACACACACAAACACACATAAGCACACGTATATTCAAGAATTGATCGTTTAAAGATAGTGGATAGATTTAGAGCTTTTAAATAATTGCTATTTATACAACAATGTACTGTTAATTTAGAATTTCTCTTCATATATCTAATTCAATTCAAATTAATCCCTGTAAATACGCTTGAAACGTAACCAAAAAGAGCGATTGCCTCTTGCCTCGAAAATATTCCATTATACAACAGCCAATCACAGCCAAATGAGATGGGGACTCGACTGCCTACTGGGTGGAGAAATCTGGCTAAACGGAAACATTGTAGTCGGCAAACGTCTACAACAGGCAGTCTGGTACTGTATCTCCGTAGCCGAGTCGCGCAAATGCTGGAATAGAGACGTAACTTCCTAAGCGGAAATAAAAATATCTGCTTAATGCAACAGTTAAAGAAATTGTCTTTTGCAGAGTTTCTAGGGTAGACAGTGTGATAAACTTGTTATTATTTCACACTTCTCACGTTTCGTGCAACCAACCCTGGCCTGGACTTCTAATTCTGCAGTTAAACACTGCAAGACCCCTTTCCCATTAACTGCCGGGTGGAGTGGGCAAAAATTGTTAAATAAATTAAATGGAAAATTTACTAAGCGCAGGAAGCTAAGGATTTGTAGATCGACCATGGGAAAAGGTAATAACTACATTATGAGTCGGTGAATTTATTTTGAAAATTCTCCCGGTCAGGTTGGTGAGACCCGTAAACCAACGGCAGGTGTCGTCCTCCAGACATTCTGGGGGTTGTGAGAGAGCGATGTAACCACCAAAACATAAAAATATGGTGCTCTCTAAAAAGCGGTTACTATTACTGCTATTGCTCTCTTCAATATTGTGAAAAAATATTGGAGAGCAAGAGGATTAATGACTTCATTGTCAGAAATCCAGCATTAGCTAACAACAACAACATTATGAGTCTCATTCGATGGATGGTGTGCTGTATGTGGTTGTAAATGAAGGTCTACAATTCTAAGAAAAATATACAGGATGTCAATGAACTACACCGAAATATTTTCAGAGCAAGTGAAGATCTCTGAAATAAGTAATTTGGGATAGGATACTTATGGTCTGTTGGTTCAAATGTGGAAGTTACGGCTATAAGTTTCTAAAGTGCCAGTACGCCACTACTAATGATAATACCACTTGAGTGCACAACACACGAAAATGAGACGGTCGGAGCACTCCCTCTGGCGCAATGGTCGACATTAGCTTTGAAGTGAAAGGTAAAGGAGTTCGCGTCTCCTTCACTTTATTTGTCTTATTTGTTTTTTTCTATTTCGTTTTGCTTGTGTGGTTACTTTTGTTTTAATATTTTGTCTAAGGTTTTAATTCTTGTTCAATGCATTTTACAGAGTAATTTTTCACCTTGTGAGTGCAATTAATTACAATTCCTTCTAACAAAGGTGCTGTACGTCTAAATGGAAGGAGGTTTAAAGGTGAACAAAGTTACATAAAATGAAAAGTAAATACAACTCTTTACGTCAGGTTTAAAGGAACTGCCTATTGTAATTTATGACGAAGAAACAAAAATTAACCACATGACAGTAACCGAACCAATGACCTCTGGAACAAGTTTTAGGCGTTACAGATTGAGCCACCAGAACAGTTACACAAACACTAGTAGAGTAGGCTATTGATGCAAGAAGGCAGTTGATCGCTGTTCAGTGTCGCACTGGCAGATGATTAGTTCGAGATTTGAGATATCTTTGAGGCATTAAATCTTGAGAATGTCAATAACGAGCAATTAAGTTTCGATATTTCTATACTCGGGAAGCAGTTTTAAAGACGTTCTAATCCAATGTTTTCACCCATCTTGTTGTTCAAACACCAACTTATCAGCATCTAATGCCAATTAGGTTTAACGCAATTAACTGCGTTGTGTTAAGCCGTAGACCATGCATTGCCTATCTCAACTTGCTTATATTAGTCACGTCTACTATCGCTGAAATTATTTCAGTGTAGTTCATTAACACCCGGTGTATATATATTTGATCATATATTAATTACATTGAAAATAGATATAATAAGCAAAGTGACATTTCCGAGAATGGTATGTAAGTTACAATGTATTGAGACAGAATATTGTAAGACCCCAAAAGGAAATCATTTATGTAAATATTTATTGCAAATGTAATTTATTTTTGGTGTTGATACAAATTAGTTGAGTAACGAAAACGTGTTGCTATTGTTCATTGTTACAAAAAATTAAGTTTGTTTAAAAACACCATAAATGTTAAGTTTCACATTTAAATTTCTTCTTCTTCGCTTCATGGATTAGGCTCTCGCCTGTTCCGTCTTCACAGTGTCTCCTTCCATCTTTTCCTCGGCCTCCCCACGTCCTTCTTTCCTTTAGGACTATATTGGAAAACTACTTTTGGCAGTCTTGTATCATCCATTCTTCCAACATGTTCATACCATCTTCTTCTGTACCTATCCATTCTTGAGGTGATAGCTTCCACTTGTAATTCATTTCTTATATTTTCATTTCTAATTCTATCCTCTCTTGTACATCCTTTTGTTCTTCTCAAGAATCTCATTTCGCAACTTTGTATTCTGCTGATGGTTCTTTGTGTAGGTACCCAGTTTTCGCATCCATAAAGTAACGTTGGGACCACCATGGTATTATAAAATTTTATTCTTGTTTCAGACCTTGTTTTATTATTTAGGGTTTTGTGAATTGTTCCACAGATTGTTTGACATCTCATTAATTTTTGTTCGTATCTTTATCTTTCTCATTGCTGATTTCACACCCTAAATAATTGAAGGAGGATACTTGTTCCAATACTTTATCACTAACGACTATTTTCGACCTTATTGGTATTGTACCCCAGTTTGCCATTATTTTTTACTTTTCTATTGATATTTCAATATTAAAACATTTGCATATTTGGTTAAGGTGGTGTATTGAACGTTGTAGATCATCTTCTGTTTTTTGTATAATTACTACGTCATCTGCATATAATAAAATATTTAAAATTTTTCCTTGGACTACTTTTATGCCTGCGTCAATTTTCTGTCTCCAATTTTGGATTATTTTATTAACATAGATGTTAAAAAGTGTCGGTGACATTGGGCAACCTTGTCTGACTCCTTTATTAGTTAAAATTTCTTCTGATTTTCCTGTCTTGAATCTTAATTTTATTTTAGTATCCTCGTATAAACTTTTCACCGCCTTTACCAAATGTCTTGGGTAGCCTTGTTCTTTCATTATGATCCACAGCTTTTCTCGGTCTACATTATCAAAAGCCTTCTGGAAATCTATAAATGCTATATGTGTCTGCAGATTATATTCTCTTCTTTTCTCCAGTATCTGCTGCAATATGAAAATATTATCTGTTGCCGAGCTTGCTTTCCTGAAACCACTTTGTTCTTACCTATCAGGGATTCAGCTATTGTTTTCACTCTTTTGTTTATTATTCTAGAATACAATTTATAGATTGAATTCAGAAGGCTAATACCTCTGTAATTCTTGCATTGTCTTCTGTCACATTTTTTAAACAGTGATATCACTTCTGCCACTTTCCATCTCTCTGGAATTTTTCCTTTTATCCAACATTTGTTCATAATATGTAATAATCTTAAATGTAATAGCATTCCACCGTTCTTTAACCCTGGAACACTATCCCTATTCCTATAGTACATAAACACTAAGCCGCGTAAAATTTACTACTGTTTATTTCTATTACAAAATACATTACTATTATCTCACAAATGTTTATGCCTGCCTCATAAAATGTTATCTTGACTCATTTAAACTGTTATGAGACAACAAAGACAGTTCTATCTCGCCTCACATCAATTTGTGCAGAGATTTGCCCTATGTTCTTTGCAGTATCCATGGCGACATTCTTTGCCTAGTTAGAGGAGAATTTTCATCGTTGCTGATACACATATCAATATTTCGTCCTGCCATATCTTCACCATCTGTATCAGACATTATTACATCGTCAGACTACACATTATAGTCGGTCTGGGTGGCTCAGTTGGTTAGGTGCTGGCCTACTGATCCCAAGGTCGCGGGTTCAAATCCGGCTCAGACCGATGGTTTTTAAGTGTGCTTAAAAACGACCGCTGCATGTCAGTAGATTTACTGGCATGTTAAAGAACTCCTGCGGGACAAAATTCCGGCACACCGGCGACGCTGATGTGATCCTGGCAATTGACAGCGTCGTTAAAGAACTATATGTACACTCCACATTATGTATTTCTTCGTCGGAGCTAAAATCAATCTCGGGGCTACTATCTTCTTCAAGAAGCATTGCTACAATCTTTTTTTTCAAAATTTGGGTCGTCTGCACGCAGAATAATCATCTGAAACGATCTACAGCAATGATTCAACTGCTTTGCTGAATTGTTATTACACGTCCTGCTTTCCTGAATTCATATTATTACAAAAATAAATCTGCTTCCTTATGAAATTCTGGATACGTGAACACTAATCGTTGTAAAATTTACGACAAAGCACTTACTAACAATGCACTGTTGCAATCGATTTCGACAATGCACACCCACTGACCAAGCTCTTCAAACGCTAGGAAGCTACTGAAAAGGAAATAATTGTGGCGCGAAAACTATACGAGTAAAAGCAGGATTGCCAATGGTGCCTCGTAAAAATAACGAGGCTTAGCGTTCTAGAGTTAAAAGCTCTACATTTATTTTATCTTCTCCAGGTGCCTTTCTATTTTTCATCGATTTTAATTAGTCTTTTAACTCTTCCAGATCTATTAAATCAACCGTTCCTTTTATTTCTTCTTTCTCGTCATCTTTATTATTTTGTGGTTCGTCCTTATACCATAATTCTTTGTAATGCTTTATCCAAGTGTCTTTTCTTATCAGTTCCGTTCTTACTACATCTCTTTCGTCCTTATTAAGTTGTTTTATAACTTTATAAGCGTAATTCTGTCTCCCATGCATGTCATGCTCTATTTGGCTAATAAATTTTTCCCATGATTGTTCGTGAGCTTTTCTTACCGTTTGTTTTGCTAAATTGCGTTTTTCTTTGTAGGCGTTTCTTGTTTCTTCATCCTTCTTCTGTACCCACTGTAAATATGCCTTTACATTTAAATTGAATATGTATAAATAAAAGAATTATATATATATAAGCGAAGGGAGAATAGCTAAAGATCGCTTCTCTAACAACACGGGAACTATTTGATGAACGCATACGGGTACGTGTACAACAAAGATAGCGTCATGTAAAGTGGCGCTGCAATTGTTAATAGCGTCTGTATGTTTGAGATGTGAAGACGTGTTTCTATAACGCGCGTGGATTTGAGTAGAAAAGACTTTAGAAAGGTGGAAAGACTATCAATATAATGTAAATAGGTGCGACGAAAGATAATTCAATTGTAACGACAAAAAAAGGTGTTAATAAAGTGATTTATAGTGAAGTTACACCGAGTGTTTATTCATTCCACCTAGTACCACGGCCGGAGAGAAATAATAATCTCATTGCTCAATCCGAAGCTCATTTTAAATTATAAAAACAGCACTAAATGGCGCCCAACGTGGGGCACGAATGTCGGGTGGAATGAAAATCTACGGGAAATGAACTACGCGAAATACCAAGTGACGCCAAATTTTCGTGCGAAAAAGGAAGAAGACGCCATTAGACAATACATTGAAATTTACGACTTAGGAGACGACACCAAGCTGAAATCAACGGGAGAAGTGCCTAAAATAACGATGAACGGATACCCATCGACGTGGGGAACTTCAAAGATCGTCTAGCGAAGCCAACCGCCCAAGGGATGCACGTAACGAGATAAATCAACAAGAAAAAAGTAGGACCAAAATGTTTATTTTTACATTCATTTTATTTTTGTTACTGCGAAGCGGTAAAATAGTAGGACTTTTAAGCCCAAGTGAACTGAATCAAAAAACGAGAATGTTGCGAAAAGAAAAAGAGTAGGAACAGGAATAGGGGAAGGGGCAGAAAAGCCTAGTTATCACATAGAAAGAGAAAGTGAGGAAGAGGTAGTAATAGGAAAAGACGAAAGGTTAATGATGATCATGTTTGTAAGACTAGAACAGAACATAGAACAAAATAAGGTAGAATTAAGACAGGAACAAAGTTTAGGTCAGAAAATGGAACAAAATAAGGCAGAATTAAGACAGGACATAGAACAAAGTTCAGGTCAGAAAATGGAACAGAATACGCAAGAGATAGGTCAGAAAATGGAGGAAGTGAGACAGAACTTAGAACAGAAAATAGAATTAGGAAGACAGAACTTGGAGCAGAAAATAGAACTTAATAGGAAAGAATTAGAGCTAGATTTGGGAAAGAGAATAGAATTAGGAAGACAAGAGTGTAAAGAAAATATGAAAGTAATGGAAACGAATTTGAAATTAGTACATAAAAACATAAATGAGACAAAGGAAGCTTTAGAAGCTAGGATAGAAATCATTGGAGATAGGATGGGAAAAATAAAATTGGAAATGAAAGAAAACAAGATTGTATTAGACGGAGAAATTGGTAGATGTAGAGATTAAATAACAGAATGTAATGCAAGTGTAGACTGTAAGATTACAAATGTGGAAAGTAGAAATAACTGAGGAATTAAGGAAAGAAATTGAGGTAGTAAAGAAAGGAATTATTAATGAAACTGAAGAACAAATTATCACTCCTAAAATTAAGACTATGGCTGATGTAGTACAATCACAATAAGATGCTATGAATGATATGAAACAAAGTCACTTATAAATAAAGAATGATTTAAAATCAATTTGTGAAGAAATGAGAAAAGGAAAAGAAAGTTTGGCTAATGTAAATGATGTTGTGAATGCATTACAAAGGCAAAATGATGATTTAGATATAAGTGATGTTCAAGATGAAAGTTATTTGAATAATGTACATAATGTTGACTCGCCACATAGAGATACAGGTCCACAATTAAACAATGACACAACACATGCTACACCAACAGCATACTACATGAAATCACACCACCTACATTTGACGAGGAGAAGGGAGACGATCCAAAACTCTTTGTTAAAGAGATGGAAGAGTATTTTAAAGTGAAAAGGATACCAAATGAGCTTAGGATGATGATAGTCAAGAAAAGCTTAAAAAACAAAGCATTAGAATGGCTAAGGTTAACACTAGTTGGTCATGAATCGTATAGCTCATTCAAAAATCTATTCCTATCAAGGTATTGGGGCCCTGCTAAGCAGAACCAGACAAAGGTAGAGTTAGCGACAGGAAGATATGATCGGGCCAAAGGGTTATCGCTAGTCGATTATTTTATGAAAGTAGCCAACAAAGGGAAGCTATTAGATCCTAACCTGTCGGAAGCAGAGTTAATTACCAGCATAACAAGACATTTCCCAGACACAGTGAGAACAGGGTTAATTGTTGCGAGGCCAGTAGATTTTGCAGACATGATAAAATTACTAACAGCCTTCAAAATGCAAAATGGTCGGCCTAATGAGCATAGACATAGAAACGGTCACCCAAACTCATCTATCTTAAACAGAAGCATGCCTTCAAACAACCACAATGAGAGAGAAGATAGAAATACTAGAAGCACCCATGACAGGGGGAGAGGGGCACACCATTTCCCACAACCACACAATCATGGCGAAAGGATGGAGAAGACCAAGACAGCGGTACCATGACACAATACCAAGGGGTGAATCGAGATACCAAACATATACGTATGATCGGGGGAGACCAGGAGACCATACCCATCAAGTGAATCACATACAATTCTGTAGGGAATACTTAAACAGCCAAAGGCCATCATACAATAGGGGTTCACACCAAAAGGGCCGAAACCAATAGAACACCAGCAACATAAGACAACAGGAAATAGATGAAAATGTGCCAAATAGGGCCAATGCTGCACAGAATACAGAAATAACAACCACCACTAACACCCAGGGAAATTACCACGACTAAGTTCGCACCAATCGAGTTGATAACCAACACAAAACCTAAGCGATTGACAATTGATATCAACACCATGATGGCCACACAAAGGGAGAATGGAACTACGGTACACTGGACCACTGGTCATAACGAAACAGCTGGGTGACCATACATATGAGCTACAGAATACAAATGGCAAGTTGGTAGGAAGATACCATAAAAACAAATTAAAACCATACAAAGAAAGGACCAAATAATCTTTGCCAAGAAACATGTAAGGCAGGAACAGTAGAGATGATGAAAAATAATAATTTTTAATGGATTTCTTATAGAAAATTATATACAGGTTGGAAAATACAAAAGGAAAGAAAATCAACACAGTCATTGGCTTTAATGACCACTGAGAGCATTGTCAACAAAGACAGATGAGAATACTGATTGTCATTAGAGAAGTGAATTATGACGATGAAAAAAAATGTGTTTTTGACATAAGGATGCCAGGGACAAAAAAATAAAAAAGGAATCAAATATGGCGACGAAGAGAATATATTTTTGAGACAAGGGTGTTGAGGGTGAATTAAGAAGAAAAATAATATAGTTGCAGAATAATTATAAATATAGAAGTTTTCTCTTATAGAGATAAGAGATAAAGAGATGACAATTAGTGAAGTAAGAAAAACAATAGTCAGGAAAGCAATTCCCATAAATTAAGATGGATATAGCCAATGTTAAGCTTAAAGAAATGTCGAACTAAACAATAGTGAATAAGAACCCAATGTCATAATAGTATCATTAGTAACATCAGAGTTTAAGAATTGACTCAATGACCTGCCTATACATAATAAGCTTGCCAGACAAAGAAGACAAAGAACTGAATAAAATTGCCATAAATATGATCATAATCATTAGCTCTAGATTTGTATCCTGTTTTTCTCTCCTCATAACAAAGAACATAAGTCAAAAGGCACATAATAAAACATGATACACTTAAGTAATATTTGTGTCAATGTCAAATGTTGTTGTTGTTAGCTAATGCTGGATTTCTCACAATGAAGTCATTAATCCTCTTGCTCTCCAATATTTTTTACTGATGGATGGGGCACTAGAAGTGGCCGGGCATATTTGAAGGTGGTCTCGATCCATTTCCTCTTGCAGATCACATAGAGGACAGAGTGGTGAAGAATATATCCCAATTCTGTTTAAATGTTTTGCCAGACAATCATGTCCTGTAATCAACCTGAAGGTTGCAACTGCTGTTTTTCGAGGACACTCACGAATCACTAATGTCAAATCACAATGTCAAATGTAAAAACTTAGGAATATTCTTGGTGTTGTGTAATAACTGAATATGTTAAAATTATGTCATGCCAAAGCGAAAGACAAAAGCATACAGCGAAGAAGACTAAAGAAAAAAAAGGTATTGTACAAAGTGAAAAGATTGTATCAGAGGAATAGGGAGAAGTGTTGTATTGTGTTTTAAGATTGTGAATGTATGTGACAACTTGAAAAACAAAACAAGGGGCATGTGAGATAGGATATTGTGAGACCCCAAAAGGAAATCATTTATGTAAATATTTATTGCAAATGTAATTTATTTTTGGTGTTGATACAAATTAGTTAAGTAACAAAAACGTATTGCTATTGTTCATTGTTCCAAAAAATTAAGTTTGTTTAAAAACGTCCTAAATGTTAAGTATCACATTTAAATTTAATATGTATAAGTAAAAGAATTATATATATATTTAATATTAAAAGCGAAGGGAGAATAGCAAAAGATCGCTTCCCTAACAATACGGAAACTATTTGATGAACGCATACGTGGATGTGTACAACAAAGATAGCATCATGTAAAGTGGTGCTGGAATTGTTAATAGCGCCTGTATGTTTGAGATGTGAAGATGTGTTTCTATAACGCGCATGGATGTGAGTAGAAAAGACTTTAGAAAGGTGGAAAGACTATCAATATAATATAAATAGGTGCGACGAAAAATAATTCAATTGTAACAATAAAAAAAAGTGTTAATAAAGTGATTTATGGTGAAGTTACATTGAGTGTTTATTCATTCCACCTAGTACCATGCCCGGAGAGAAATAATTGTCTCATTGCTCAATCCGAAGCTCATTTTAAATTATAAAAACAGCACCAGTATTATGAAACAGTAATATAAGCAACTTGATCACTCCACAAAAGAGGAATGAAGTTCCCCTTGCTAAAGTGGCATTTGACTGAAGGAAGGCTAGACATCTATATATACAAGTGTTTTCACAAAACTTTCTGAATTGACCTGATCTCAAAAATAAGCAAGCTGCTAACTGACTTTAACAAGACATAAAATATAGAAGGAAAAATGTGGTAAAACTCACTGCTAAATGGTTACAAAGAAAATAAAAAATGAAGGCTAACTGGCTTGACACATATACTCTACAATATACAATAGAAAAAGCTTTACTCCATTGTAAGCTCAATACAATATAAAACTGTCACTCGGGTTCCCTTCTTGTGGCATTGCAAAGAATTGTGCAGCCCAGCACTTCAAAAATACTAGCACTGCCACAATTGCCCACAACCCTTCCAAAAATGGATGGAGTAAGCCTAGCACTCATACACCGCTCACACCTATAACTCCTTTACTGACTTACTGACATTGCATTCAGAGAATTACAAAATGAGCTTAGAAAAAGGTCAAAAGAAACAGAATGAGAATTTAATGAACTACAGGCCAAAATAGTTTTCTCTACAATATGTAATAATCATACATAAATCTCAACAGGTATTGCCATGCTGTATCGCCCTTGTCGGTCCCTGCCGTCAAGTCCTCCATAGGTTTGCAGATATTGTGCTTCTCTTAGAGACTTTTACCAACTCATTCTAGAAGCTTTCCAACGCTATTTATATAGCCAACTGAAGAAGTGGTGGAGGGGAGTAAAGCACAAGGCATATGCATGAGTGCTGAGTTCTGAAGTCACACTTTGTTGAGGCAAGTGCATTCTGGCGCTCATTGGTAGCATGTGGAGATGCTGTGCACCGGTGTCACTGGCTTGAGAAGACAACTCAGTTGCATAATGAGTGAGCTCTAGCTGAGAAACTGGAACTCGTAGCAATTGTATATTGTTCCATGGTAAACACAGAACAATATTAATTTAAAAGGTGAGTTAATTAATAACACTGAACAACACTTACAACATATTTTTCCGGAAAAATATGTTGTAAGTGTTGTTCAGTGTTATTAATTAACTCACCTTTTAAATTAAATTAATTACAACAACACTGTTTTCAAACTTCTATGAAAGGAAGACAGAACAATATATTTATTATTTATTTATTTTAAAGGATTGGGACAGAGAAAAGTTCACTTGCACATGAAACGAATACCCGTTACAGTAAAAACGCTATACCATTTGAGCCGACTGAGATGCTCAATAATCACATACCTTAAATTTTCTTTCAGCGTGTTTCAACTTCATTTGAAGGCATTATCAAGAATTTGTTGACTGGCTGGAACACTGCTGGTTGTGTGATTGTTGTAAGTCTGGAAAGGAAACTTCCAGCGGAGGTACAATGAAGCTGAGTAACCTGTTAATTCAAATTTATTTTTTGAATACATGTTAATTTATTTTTATTTTAAAGGAATGGGGCAAGAAGAGGATAATTTCTACATGAAATGACTACATTTTAATTTTTTCTTTAAGGAATGAAAAATATTGGAGAGCAACAGGATTAATGACTTCATTGTCAGAAATCCAGCATTAGCTAACAACAACAACATATTTGAAAGGAAATACATTTTCTTTTTTCAAAAATAGAATTGGGACAAGGAAAGGAAGTTGCATGGGAAAGGAATGTTTTATTTATCTATTTATTTCAAACACAAGACCAATCTGCTCTTAAGGACACTGGGAGGTCAATAGGTTTTGAAAAATCAATTTTTGGTTTTAAAAAATTGTACAGTTCTTCAGTTCTAAAATAATATACATAAAATGAAAATTACTTCTCTTTGAGGCACAATCACGCAGAAACTACTAAACGTATCAATATAGGACCAGACCATTCCAAGTGGAAACATTCATAGATGGTTCTAGGCTACTTATTTTTTGTATTCCATATATCCTTTACCATTTTTTCTGTATTCATGTATTTGTTAAATGTTTAGTCATTGAATTATAGGTTAAAATTAATACCTAGTGAAGTGGCAGGTGACGGCTAGTATATTATATATCTGTACATATATAACATAGGGCTGAGATGGCAGATGACAATAAAAAAAGTTGTTGTTATTAGCTAATGCTGGATTTCTGACAATGAAGTCATTAATCCTCTTGCTCTCCAATATTTTTCACTGATGAAATATTGAGGAGACTTAGCAGTAAATGTAACCGCATTTTAGAGAGCACCATATTTTTAGGTTTTGGCGCTCACATCGCTCTCTCACAACCCCCAGAATGTCTGGAGGACCACACCTGTCGTTGGTTTATGGGTCTCACTGACCTGACCGGGAGAGTTATCAAAATAAATTCACCGATCATATCCTCTGATTACCAATCAGAGGACTATTACATGCCATGACAGGTCAGCATGTTAGGGGTTAAGGTTTTATAGAGAAATTAGAGAAATGGAGAGGTTGGAAAAATAAAGACTCCCTAGCCCTCAGGAACCCTAATAGCATCGGGGTTGGAAGAGAACAAGAGATGACCAAGGTAAGGTCAGATAGAAAAGTTACAGTGAGGAGCAAAACACCAGTAAGTGGAAGTAATGTTCTGCTCAGCTGGGTACCTTTTTCCATTGTAGGCACGAACCGCTGGCCACATCAAATAGCCATACCGTGGCATCATCTTGTAAACCATTCAGCCATCAGAACATATGATGCTTGCAATATCATTTGAGCCTATATATTGCATTGTACTATGAATGACACCTTTTTATACATAAAAAAGGTTAAATTCATATATCTGCATTCAATCGAAACCAGTCAGCATCCAAAAGTGCCATCTCACCAATTGCTTTAGTTGGGCCCACCCCATCCTTTACCACAATTTCTCTTGAATGCAGAATATCCACTTTATAAAGATTCGATTCTAAGATCCTTAGCTCGATATGTTAGCTACTCCTATTTTGCCTTAGACCACAAGGCCATAAATCCTGGTGCGAAGCCAAGTAGCACTGGCATTGTTATCCAGATAGAACCAAGAAGAGAAAAACACAAGATGAGGAAAACCTAAATGGAAAAGAATATAGAGCAGACATGTTCTTACAGTATGTGTAATTTGAAAATAATGGTACTCCATCTTTGATCGCAATTTCCACAACACTGATTTTTCATACTTCAGGTGCACATTTCTCAAATGCTGTAACAGATATTCATAACAAAGTTTTAGGCTTATTTATTAATGCTTCTTGAAACCTGCCAGTTAAATTTTTAATACATTTGAGATGTAATGTGGAGAAAAAAAAATTTAACCTTTAAAATTTTTTATTTTTTATATAGAATTAATAATTTTTTATGGCAAAATACACATTGTATAGGAGTTTTATTTAACTGACCATTTCAAACTTGCCTCATGTTATTCAGATAAAAATTTGATGCCTGTAGCTTCAAATTCCTACAAGAAAAGTGCACTTGAAGTCTGAGGTGTATCATTTTTTTCAGGATACATAGGGTGCTTTATGAACCTTTTGCATGGAATTCTGTGAATGTAATTTAAATATTACACAGCACTTAAATGCACAACTTGGACTGTAACCATACCAAATTTTAATTTATTCTAATAATAGGTGCTGCTATTAATTTTAAATATT
The DNA here is from genome assembly GCA_030765045.1 of Tenodera sinensis. Classification (NCBI taxonomy): domain Eukaryota; kingdom Metazoa; phylum Arthropoda; class Insecta; order Mantodea; family Mantidae; genus Tenodera; species Tenodera sinensis. Next base: position 161,825,522 of record CM060963.1, read on the forward strand.
GGTGTATGATGTAAGTTAACCTCATGGTAAAAATAAGCTCCCTATGTCCTTAAGAATTTGCTGGAAGCTCATAGTAAGCAAAATACAAAAATCTGTTGGAGAAGGCTTTCACAGTTTTCTTCGTATGCAGTCCCCTCCACATAAATGCAACCATGTAGATTGGAAAATTATCTGCACAAGAACTACACTCCTAAAAATACAATTCCATCTTTTCAGGCCTACACAGGATATAAGTTAGAAATCTGATTTAGAATGTTATGGAAGGTGTAAACAGTTTTCTTCCCATGGAGCTGGCTCCCCATTAACTCGTCTAGGAAGGACAGAATGTGAGCTTCACAGGTGCCAGGTTCTCCTGATACTTCTGTTTGGTGTTCTAGAAAATTTCATATCAGTATGTGCTCCTGTCACAGGATCAACAAAGTTTCTAATATGCTTTGACAACTTTGAGAGGGACTTAGCACCTTGACCAAAAGGCGATCTTTTGTGCCTATGCCCCTGACAGGACACCTCCTGGAAGAATGGATGAGGTGAATGGATCCTAAAGGCAGCTGGAATGTTGTCACAACAGAGAAGGTGGCAGGGTCCCTACATTTTGACAGTTAGAAGTACCCTGGCAGAGGCTGGCTTAGCTCCCCTCCCCCCTCGGGCTTGTGCCATCCCAAGGGGGACCTGCAAACCAGTGGCTTGCCTTCCAATCCAAGGGATCGAGTGTGCTCTACTCTCAAGTATGGGTAACCGGTATTACCGGTACAACTGGCAGTGCAACATACACCCTCAAACAATCAGTGTGTATTTCTGTACCTGGAAGTATAAATGATGTCTCATATGTGATGTCAGTTTTTAAGAAAAGCTTTATTTCAAATGTGTTGTTCTAACCTTAAACTAAAGACCATTTGATTCCATAATCCTGAACCACCTTTCACCAAGGTTTGTTATCCCATAACAGTTGTTGTTGTTGTTAGCTTATGCTGGATTTCTGACAATGGAGTCATTAATCCTCTTGCTCTCCAATATTTTCACTGGTGGATGGGGTGTTAGAAATTGCCAGGCATATTTGAAGGTGGTCTCGGTCCATTTCCTCTTGCAGATCTCATAGAGGACAGAGTGGTGAAGAATATATCCGAATTCTGCTTAAATGTTTTACCAGACAATCATGTTCTGTAATCAACTTGAAGGTTGCAACTGCCATTTTTCAAGGATACTCAGGAATAACTGTTTGAATGTTTCATAGTTCCCATCTTTTATTTTTTGATTTTTCATAGTAATATTTTGCAACAAGTTTTTTGAAATCAGAGTTGACTAATGTTTTAGCTGCATAAAATGGTAGATTAACTATAGATTTTTGTACACCGCTGGTACCCTTTTTTGCAAGAAAATCAGCTTTCTCATTACCACTCAGTCCACAGTGAGCTGGTATCCATTGGAAGACTAGGTGTTTTTGAAGTGCAGTTAGATGGGTAAAGATTTTCCAACATTCTATAATTGTTTGGTTTTTTGATGACAACTTGGAAGTAATTGCTATAATTGGTGCCCTGGAATCTGAGAGAATAACTGCTTGATGAAAATGTGAAATTCTATACAAAAGATTTTGTAGGGCCGTTTGAATTGCTTCAATTTCTCCATCAAAGTTTGTAGTTCCATAACTTAAAGATTTGTAATAGGAAAAGAGGTGACATCTCCGTTTGATATTGTCACCGCGCCCACCGCATCTAATTGCCGACAACCGCAGTGTTACCCATCGCATTATTGTCGGCACTACCGCAAAGGAGCCGAAGGAAAGAGATAGAGAATGGCCGCATTGTTGGGGCGCTTGCCGAAAGAGAGAAAAGGATAGATTCTTCTGGAGTCTTCTACTTTGTATTCCACCGAATAACTGAACTTTCCAGAATAGTGCCTGGGAGATATAAATAGCGGTAAAGTGCGACAGGAGTCAGTCAGACGTATGTGAAGGCTGAGTAGTCGTGCCGACGGAGACGGACAGACGATGTGGAGAGTTGTGCCGACGGAGAAGAGTTAGTTCTTTGTGTTACGAATTCGGAGCCGTGCTGTTGGAGAATCGGAAAAGACTTTCTTGTTGTTGCAACGAGTGTACAAAGTTACTGTTTACGGAAATAAAAGTGTTTCTTTATCTCGACTACATCTGTCTACTTTACTTCACACCCACACCAAAAAGTTACACTGGTGTCAGAAGTGGGATTCGTCGACTTGCTTCTAGTTTCATTACATCGTCGTTAGAAGTTGCAACGTTAGAACCAAGATGGAGGGAGATTCGAAAACCAGGATGATAGCAATGATGAAAGAATTATTCGCCGAAATGAAGACGGAAATGGCTGAAATGAAGACGGCAAACGACAACCTCACTGCCAAAATGGAAACGTCAAACCACAACCTCGCTGCCAAAATGGAAACGACAAACAACAACCTCGCTGCCGAGCTGAAAGAAGAAATGAAGACGGCAAACGACAACCTCGCTGCTGAACTGAAAGACATGAAGACGACAAACGACAACCTCGCTACAGAAATGAAGACGGCAAACGACAACCTCGCTGCCGAGCTGAAAGAGATGAAGACGGAGCTATCGGCGAAAATTGATGGCGAACTGATTGGCGTGACGGAAGACGTGGAAGAACTCGGCGAAAAGGTGGTAGACCTCTGCCAGCACGTGGACGTCGTGGAGGACGACGGGGAACGTCTTGGCGCCCTGGTAGTAAGAGTTGACGAGAGCGTCAAAGTACTGGATGCCAGGGGCAGACGGAATAGCGCGGAGCCGGGGAGGGAGCACCTAGTGGCCGAGGCGACAGTTGCGCCCGTTTCAGATGATGTGAAGGAAGACGTGAAACAACTCGGCGAACTGATTGGCATGACGGAAGACGTGGAACAACTCGGCGAACTGATTGGCGTGACGGAAGACGTGGAACCACTCGGCGAACTGATTGGCATGACGGAAGACGTGGAACAACTCGGCGAACTGATTGGCGTGACGGAAGACGTGGAACCACTCGGCGAACTGATTGGCGTGACGGAAGACGTGGAACAACTCGGCGAACTGATTGGCATGACGGAAGACGTGGAACAACTCGGCGAACTGATTGGCGTGACGGAAGACGTGGAACCACTCGGCGAACTGATTGGCATGACGGAAGACGTGGAACAACTCGGCGAACTGATTGGCGTGACGGAAGGCGTGGAAGAACTCGGCGAAAAGGTGGAAGACCTCTGCCAGCATGTGGACGTCGTGGAGGACGACGGGGAACGTCTTGGCGCCCTGGTAGTAAGAGTTGACGAGAGCGTCAAAGTACTGGATGCCAGGGGCAGACGGAATAGCACAGACCCGGGGAGGGAGCACCTAGTGGCCGAGGCGACAGTTGCGCCCGTTTCAGATAACGAAAGTGTACGTCTCGGGGAAGACAAAGGGGCAGTTCAGGGACGTCATCGAGGATCCTCTGGAGGAGTGTGTCGGGTACGTAACCAAATAGGATATGACGTGGAAGACGATCAGCAGGGAAGCGCACAAGCAAACGAGCAACACGCGAGAACCGACTTGGCGTGTAACATGGGGGGACCGTCAGAGCCATCCAATCACCTGACACATAGTGCCGTGAACGGAAGAATGGTGGACATCGTCTTGGACGGCAGGATACAGGAGAGACCGTGCCGAGCACGAGTGAACACGAGTGCAGCGGTGGACGCGACTCGCGCGGATGTGGTGGGGTTTGTTGCCGGACCCATCGGAAGCAAGGTGGCTGCGAAGGTTCGCCAGAGAGGTCGGCGGACATGGTACCTAGTGAGCCGTTTCCAAGTGCGCAGGATGGCCCGTCAACACACCAGGAAGAAGGGCAACTGGACGAGGGACCGTCAAGACCGGCGGTACTGTTGCAGAATTTCGAAGCAGGATGGCATACATCGTCCTACCCGGACCAAGGGACACTATCCAACAGCGATACCTAGGATCGTGCCTCCTGGAGAAGAGGTTCGATGGGTTAGTCCACCGGGGCGCAAGGGAGATGCCGCAGTGATAGTGCTGGTCGGGACGACCAGCTCTGAGGAGGGAGCAGTGTCACCGCGCCCGCCGCATCTAATTGCCGACAACCGCAGTGTTACCCATCGCATTATTGTCGGCACTACCGCAAAGGAGCCGAAGGAAAGAGATAGAGAATGGCCGCATTGTTGGGGCGCTTGCCGAAAGAGAGAAAAGGACAGATTCTTCTGGAGTCTTCTACTTTGTATTCCACCGAATAACTGAACTTTCCAGAATAGTGCCTGGGAGATATAAATAGCGGTAAAGTGCGACAGGAGTCAGTCAGACGTATGTGAAGGCTGAGTAGTCGTGCCGACGGAGACGGACAGACGATGTGGAGAGTTGTGCCGACGGAGAAGAGTTAGTTCTTTGTGTTACGAATTCGGAGCCGTGCTGTTGGAGAATCGGAAAAGACTTTCTTGTTGTTGCAACGAGTGTACAAAGTTACTGTTTACGGAAATAAAAGTGTTTCTTTATCTCGACTACATCTGTCTACTTCACTTCACACCCACACCAAAAGTTACAATATCAATGATCCATCAGTATAAATATGGAGCCATTCATGTTCTGGAAATCTAGTATGGATTGTCTCTAATGCCAATAATTTTAGAACACTAGTTGGAGTATCACTTTTCTTAACTTCTTCTGTCAGGTGTGAATAATATGTGATGTCTAATGTATGTGTGGGATTGACTTTAGATATGAAGTTTTCCTTTGAATTAGGAAGGTATACATTCTTCTTGATGTCTTGAATTTTGAAAAGAAAGCTCTCCTGAGTCTTTAGTGTATGTGTAAAATTTCTCTTGTGCCATGTATGAATGGAAGTCTGATCAACTTTTCGTGTTGAGTAAGAGCCGCTTTTTCTATTTCATATTCAATGGGGTATTGATTGGTTAGTATTTCCATAACTGCTATTGGTGTGGTTTTGATAGCACTGTAATTAGTCTCAGACTTTGATTTTGAAAGGTTTGAATTTTTTTTATATTTACTGTTACAAGGACTTTGCTGCAGTAAGTAAATAATGGCTTTATATATACATTGCATGTTGTGTTAAGAGTTGCTCTGGAACATCCCCTCTTCATTCCTGTTAGATGTTTTAACAGTGAAAGGCACCTCTCTGCTCTTTGTATCACATTTTCCATTTGTTTGGTCCATGTAAGTTAGGTATCAAATGTAACTCCTAAATACTTTGCTTCCTTTGTTTCTGGTAATTGTTGACCCTCAAAATTTAGTTTTATTTTTGTGGTTTTTTTCTTAGTGAAAAGATTTGGTAGTTTGATTTTGTTGTGTAACAGTCATTAAATTTTCTTTGGTCCGCTTTTGTAGGTTGTTTAAGGATTGTTGCATGGTTTTTTTCTAGTTCTACACTTTTGTGTTTCGGTTTTGAAGTCCACATTACTAAGTCATCAGTAAATAGTGCACACTTCACACATGATTCTTGTATTTGTTGTGGCAGATCATTAATAAATGTATTAAAAAGTGTAGTGCTGAGCACTGCGCCTTGTGGTAAGCCGTGGTGTACTTATTTATATTTAGATATATTTCTTCCATATCTGGTAGCAATAAAGCATTGTGTTAGGAAATGATATAGCCTTGAAAACATTGGACCTTGTATCCCTACTTTTTTTACTTTCTTTAGCAGTTTTGTTCTGCATATAGAATGATATGCACCTTGGAATCAATAAAAACTGATAAATTATGTTCTTTTCTATTGAAGGAGTCTTTGATTTTTTGACTCAGAAGTAAGACTTGTTCATTTGTAGAGTGGAACTCTCTGAATCCAGCTTGACATGGGGAAATTAAATTTTCTGATTCTATACCTTGCTCCACTCTTAGATGACAGTGAGACAGAATATTGTAAGACCCGAAAAGAAAATCATTTATGTAAATATTTATTGAAAATGTAATTTATTTTTGGTGTTGACATGAGTTAGTTGAGTAATGAAAACGTGTTGCTATTGTTCATTGTTACAAAAATTAAGTTTGTTTAAAGACGTCATAAATGTTAAGTTCCATATTTAAGACGGTAATTATACCATGCCCGAGATAAATATAACTGAATGCTGTAACACAGGACTAGGTCCAGCATTTATTTTATTTTAGAACCACTCACAAGGCAAATGTCAGGATTAATATAAGTTATTGTGTACATGTAAATAATCATAAATGTTAGTGTATATATTTAAAAGAATAAGAAATAACCCACGTAGAATGCAGTTTATAGGTAAGGTTGAAAGATTTTGCTTCAGAGACACTACCTGAAGTCGTTGAACCGAATTAGTTCTGCTTGAAAGAGCGACTACCTGACGCCAACCAAATTGTAAGCTCCATTGTTAGGCAGGATTATTCCTTTGCAAAGCGAAAGTCGTAAAGCTGTCTATCAAGCTTGTTCGAAATGCTACCGCAAGGGGCAGGACATGGCATTTCAGCGGCAAAGTCTCGTCTTGTCCACCGACATGAGCCAATCAGAAAATTTTGAAATACACAAATTTGAAGTAATCAGCAGAACCCGCTCCAATGAGAGTAAAACTCAAAAATTTTATGTGGAGGGGAACCGAATATGTCTTTCGTATTCCCGTATGAAACGAAGAGTCGAAGAATATCACACGAACAGGAGAGTTGAAGAATAACACATGAGCAGAAGAGTCGTCAACCATCACACGAGCAGAAGGGTCGTCAACCATCACACGAACAGAGAAGTCGCAAACTACTACACGAACGGAGAAGTCGTCAACTATTACGCCGAGACATTACTTAGAACACCCGCGAATTAAGTAAGTACACTAGAAATTTGATAGGCTAAATTAACATCAAGGATTATTTGGCAATATTGCGTAGAATAGGAAAATTTTACTTCAAGAAATTATTTCGGCTCATCATAGAGAGGCTAAATTAACATCAAAATCATCTCGGCTTTCATCCTAGTGACCTAAAATATTTGGCTTATGCGCGGCGACTCATACTGAAACTGAAATCTCGGTAAAGCTATAAACTGCAATCTTCGTTAGTTCATTTGTGTGTAGTAATTGTAATATTTTAAATTCCTTTGTGCCTCGTATACAATAAAGTAACGTAATTACTTCCTACTCAAACTTTTCTAATTAGTAGCTTGAAAACCTTCATTTGTAAGTGATTCCACGCCCTTTCTAGCAGTCTCTGGCCAGGCAAAGCTACTGAACAAGTAATAACGACTTAGCAATTGAACGAGAAGAAGAGGATTTTACATGCTAAGCAATTATAAGTGTCAGGAGGATTGAGTGGCGCCTATTCAAACAAACATTTTCTCAATTTCTCCAATAATACTGTAATAACTTGCAGTGGCACTTCTGTAATTAATAAGTATAACAATTACTTATTCAATTACAATCATCACCTTTTTACAAGTTTTTGTTGAGGCAACAACCCAACCATCAGCCAAAGTAAAGAAAGAACGCTAAATAAGTGGCGCCCAACGTGGGGCCCGATAACTACAATAACTCGCGAGTAGGAAGAATTCAATTCAAATTAAAAAGAGGCAAAAAGATCGAGGAAAGTAAAAGTTAGGTACGAATTGACTGACGACAGACTTCAAGAGCGATCAGCTGCAAGCAACGAGACATCCTTTTCTTACAGGTCAACACTCTTCAAAAAGGGAACCGGGCACGAGAAGATAGAAACAAGTGAAAAAGTGAAAGTCAGTTTTATTTAATTCTGTAGTGAGTGAAAACATCAATACATCAAAACTGTAAGTCACACTAAACTTTATCACTTTAGGGAATATTGTATGATCCTTAGAAATAGAAAAATTATTAAAGTAAGCATGGAGAGATCACAAAATGTAAATGACCTGACCGTTGGCATTGCATGTCCAGCTGAGAGAGATAATAATCTAAGGGTAGGAGGTGAATGCCAGATAGAAAGTCCAAGTGTCACAACAGAGGACAGTGCCCCATTCAGGTAACAAATTCCAGCAAAATTGACGATGCCAACGTCCACCAACAGTTAGCCCAGCTCCTTGCTGTAATGAATGTGATGCATGAACAACAAACCCAGTTAGGAGAACAAGTGAAATCTGTTAGAAATGAAATCATGCCTAGAGATGAAATATTAAAAGCAATAAATGAGAGAAATATCCAAAATAGAAAATTAATAGAAGCTCAGCTTAGACAAATAAACGATATGGTGCACGACAAAATTTCCACACAGAGTCATGAAATGAGCGATAGAATACACCAACTCTGTAGTGAAAATCAGGCTAGTTATAATAACATGAATAGAGAAATAGATCAGCTGAAAACCAATGTTACATCACAAGAAAATAGATTAGTGGAAAAGTTGGCAGATGAAATGCAAGTTGCACGAGCATTCACGGATCAAAGACTCAACACATAAGTCACATCATTTAAGAATGCATTGCAGGAACGAATCGCCGAGCAAGCTGCACTTCAACTGCAAAACAAGCAAAAGATAGATCAGGTCATAGAAAAGGTTAATGCTTTACATGTGCTTCACAGCAATAATGTGTCTAGTAACCCATGTCATAGTTTAGTATGTAGAGAAAGTCCTAGATTAAGCAGTGTGCATGAAACTAGGGAAACTAATAATGTTTCTGAAACATGTGCCTCGACTTCGTGTCGAAATTCTGAAAATATAAGTGTACCTCGCAACCCAATTGTTATATCTTGTCAGAGCAGCTTGAATCTCAATATAGATTTACCGTTACCGAAGTTCTCAGGATCTGAGTTCGACGATCCTTTACAATACCTTGATCAGCTCCAGGAATATTTTAGATTACGAAATATCTCGGAGGATTCTAAGATGTTTATAGTCCGAAAAACATTGGACCAACGCTCCCTAAGCTGGATCAACTTGGCATCACCTGACCAGGGGTATGAAGACTTCCAGCACATATTTCTAAACAAGTTTTGGAATTCTGCACGACAACACCGAATTAGAGGTAACCTAAATTATGGGCAATACGACATTAACAACAACGTAAGCATGGCCGATTATATACTCCAGTTTTCTCAATACTTATGACACCTGAAGCCGAGAATATCTGATGCCGATTTTATTATACTGATGACAGGACATTTTCCGATGAGAATTCAAAATGCACTACTAATTGCCAAACCCCGGACAGTAATGGAAATGGTCGACATAATCACTGCCTTAGAAGGACAGGAAGAAGAAAGTAGGCAATACGCCGAACACCCACACCATGATAGACGAAGCCACAAACCGCATTATAATGCAAAGTACTCCGGCCGACAGAATCAAAGCCAGGATGAACATGCGAGGGATCGATATCATTCTGCCCTTACACATTTTTCTCCAAGAAATTCACGAGAGACGAGATGGCACAATCCTCGTATCCAACAATTAAATGTGGAAACCAGAAATTCACAATGGAGCAAATATCGCCGCGGTAACAGGAGAAATAATAGGCAGCATGGTCACAGACAACAGAACTACAATTACCGTCATTGGGAACAACGTCACCCAATATAGAACGAAGCTCACCTAGAAACAGATTACCACAACGCAATACAAGGAACGCTGAACAGGTCGAAGAACGCCAAGATATATATTTATCACCGACTGCAGAAGCGTATTTCCCTACACAAGAATTCCAAAATTCCCGAAATCAGAACATAGAACGACAGGGAAACTAGTAAGTCACAACGCTATCATGGGGCAGCGTTGTACCACTACTTCAAAAGACCCTGCAGTTACGAGGAACACAGAAATAAAGACTGGCGAATTAAGAATTGATCAGAAAAGGGAAGGAGATTTTGACACATCCTATATTAAGGTTCAAATAAACGGACAGAATTATAATGCCTGCATAGATTCAGGATCGTCAATGTGTGTGTTATCTTTAAGATTATACGAACATTTAAAGAACACTCATACAGAAATTATGAGCCTTCCAACTTCGAATTTAATATGTCGAGTTGCTATTGGGAAGTCCGCCCAACCTATTAAAATCCAATGTATGTTAAAGGTTAAAATTGAAGATGAATATTTTGACATTGTGTTTCTAGTAATTCGTAATTTGAACAGTGATATAATCCTTGGATGTGATTTCTTTGATGAGAGAAAAGTTAAAATCCACTTTGACACCAAAACAGCTGATATACATAATAGAAACAGGAAGGTCACCTGTTCATCACTGAAAAATGTATACCTGTCGAACTAACTGCAGAGGAGCGAGATTTGCAAGATACTGATATTTTCGTCCAGAAATGTACTTTGTCTGCAGAACAATGCGCGAAGAATGTGGTAATTACCAGTCCGAGGAAGATTCATCCCGTACCTGCTAGAACCGGTTTGACAGCTGACCCAACGTCTCAACACGACAAACATTCGCACGTGGTTGATAAAGTTAATGAGATACGCGAAGTATGTCAAAACGCGTATAACTTGAGTGACATCCAGCGGCAAGAATTATTCAAGGTTCTAATGAGGAATAAAAAAGTGTTTAGCGAAAAACCTGGACTCTATAATGTATATGTCCACAGTTTTGAGTTCCAAGATATCAGACCGTATCGTCACAAGTATGACAATCTTCCGCTAAGCTTGCGAAAACCTGCGAAGAAAGTGATACAGGAAATGTTGAAAAATAATTATACGCGAGTGTCAGAGCGAATTCCTTAATCCGATTTGTTGGGTTATTAAAAAGAACACACCCACAATTGACGTCAACGGAGCACAAAAGACGACGCAAGAGCCCTCATTACGCCTAACACTGGACGGAAGAAGGCTTAATTCCTACATGAAACCTGATCACTTCCAAAACGAAGGAATTAACCAACTAATCAGTCGTCTATCCCAGGGAAGATATATGTCTAGTTTGGATAGGGTGTCTAGTTATTGGCAAATTAAACTAGCAGAGGACCTACAACATTATACTTCATTCAATTTCTTAGGGATTAATTACTGTTTTTGTCGCGTTCCCTTTGGCACGAAAATCGCCCGAAGTGCTTTTCTACGAGCAACGCATGAAGTGTTTAAAGACGTAGAAACTCAATTTCTAGTCAGGTATACAGACGACTTCCTGATAATAAGTCAGACCTTCGAGGAACCTCTCCAACACATTGACTTTGTGTTAGAGAGATTAAAACAATGTGGTTTCGCGTTAAACATTAATAGGTCGAAATTCTGCGTGAAAGAAGTGAATTTCTTAGGATTCTTGGTTGATGAAAAAGGAATGCGTCCAGACCCTAAAAGGGTAGAATCAATCCTGAAGATGCCACCTCCACGAAACCTGAAACAACTTAGAAAACTTATGGGCGTTTGGAATTTCAGTAGCAAATCCTTAGCTAGATATTCGCATGAGACAGCACCACTGCGACAGTTACTTCAGAAGAATATTCGATGGCGATGGACGGAGGAACACCAACAATGTTTTGAGCGCGTCCGAGATTTATTTGCAAGATACAACCTACTAGAGAGACCACGAGATGAATGGGCACACGAAATGTATGTTGATGCGAGTTCCGGAGGACTGGGCAGCCTCTTGTGTCAACGAGATGAAGAAGATAACATTCATGTCATAAGTGCTGCTTCCAGAGGCCTAACGCAGTTAGAACAAAACGCATCAGTAACTGAACTAGAGATATCAGGACTATATTTCGGACTTACAAAATTCAAGAGCTACATTTATCAGAAACCAATTAAAGTTTTCTCCAACCATATCAGCCTCACATTCCTCCAAAAATGCAAATTGACATCTACAAAAATTGCACGGTATATCCACGCAATAATGAGTTTTAACATCACCATTGTGACTTTGGTGAGTGTAAAGTAAAAAGGACAGATGTAGTCGAGATAAAGAAACATTTTTATTTCCGTAAACAGTAACTTTGTACACTCGTTGCAACAGCAAGCAAGTCTTTACCGATTCACCAACAGCACGGCTCCGAATTAGTAACACAGGAACTTTCCCTTCTCACACTTTACCGCTATTTATATCTCCCAGACACTATTCTGGAAACTTCCGGAAAGTTCAGTTATTATTGCGGTCAAATACAAAGCAGAAAATTCCAGAAGTCTCTATCCCTTTCTCTCTTTCGGCAAGCGCCCAACAATGCGGCCATTCTCTGTCTCTTCCCTTCGGCTCCTTTGCCGTAGTGCCGACAATAATGCAATGGGCGACACTGCTCCCTCCTCAAGGCTGGTCGTCCCGAACAGCACCATCGTAACGGGCCAGACGATCCAGGTGTACCACTAACATCTTTCCTCGGGGCACCTTCTGGATGCGGTAGACTACGTCGTTAATCCTCTTTACCACTCGGTACGGTCCTTGCCACGGTTGTTGAAGTTTTGGGCAGTGTCCCTTGGTCCGGGTAGGGCGGTACAACCACACCATGTCACCTTGCTGGAATCCTCGGCTGTTGGCTTGCCTGTCGTAACGGGTCTTCATGCGGTCGCTCGCCATCTGGATGTTCTGACGAGCCATCTCGTGCATGTCGTGGAGATGGTCTACTAGATTCTCCACATACTCGGTTGCCGGCTGTTTCGCGTCCGGGGGACTCCCAAAAGCCAGGTCACAAGGGAGGCGTAGCTCTCGGCCGAACATTAGGCTGGCTGGGGTCATTCCGGTGGTGTCGTGTGTCGACGAACGGTAGGCCAGCAAGAACAGTGGTACCTTGAGCTCCCAGTCTCGTTGATGGCACCGCCTGCGGTGCCGTAGTAGTAAAAGCGGGCGTTAAACACTACTACAACAACAGCTCGCTGATGGCTGGCCACGACGTTCCTCAGGTGCTCCTCTAGGGTCTTGATGTATCTCTCGACCATGCCGTCCGACTGTGGATGTAGGGGTGTTGTGCGGGTCTTGTTCACCCCAAGTCTTTCCAATGCCTCCTTCATTAGATGCGACTCAAAATTGGTGCCCTGGTCGCTGTGGAGCTCTAACGGGACCCCAAAACGGCAGAACAGCTGTTCCACGAGGCAGTCTGTAATCGTCTTCGCCTCTTGGTTCGGGATGGCATACACCTCCGGCCACTTGGTGAAGTAGTCCACAACTACCATCAGGTACTTGTTGCCTCGATCGGACACTAGGAATGGTCCAGCTATGTCGACGGCGATGCGTTCGAAGGGCGCTCCGACGTTGTACAGCTGCATGCGACCCCGGCTCCTAGTCTGGGGGCCGCAACTCGCCACGCACACGTGACATTGACGGCACCAGTTCCTAGCGTCTGCTCGGAGCCTCAGCCAGTAGTAGCGCTGTCGGAGTTTGTCGATCGTCCGGTTTGCTCCTAGGTGTCCACCCGAGGTACCGGCGTGCACTTCCTCCAAGACTTCCGGGACCTTACTTCGGGGAAGTACCAACTGCTCTTTCTGGGTCTTCCCATCAGGTGATTCCCATACCCGGAACAGCACGCCCTCTTTGGTCTTCAGCGAGTCCCATTGGGCCCAGTACGACTTGTATGTAGCGCTTCTGGGTGCGATGTCCTCCCAGGTTGGTCTCGTCCCTGCCTGCACTTCTCTCAAGAGTGGCCCCAAGTCGGCGTCCGCCAGCTGCTCCATCCTTAGGCCCGCGCTATCCCATCCATCCGCAGACACTGCCGTGACCACTCTGACAGCTGCGGTACGCTCCTTCTCTTCCACTCTTGCGCATTGGCCACACTCTTCTGGGCAGGGTCTTCGGGACATGGCGTCTGCGTTGCCGTGGCTCTTCCCTCTGCAAGGTTCGGAGGTGAAGTCGTACTCCTGCAACCTCTGGACCCAACGGGCTGTCTGGCCCTCCAGGTTTCTAAAGCTAGGTAGCCAGGTTAGGGCGGAGTGGTCTGTCCTCAGGTGGAATGGCTGACCGTACAGGTACTTGTGGAAGTGCTCCAAGGTCTTCACTACCGCCAGTAGCTCTCGTCGGGCGACACAGTAGTTCTTCTCTGCCTTGGACAACGTCTTGCTGTAATAGGCTATCACCCGCTCGTGGCCGTTCTGGACTTGGGATAGGACGCCTCCAATGCAATGGACGCTGGCGTTGGTGTCCACAATGAAGGCGTCGCCTTCAGCTGCCGGAAAGCGCCTTCGGCGTCCTCCGTTCACACATAAGGTTGATGTTCTTCCGTCAGGCGAGTGAGGGGTTTGGCGATGCTGGAGAAACCCTTTATGAAGCGGCGGTAATAACTGCACAATCCAAGGAAACTTCGCAGTTCTCGCTTATCCTTTGGGCGAGGCCAATCTCTCACGGCCTGTGTCTTCTCCGGATTCGTGGCCACTCCGGTTGCTGAGACTATGTGGTCCAAGTAGTTGACTTCCCTGCGGAAGAGTTGGCACTTCTTGGCGTTCAGCTTCAAGCCGGTCGCCTGCAATCTCTGTAGCACTTTGCTCAGTTTGTCAAGATGGTCTTCGAATGTCTTGCCGACGATGATGATGTCATCCAGGTATAACAGGCAGGCGTCATAAGTCAATCCTCTCATTACTGACTCCATGAGGCGTTGGAAGGTAGCTGGTGCGTTGCAGAGACCAAAGGGCATAACTGTGAACTGCCAAAGCCCTTGTCCTGTCGAGAATGCGGTCTTCTCCTTGTCTCTCTGGTCTAGAGCCATCTGCCAGTAACCCGATTTCAGATCCAGCGCACCAGCAAGCGTGTCCAGGGTGTCGTCAATCCGGGGTAAGGGGAAGCAGTCCTTCCTGGTGACAGCGTTCAGCTTCCTGTAATCTACGCAGAAGCGTAGCTCGCCATTCTTCTTCTTCACCAGAATTACAGGAGAACCCCAAGGATTGTCAGACTCTTCGATCACTCCCTTGGTTCTCATGTCCACCAGCATGTCTCGTACCGCCGCTTGTTTAGCCAACGGAACGCGTCTAGGTGGTTGCCGAATAGGCCGGGCGTCTCCGGTGTCGATGTGGTGAAGCACTCGGTCCGTGCGGCCGTAATCGCTGCTGCCTTGGCTGAAGACGCGCTGATATCGTCTCAGCAGTGGTTGGACCTTCTCTCTCTGTTAAGCGGTCAGGTGGTCGGCCGCCCTCTCCAGTAAGCCTTCCAGCCGGGGCCCCAGGTATTGCGTCGGCACCGGCTCCTGGGTCTTGTCTATTGGTGTTACGCTGACCACGGGCTCGCAGGCCCCCAACTCCGTCCCGGCCTGGACGTCTGATCGGTGTCTGTTGGGTTGAGCAGTCTCGCCGGCACCTCCTCTCTGCACGGCAACAATGTCCCGGCTACACAGAGCCCGTGCTCATGCGTCTTCCGGTCCAGCAGCATATTCTTCTTGTGCTGGCCTTCCAGCCGCGCCGTCACTACCATCTCGCTTCTCGCGGGGACAACTACGTCTTCCCTGAGAATGACCCTGCAGATTCCAAGGCGTTCTTCGGGGTGCCGGAGCATTACTTCCTCTCCCTTAAGCCGCAGAACCTTCTTGCCGATGTCGGCCGTCCCCTCGTGGCTCCTGAGGGCATCCAGTCCTTACCTCTCCACAGGCAAGGTGTCACCCGATGCCGTCACTAGTTGGTATGGTCGGCTCGGTTTTCTCGACGGCAAGCCCCTGGCTACGTCGGGTCTGATGACAAGCACGGCTGCTCCAGTGTCAACAAGCACGCTGCACGGCTTCCCTCTCACCCAACCGTCCGCGATGAGGCTGTCATCCATCCGTCGGCTGACGGCGCGCAGTGTCACTCGAGGGGATGATGGTGATGGCGCCGACGTGCCCCTCACCACGCCGGCCATTACTCGTTTTCCGGCTGCTCTTCTTGGTGCCGGCAGTCTCTCATCAGGTGTCCCGGCTGGCCACACCCCAACACACGCCACCTGGTCTTCGTTGGCGTCCCTGGACTGGTCTGCAGTCTTCATCGTAGCGGACACTCATTGTCTTCGAGGTCGGGGTAGCCGTCACTTTGGCCACTTCCATCCTTAATGCGGCCGTTAGTACCTCGTGGATGGTCTTGTAGTCGCCGAGCATCAGGCGTTGACGTATCTCGGCATCGCGTACCCCGTCGACGAAGGTAAAGGCGGCTTCTCGGGATACGAATTCGGAGGAGAGGTCGACCAAGGCTTTGCTGGCCAGCTGTTCGATTGCCAGGGCGAACTCCTGCAGCGTCTCCACTGGCAGCTGCATCCTAGATTTCAGTTGGCTGCGGTAGGCTGCGGCTAAGCGGTGGTTTCCGAACCGGTTCTCCAGGGCCTCCCAGATGTCCTTGGGCGCCGCCGCGGTCTGGACTAAAAAAAATAAAATAAAATAAAATAAAAATCTGTATAAAATAAAATAAAATAAAATAAAAATCTGTATAATAACCCTGGCACCTAATTACTTACACCAGGGCTAATATGCCAGATCTTTAAAATTTATTTATTCTACACATTCATACATACAACATACTTTACAGAAAAATTTTAAAATAAAATTACAAAATAATATAATATATAACAAATTATAAAGATAGATAAATTAAATAATATATCATAAAACAAAACACAAGAAAATAAAAACAAAAACACAAATTATAACATTTCACACATAATCACTCTAAGAAATAAATTCTCTAAAACAATAACAAATCATTTCAAACAATCAAAATACAATAAAATTTCTAAATAAATTAATATATATGTTAAAAGGAAAAAAAAAACAATAAAATTTTAAAATTAAAACAAATTAATCTCCTCAATACAACAAAATATAAATTTCATACACAACATCACTCACAACTACAAACTATTACTAAACAATAAACAAATATATAAAATTAAATTATTAATTATAATTATTACATAAAATTATAAATTATATTATTACTATTAATATCATTATCATCATTATTATTACCTATCATTATTATTTAAAATTTAATTAATTTAATATTATACCTATAACTAATACTTTTTATAAATATATATTTTTTAATTTAAATTTACATATTTATTAAAAATTTCAAATAAACAAAAATTTACTGGTATCCAGTAAAATATAACTGGTAACCAGTTTATATATATATATATATAAAGAAAAAGAAACAGCTATAAACTAAAACTCTAAACTGCCGCCGGTTACCGGCGGCATACTATATGTACTGGTTTCCAGCACAAAAACTACAAAATGTGTGTAGTATAAAGTTCAAAATCTACATAACCAAAATTTATAAAAACAACATACACAAAAATGTTATACTTTTGATTAATAAGATGGTTTATATACTTTAATAATATAATAATGTGGACTAAAATCACTAATATTTAATTATTTTTGATTAATTTTTACAAAATTATCTTTCACTGTTATTTCCTAAACATCCAGAAGTTTTATAAAATAAATCACATTTCACTTCACTAATTCAACTTTCACATCACTAAATCACTTATTTACTTTTAATTAGATTAACTAGATAATCAGGGTCATAAATCACTTAAAATCCTATCACTAACTTGATCATTAGCACTTGCGGTCACTCAATCCGTCGCCGATCTTCCTATCAATGCATGATGCAGCAATCCCGACTTGGTGAAGACTCGACTCGACTCGCCTCGCCTCGCCTCGCCTCGCCTCGCCTCGCCTCGCCTCGCCTCGCCTCGCCTCGACACGCCTCGACTCGACTCGCCTCGCCTCGACACGCCACTCCTTTCTGATCATCATCTCCCTGGTCGTGGGTTGTCGCCTGCCTCACACCGATAGTACTTTCTGAGTATACTGCCTCTCCATCCTGACTGTATACTATTGTGCTCGGTCCCTTTACCTCGTTGTCTGGATAATTAAATTCCATCCCGTTCCATTTCATCATATATATGTAGGTTTTCACGGTTTCTTGTCATGTTCCTGGTCTGAATTCTGTGTGATCGTCTTTCTGCTGCATTTATAGTTATGTTTCCTGCTTGTCGAGGTTGTTCTATAATTATCTTTCTAGCGTGTAAACTAATCTTGTTTGCTAGAGCCTCTAAATGTGGAAACAGATCTTTGTTACGTATTATATCAAAGAGCTGATATCCTTGTAGATTTTCTCTTTCCTCAAGCGTAAAATTTGTGTTTTTTTGACATTCAAACATAACATGCTCCGGTGTGTCCTGCTTAAAGCATACGTCACACTCATCGGTGTTCAGTTTATTAATTTTTTTCCAATAAGTGCCGTAAGGTCCATGGCCAGATATATAGTGTACAAGTCCTTTCGTATTATTCAAATGTTTGAGTGCCAATCTTTCGGAGATATTCGTGAAGAAAGAAAAGGCACGCCTTCCTTGATTTATAATTTCCCATTCTTCTTGCCAAATATGCATCAGTCTAGTTTTAATTTCCCGCTTAGTAGTGCAATACTGCTCCAAAATATCAGCAACTGCGTTAAAGTTTCCTTTTTTAAGCCAAAAATAAGCTCCTCGAAGTCTTAGAGTTAAATCTACTGGCCAAATCCCAGTTATTACAAAAAGAGCTAAAGTAGGGGTTGTTTTATAAGCTCCCGTGAATCTTAATAAAACTTTCCTTTGTGTCCTTCTTAGGAGATTTCTAATCATCACATTTTTCATTCTAGTAGCCCAAATTGCAGCACCGTAAGTTATTATTGGGCTGAGTATACTTGTGTGATATATGCTAACAGTATGGAGCGGAATTTTATAATCAAATTGAATTATTCTAGAAAGTTTCATCATAGTTTTTTCGGCTTTGACCCTTACATGTTCTGTATGATGATTAAAATTTAACTTCTCATCTAAATATATTCCTAAATATTTCATATTCTTATTTCTTCTTATTTTTTCATTTTCAAATTTTAAACTTGGATCCCTTTTAAAATTTCCCTTTAAAATCATATATCCAGATTTTGCTGGGGATATCTTCATTTTGGAACTCTTGCACCAGGTTGAAAGTATATGCAACAAATTATTACTTTTTCCTTCTAGTTCTCGTCTTGAATTTGCATCTATTAAAAAAACTACGTCATCGGCGTAAGCTATTACTTTCAGACAGTTATTATTGCGCTGTACTTTCTCTAGGAGTGTTTCTAAAACAATGTCCCAAAATGTGGGCCCTAATATAGAACCCTGTGGGCATCCTTTAGTAATAGTCTTAGTTATTGTTTGATTTATTCCTAAAAGTTTCACTTTTCTATCTTTGCAATAGTTTAAAAGAATTCTATATAATGAAACTGGACTGCGTTCAGCACCTCTGCGGCTCGTTCCTGGAGGCTGGCTATCAGCTGCGCGGCCTCTTCTTCTGGCGACCATTTGTTGTGCTTGGCCACTGTGTCAAATTGACGGCGGAAGACCTCAAACGTTGACGTGCCATCCTACTTCGGTGGTTTGACGCGCGTCGATGTTGTGTCGCGTGCTGGAGCCTCGGCCTTGTAGTTCTTGAGCTTTTCACTAAGTATCCCTTCCACCATTGCATTTAGCTCCTTGGCGCTACCGTCGACACTGTCTTCGCGAACGCTAAGCCGTTCCCCGACATTCTCCAGGGCGTCAACGCATTGGCCGAGGTCCTCCATCTTTCCACCGAGCTCTTCCACCTTTCCACCGAGCTCTTTCACATCCTCCCTAACGCCAGCCAGTTGCTCGTCAATTTTCGCCGATAGATCCGTCTTCATCTCTTTCAGCTCGGCAGCGAGGTTGTGGTTTGCCGTCTTCATCTCTGCTTTCAGCTCTTGTAAAAAGCTCCCCAATGTAGCCTCCATCGTCGTATCCCACTCCTGACACCAGTGTGACTTTGGTGGGTGTAAAGTAAAGAAGACAGATGAGGGCGAGATAAAGAAACACTTTTATTTCCGTAAACAGTAACTTTGTACACTCGTTGCAACAGCAAGCAAGTCTTTACCGATTCACCAACAGCACGGCTCCGAATTAGTAACACAAGAACTGTCCCTTCTCACACTTTACCGCTATTTATATCTCCCAGGCACTATTCTGGAAACTTCCGGAAAGTTCAGTTATTATTGCGGTCAAATACAAAGCAGAAAATTCCAGAAGTCTCTATCCCTTTCTCTCTTTCGGCAAGCGCTCAACAATGCGGCCATTCTCTGTCTCTTCCCTTCGGCTCCTTTGCGGTAGTGCCGACAATAATGCGATGGGCGACAATATCCATTATATACCTGGAAAGAAGAACCATTTTTCCGACTTGCTCTCAAGGTTAAATTTTGCTTCGGGAATACCTGAAAACCTTTCAAAGCGTAAGCGAGAAGCAAAGATATTTGAAATAAATGTACGGTTCACAAAAGAGACTATTAAGAAACTCAAGCACCTCAAGGAACTTCAACGAGACGATGCAAAATTAGGACCTTTATTTGATAACGCTCCAATAATTACTGAAGCAGGAAATAATCCGATAGCTGTACAAGACGAGCTTCTTTATAAACTGCACGGCCGATACTAGAAGGAATGGAAGGTCATTATCCCGAAAAACTTAGAAAAGGACCTGATAAACGAATTCCATGAACATTTATTTCAGACAGGAACTGACAAAGTGACGGAAACCATGCTAGAATATATGTACATTTCAAAACTTCGTGAGAAGGTACGCAAAATCATTGCTTGCTGCGACATATGGCAGAAATGTAAGCAGAGAAATGTTGCTTATCAATTTGACATTAACGCAGTCATCCGAGAGAAACCCGGAGATTTAATCTGTATAAATATACATGAAGTGATTAGTGCTAGCCTAGGTTATAAATATGTCATGTTATGTTACGATGTATTTTCTAAATATGTTCGTCTATATCATTGAAGCGCGCAAACAGCAAAATATGTGCCAAGAAGTTCATAGATGACTACATAAAAGATGTTGGAAAAGTGCGTGCTATCTTAACCGACAACGCTACGATCTTCACAGGAAAGCCTTTCACAGAACAAATCAAAGAAGATAAGATTCGTCATTACTACTGTTCGAGATATTATCCGCGAGGAAACGCTTCGGAACGAGCCATCAAAGAGTTAGGAGTGATGCTCCGAATCATGTATAATCGTCGTCAAAAACGATGGACAGAGATGATAGGCCCCATAGGGTCAATCTTCAATGAAACTGTTAACGGAGTAACAGGCTTCACACCCATTGACATCATGAGAGGGATATTGTTGTACTACTTAGGACCTTACCGAATAAACCGAAAATTTGGAACTGACACCTACGAATTAAAAGATCACAAATCAGACAAAATCATCGGAAGGTATCATAAAACGATGTTAAAACCTTACAGAACTTTAACTCATACAGAAATGGTAGTCTGAAGAGCAATGAAGGAATCAATAATATTCCATAGTTCAGCTCTCTGACAGATGCGTGTTAGTTAATGTAAACATGTAGATAACGTTAGGATCCTTATAATGGTATAATATTTCAATATTTTATGTCCAGTACGACTCTAAATTTGTTGCTTATAGTATATGAATTAAACATGTTTCACTTTTATGCTCAGTGTATGTTTTGATAATTGTTATGTGTATGAATACTTGGAATTGGGAAACCGGTTTCGAATGTAAACACAAGCCTACATGAGTGAGTTCATTAAGCGAGAGAAGGGGTTGAAAAACCTTCAAAAACCCATTCATTCATGAACGGAAGACCGCACGTGAACAAACAGGTTTTCACACCCGTATGCGGGCAAGTGTCAAAAAGGGAAACAGAACAAAATTTGTAGAAATATCTTCACAGCTATTTCTAGAAAAACTTTGCTCGGGCATTCATGAGACCGTAATTATACCGTGCCCGAGGTAAATATAACTGAACGCTATAACACAGGACTAGTTCCAGCATTTCTTTTATTTTAGAACCACTCACAGGGCAAGTGTCAGGATTGATATAAGTTATTGTGTAAACGTGTACATGTAAATAATCATAAATGTTAGTGTATATATTTAAAAGAATAAGAAATAACCCACGTAGAATGCAGTTTATAGGTAAAGTTGAAAGATTTCGCTTCAGAGACACTACCTGAAGTCGTTGAATCGAATTAGTTCTGCTTGAAAGAGCGACAACCTGACGCCAACCAAATTGTAAGCTCCATTGTTAGCCTCTTGAGGGATATCGACGTCAAATCACGTCCATTTAAAATGACGGATGAGTGATATGAGCGTGTATACACGTCCTGTGCGTTTAAGCATTTAACCCTTATTTATCCCTTATCCAACTCAACTTATTATAATTTTACCTTTAAGAAACATTTTAGTAAGGTCTATATACTTTATTCGCTTACCTTAATATGTTCGTTCTGCAGTGATTTCCCTCAAAACAGGGATAAACACACAAGGGTACGTACATCTCCACATTCGCGATTTCCCTTCTTGCGGCACACGAAACACTTTCGAAATGGGCGGGACTTCTTTGCTGTTGGTGGTATCCTTTTAGGATAATGTTTTCCTTGAAGTCTGAGGGGTGCGGGGGTTTTGGATTTTCAACCCCCAACGTGGTATTGTTCAATTAGGCTGCGAGCTATTTATAGTCGGTAGTCAAGGTCGGTCAGAGTCCTGTGTGGGTTTAGAGAGCTGTCCAAGTCCCCAAACAATTGTATATGGTTATATCCAGTTGGTGCAAAAATATCTTTTTATACCACTTCTCCCTTCAGCTACAAGCAGGAAAGAATACGTATGTATTTCAACAAAGAAAGACACGGACTCTACTCAGTTACGAAACTCGCGTAAGCAAAAGTTGCAATGTTGATC
Source organism: Tenodera sinensis (assembly GCA_030765045.1). NCBI lineage: Eukaryota > Metazoa > Arthropoda > Insecta > Mantodea > Mantidae > Tenodera > Tenodera sinensis. Next base: position 161,848,093 of record CM060963.1, read on the forward strand.
TATTCTGATGACTCAAGAGACCACGCATACAGTAGGGCTTTATTACACAGTATGCTGACGCATATGCCACACATACAATGGGTGTTTCTTTACTGTTTCCTTCCGAGAACTTACATTAGCTGCGTTCGACGGAGCAAAGTTGACTTTTCACCACAGTGAAAGAAAATTGTGCCATTTCAACGTTTTGTAAATACAACTCAACTTTGCTGATGACGTACATTTATACTGCGTATAACGAGTTTTATAGCAGTTTTTGTTTCATTAAAATTACTTAATATTTACACAAAATACAGCTGTGTACATATGAAGCATTTAACAATTTAAATGCTAGCAGTTCTCGGCTCGCAGACGTTTTAAATGGCCATCGCCCAAGAGGTGCAGGATTATTCCTTTGTAAAGCAAAAGTCGTAAAGCTGTCTATCAAGCTTGTTCGAAATGCTACCGCAAGGGGCAGGACATGGCATTTCAGCGGCAAAGTCTCGTCTTGTCCATTGACATGAGCCAATCAGAAAATTTAGAGATACACAAATTTGAAGTAATCAGCAGAACCCGCTCCAATGAGAAGGAAACTCAAAAATTTTATGTGGAGGGAACCGAATATGTCTTTCGTATTCCCGTATGGAACGAAGAGTCGAAGAGTCGTCAACCATCACACGAGCAGAAGAGTCGTCAACCATCACACGAACAGAGAAGTCGTAAACTACTACACGAACGGAGAAGTCGTCAACTATTACGCCGAGACATTACTTAGAACACCCGCGAATTAAGTAAGTACACTAGAAATTTGATAGGCTAAATTAACATCAAGGATTATTTGGCAATATTGCGTAGAATAGGAAAATTTTACTTCAAGAAATTATTTCGGCTCATCATAGAGAGGCTAAATTAACATCAAAATCATCTCGGCTTTCATCCTAGTGACCTAAAATATTTGGCTTATGCGCGGCGACTCATACTGAAACTGAAATCTCGGTAAAGCTATAAACTGCAATCTTCGTTAGTTCATTTGTGTGTAGTAATTGGAATATTTTAAATTCCTTTGTGCCTCGTATACAATAAAGTAACGTAATTACTTCCTACTCAAACTTTTCTAATTAGTAGCTTGAAAACCTTAATTTGTAAGTGATTCCACGCCCTTTCTAGCCGTCTCTGGCCAGGCAAAGCTACTGAACAAGTAATAACGACTTAGCAATTGAACGAGAAGAAGAGGATTTTACATGCTAAGCAATTATAAGTGTCAGGAGGATTGAGTGGCGCCTATTCAAACAAACATTTTCTCAATCTCTCCAATAATACTGCAATATCTTGCAGTGGCACTTCTGTAATTAATTAGTATAACAATTACTTATTCAATTACAATCATCACGTTTTTGCAAGTGTCTTTCAATTGTTGAGGCAACAACCCAACCATTAGCCAAAGTAAAGAAAGAACGCTAAACATTTAAATTTAACGTATATGTATAAATAAAAGAATTATATGCGTTCAATATTAAAAGCGACGGGAGAATAGCTAAAGATCGCTTCCCTAACAATACGGGAACTATTTGATGAACGCATACGCGGATGTACACAAAAAAAAAAAGGTAGCATCATGTGAAGTGGCGCTGGAATCGTTAATAGCGTCTGTGTTTTTGAGATGAGAAGACGTGTTTTTATACCGCGTGTGGATGTGAGTAGAAAATTGACCAATCTTTAATGAAGCTTTTGTTCTAAAGTTGTTGAAAAAGTGGAAAGACCCAAAATAATATAAACTGGTGTGACGAAAGATAAATCAAGTGTAAAGACGAGAAGAAGAGTTAATAAAGTAATATATTATAGTGAAGTTGCATCGAGTGTTTATTCATTCCATCTAGTACCACGCCCTGAGAGAAATAATCGTCTCATTATTCAATCCGAAGCATTCCATTTTATAAAAAAACAGCACCAAATGGCGCCCAACGTGGGGCACGAATTTCGGGTGGAATGAAAATCTACGGGAGATGAACTTACGCGAAATACCAAGTGACGCCAAATCTTCGCGCCAAAAAGGAAGAAGACGCCATCAGACAATCCATTGAAACTTACGACTTCGGAGACGTCGCCAAGTTGAAATCAACGGGGAAGTGCCTAAAAATGCCGATGTCATCGACGTGGGGAGCATCAGAGATCGTCTAGCGAAGTCAACCGCCCAGGGGATGCATGTAACGAGATAAATCAACGAGAAAAAAGTAGGACCAAAAATTTTTATTTTTGCATTCATTTTATTTTTATGTTACTGCGAAGCGGCAAAATAGTAGGACTTTTAAGCCCAAGTGAACTGAATCAAAAAAAAAGTCGCGAAAAGAGAGACCGGTAGCAACAGGAATAGGGGAAGGGGTAGATAAGCCTAGTTATCAGATAGAAACAGGAAGTGAGGAACAGGTAGTAATAGGAAAAGACCAATAGTTACTAATGATCATGTTTGAAAGACTAGAACAAAAACTAGAACAAAATAAAAAAGAAATAGGTCAGAAAGTAGAACAGAATAAGGAAGAGATAGGTCAGAAAATGGAGGAAGTAAGACAGGACTTAGAACATAATAAAAATGAGATAAGACAGGATTTAGAACAACATAAAAAAGAAATAGGTCAGAAACTAGAACAGAATAAGGAAGATATAGGTCAGAGAATGGAGGAAGTCAGACAGCACTCAGAGCAGAAAATAGAACTTAATAGGAAAGAATTAGAGCCAGATATGGGAAAGAGAATAGAATTAGGTAGACAAGAGTGTAAAGAAAATATGAAAGTAATGGAAACAAATTTGAAATTAGTACATAAAAGCATAAATGAGACAAAGGAAGCTTTAGAAGCTAGAATAGAAATCATAGGAGATAGGATGGGAAAAATAAAATCGGAAATGAAAGAAAACAAGATTGTATTAGACGGAGAAATTAGTAGATGTAGAGATGAAATAACAGAATGTAATGCAAGTGTAGACTGTAAGATTACCAATGTAAAAGTAGAAATAACTGAGGAATTAAGGAAAGAAATTGGGGTAGTAAAGAAAGGAATTATTAATGAAACTGTAGAACAAATTGTCATTCCTAAAATTAAGACTATGGCTGATGTAGTACAATCACAACAAGATGCTATGAATGATATGAAACAAAGTCACTTAGAAATAAAGAATGATTTAAAATCAATTTGTGAAGAAATGAGAAAAGGAAAAGAAAGTTTGGCTAATGTAAATGATGTGAATGCACTACAAAGGCAAAATGATGATTTAGATGTAAGTGATGTTTAAGATGAAAGTTATTTGAATAATGTACGTAATGTTGACTCACCACATAGAGATAGAGGTCCACAATTAAACAATGACACAACACACAACACATGCTACACCAACAGCATACTACATGAAATCACACCACCTACATTTGACGAGGAGAAGGGAGACGATCCAAAACTCTTTGTTAAAGAGATGGAAGAGTATTTTAAAGTGAAAAGGATACCAATTGAGCTTAGGATGATGATAGTCAAGAAAAGCTTAAAAAACAAAGCATTAGAATGGCTAAGGTTAACACTAGTTGGTCATGAATCGTATAGCTCATTCAAAAATCTATTCCTATCAAGGTATTGGGGCCCAGCTAAGCAGAACCAGACAAAGGTAGAGTTAGCGACAGGAAGATATGATCCGGCCAAAGGGTTATCGCTAGTCGATTATTTTATGAAAGTAGCCAACAAAGGGAAGCCATTAGATCCTAACCTGTCGGAAGCAGAGTTAATTATCAGCATAACAAGACATTTCCCAGACACAGTGAGAACAGGGTTAATTGTTGCGAGGCCAGTAGATTTTGCAGACATGATAAAATTACTAACAGCCTTCGGAACGCAAAATGGTCGGCCTAATGAGCATAGACATAGAAACGGTCACCCAAACTCACCTATCTTAAACAGAAGTATGACTCCAAACAACCAGAATGAGAGAGAAGATAGAAATACTAGAAGCACCCATGACAGGGGCAGAGGGGCACACCATTTCCCACAACCACACAATCATGGCGAAAGGATGGAGAAGACCAGACAGCGGTACCATGACACAATACCAAGGGGTGAATCGAGATACCAAACATATACGTATGATCGGGGGAGACCAGAAGACCGTACCCATTAAGTGAATCACATACGATTCTGTAGGGAATACTTAAACAGCCAAAGGCCATCATACAATAGGGGTTCAGACCAAAAGGGCTGAAACCAATAGAACACCGGCAACATAAGACAACAGGAAATAGATGAAAATGTGCCGAATAGGGCCAATGCTGCGCAGAATACAGAAATAACAACCACCACTAACACCCAGGGAAATTACCACAACCAAGTTCGCCCCAATCAAATTGATGACCAAGACAAAACCTAAGCGATTGACAATTGACATCGAAACTACGATGGCTGCCCAAAGGGAATTGACAGAAAAGGAAAAATGTCAATTGGCATTCAGAAGATTGCCGCAAAAAGCAGAAAAAGGGAGAAATAAAGTAAAAAGGTTCATCAGGAAATGGTCCCCACAAATTGGAGAAAAGGTGCTCCTAAGAAGGCACAAAGCATCCAAGGCATCTGAAAAAAGATCTGGGAAAATGGAACTGCTGTACACTGGACCGCTGGTCATAACAAAACAGCTGGCTACAGTATACAAATGGAAAGTTGGTAGCAAGATACCATAAAAACAAATTAAAACCATCGAAAGAAAGGACCAAATAGTCTTTGCCAACAAACATGTATAGCAGGAACAGTAGAGATGACGAAAAACAATAATTTTTAATGGTTTGAAGCTTTCCTGGCATTGAACATATTCAAGATGCTCTCGGACTTCGAGCCAGGTGTAGTGATGAAAAGACATCGACTTGCTGACAGTACTAATCCCTTCACTCTTGCTAGTCATTCATCCTGAAGATGGGAGAGATGTACACTCCCGAAACGTCCATGTCTTTTCATCACTACACCTGGCTCGAAGCCCGAGAGCATCTTGTATATAAATTTTTAATGGGTTTCTTATAGAAAATTATATACAGGTTGGAAAATACAACAGGAAAGAAAATCAACATAGTCATTGGCTATAATGACCACCGAGAGCATTGTCAACAAAGTCAGATGAGAATACTGATTGTCATTAAAGAAATGAGTTATAGCGATGAAAAAAAGGTGTTTTTGACATAAGGATATCACAGACAAAAATAAAAAAACAGGAATCAATTGTAGTAACAAAGAGAAAATATTTTTGACGCAAGGGTGTCGAGGGTGAATTAAGAAGAAAGATAATATAGTTGCAGGATAATTATAAATATAGAAGTTTTCTCTTATAGAGATAAGAGATAAAGAGATGACAAATAGTGAAGTACCATAGTCAGAAAAGCAATGCCCATAAATTAAGATGGATATAGGCAATGTTAAGCTTGAAGAAATGAACTAAACCATAGTGAATAAGAACCCAATGTCACAATAGTATAATTGGTAACATCAGGGTTTAAGAATTGCCTCAACAACCTGCCCATACATAATAAGCTTGCAAAACAAAGAAGACAAAGAACTGAATAAAATTGCCATAAATATGATCATAATCATTTGCTCAAGATTTGTATCCTATTTTTCTCTCCTCATAACAAAGAACATAAGTCAAAAGGCACACAATAAACCATGATACACTTAAATAATATTTGTGTCAATGTCAAATGTAAAAACTTAGGAATATTCTTGGTGTTGTGTAATAACTGAACATGTTAAAATTATAAAAACATGCTGTGTCATGCCAAAGCAAATGAGACAAAAGCACACAGCGAGGAAGACTGTAAAAAAAGTATTGTACAAAATAAAAAGATTGTATCAGAGGAATAGGGAGAAGTGTTGTATTGTGTTTCAAAATTGTAAATGTAGTTGACATCTTGAAAAACAAAACAAGGGGCATGTGAGACAGAATATTGTAAGACCCCAAAAGAAAATCATTTATGTAAATATTTATTGAAAATGTAATTTATTTTTGGTGTTGATACGAGTTAGTTGAGTAACGCAAACGTGTTGCTATTGTTCATTGTTACAAAAAATTAAGTTTGTTTAAAAGACGTCATAAATGTTAAGTTCCATATTTAAATTTAATGTATATGTATAAATAAAAGAATTATATGTGTTCAATATTAAAAGCGAAGGGAGAATAGCTAAAGATCGCTTACCTAACAATACGGGAACTATTTGATGAATGCATACGCGGAGATGTACACAAAAAAAAGGTAGCATCATGTGAAGTGGCGCTGGAATCGTTAATAGCGTCTGTGTTTTTGAGATGAGAAGACGTGTTTTATAACGCGCGTGGATGTGAGTAGAAAATTGACTAAACTTTAATGAAGCTTTTGTTCTAAAGTTGTTGAAAAAGTGGAAAGACTCAAAATAATATAAACTGGTGGAACGAAAGATAAATAAAGCATAAAGACGAGAAGAAGTGTTAATAAAGTAATATATTATAGTGAAGCTGCATCGAGTGTTTATTCATTCCATCTAGTACCATGCCCTGAGAGAAATAATCGTTTCATTATTCAATCCGAAGCATTCCATTTTATAAAAAAAAACAGCACCAACAGTATGGAGTTAAATGGGATATATGTGTCTGTAACGGGTTTGTAACGTTGGGCGCCATTTGTAACGGGGATGTGACGTTGCGTGCCGGATTTAGGTAGGCATGAGAGGGATATTTCTCAGGCGCGAGGTTAGATGACGAACACAACACAGACTTTTACTAAGTTTATTCTTCACCACTTCATTGCCTCGAAGTGCCGACCTGAGCAAGTTTCTGGTGTTTCGTTCTAAGATTGCTATTTGCTTTACTTTACGCTAATCACTGTCGCCTTTCACACCTCGACGTTTCTTTTTGGCGCGAAGCTATACTTATTCAACGATACGAGGTTCACCCTCCTAGGAACATCGCAACACAGACCCCACTGTCAGCTTCCAAGTTTCCTATTTATATTTCACCCCCGCACTTTCTCTCTAGTCCCGTTATGGAGGAGGGGTGTATTTTCCCCAGCTGTGTCCTTGGACTTCAGGCTACCGTCTCCTGGTGCGAGTTGACAAAAGGACAAAAGGGGGTTTTGTCATCTGTTCTTCAGAAATGGGCTCAGGTCAACCTACTTCCAAGAGGCAGCTTCTTTGCACAATACAAAATTATACTTATATCTAAAAGTCTTATACATATGTACGTTCATAATCTAAAATTACAAATATATACATAGAAGTTCCCGTCTCAAATGCGCCGGTTTTTGTAACAAAAAAACAGGAAGAACTTTGAGACATTTGTCCTTTTTTTCTTGATTACCAAATTCTATTTTCCTCCTAAGTCCTGACTTCAGCTTAACTTACACATGAGAATTTCCACTTCCTCGTAGCATACCTTTACTTTCAATTAGCTACCTGTCTTGGACTTTCACTTTCTTCCCTTACACTATCACACATATAGGTCACTGACACAGGTTCTCCTTGTCTACCTGGCCAACGTAAACACAAGGGTTCAATGTCTTCCAGGGTCCCTCATTTCTTAACCAGTGTTTCACATAATGACATTTTGTACTGCTAATCTAATCACACAAACGAGCTACTAATTTTACACTTATTTCTACCTATCCTCACCTATATCCTTCCAAGTTTACCATTGTTCCTTCATCTGTCTTTTTAAACTTATATACCGCTTCGCGCGTATTTTAAAACCATTATTAAAATTTCTTTTCTTTTTGTTTTTCTTTCATAGTATTGCTCATTAGTGTTTCCCGCATCTTCGGTCTGACACCATTTATTTTGAATTTACCTAGCTCTTGAATTGATAGGCTGACTCGGGCGTATCTTACCTCGAATACTTATTCTTTATGTACTTTTGCATGCTCTTTCCTTTATTTGTTCTTCTTCGGTTCTGACCTCGTCCTGAAGATACGGACGTAATAGCTGCTTATGCCATTTTCCCCCTAGTTTACCGCGGTTCAACTCCATAAGCAAGTACGTGTCAGTTCCGTATTCCTCTACTACCTTATACGGACCCTTGTATAAAAGTCCCATGCGCTGGTTATATTTGTTTATGGCGCTAGAAAGTTTCTTGTTTCTCACCAATACGAGATCGTCTTTGTGTAATTCCCACTTTTTCCTCTTTTTCGCCTTATGTTTTTCTTTACGTCTATCCGCCCTCTTTCTCATCCGCTCTGCGGCCACTTCCATAATTTCTAATTGCGACGTACTCACGGCGCCTTCCACATCAAGGGTTCGCGGTATGTTTGCACCCATCGTGTTAATGAGCTCGCCTTGCATTAACTCTACCGGTTTGAATCCCTTGACTTGATTTACCGATTCATTTAATATCTTTTCAATTGTCGGTATCATATTGGGCCATTTCGTCTGTTGCTTACTACAGGATACTCACAGATACACCGTTAGGTTTCTCATGGTTCTCTCGGTTGGTTTGCTATTCGGCCGATAACGCAAACAGTGGTAAATTTTGATACCTTGTTCTTTCATCGTGTTAACGAACTTCTTTCCTGTAAACATGGTAGCGTTATCTGCTAGGAATGCGTCCATTTTTCCGACCTGCGGAATATAATACTTCAGCAATTTATTCAAACATGTGGCACTATCGATCTTTAAAACCGGGTAAATCTTAACGAACTTTGAGAACACGTCTACAAATACTATGACGTATCTATATCCAAACGCTCCTCGGGGTAACTCACCATGACAATCCATCATAACTAAGGATCTAGGTTTGTCTCGGAGGATGGCGTTCGTCTCGTAATCATACGCGACTTGCAGTGGCTTCGCTTTCTGACATACGTCACACACCGTAACCGTATGCCTTACTTTTCGTCTCAGCTTAGGGATGTACAAATTTTCCAAAATAGTAGCAGTCGTCCGGTCCGTCCCTGAATGACATAACGCTTTGTGGAACGTCGTAATGATTTCTTTTACCAGGCTGCCAGGAATGTATGTCTTCCACTTTGGGTTAATGGCTCCGTGCTTTTTATATAAGACTTCGTCTTTCATTCCCAAACTACCATCCACCTGTCTATCTATTTCCGGCGCTGTGACCATTAAACTGACCAACTTACAGTCTTTCCTCTGCAATTCGCTGATTTTCTTTAATTTCTCCTTTAATCCCCTATCCATTGGTATCTCTAGTTTCAACACTTTAATTTCCCTTAGCGCACCACCCATATTATCGGGTATTTCGGCATGATGGGTTAATCGCGATAACATATCGCTGAACGTATTAATCTTTCCCGGTATATGTAGGATTTCCACGTCATACATCATTATTTCATGAGCGTACTTACACATCTTTGAACTAGTATACTTACATTTCTGTAGAAAAGACAAACTGATGTGATCAGAGAATATCTTTACCTTTTTGCGGTATATGTAAGTTCTAAATCGCTGAATGGCAAAATACATCGCACAGATTTCGATTTCTGTCACTGACGCGTTCCTCTCTACATGGCTCAACCCCCTGGAAGCCGTACTTATAACATGGAACTGGTCTGGAGCTGACCTTTGCCCTAGTATAGCTCCAAATCCTTGGCATGAACCGTCCACGTAAATTTCATAAGGAAGTCCATCCCTAGGCCTCTCAAGTAGTATAGAGTTTGCAAACAACTGCTAAATCTTCTCGAACGCCTTCTGCTGGGTGGTACCCCAATGCCATTTCACACCTTTTCTCAATAATTCCCTTATAGGTTCCATTATACTGGCATACTGTGGAATAAATTTCGCCTGATAGTTTAAGACGCCATTCAATTTTCTAACTTGTTTAACCGTTTTAGGGGGCGAAATATTCATGATGGCATCTATTCTCTTTTTTTCAGGTTTTAGCCCCTTTTCATTTATTATGTACCCCAAAAATTCTACCTCCTTTACGCAGAATTTAGATTTTTCGAGGTTTACGGTCATTCCATTTTCTCGAAGTTTCGTCAACACGTAATCTACATGTTTCATGTGCTCGTCAAAATCTTTATCTATGATCAAGAAGTCATCCACATAATGGAGCAAATACGTCCTCGTGGCATCCCCTTAAATTTCATTTATGGCCCGAAGCAAACCATTTCCCGAGGTACGCATTCCGAAAGGGCAGACGGTATATTCTAGCTGTATCCCTTCAAAGATAAAACTCGTGTTTCCTAACCTCTTCTTTTAGCTCAACTTGCCAATATGACGCCGTTAAATCAATTGAGGAAATATATCGGCCCCTGGACATCTTAGCGATCAACTGCTCAATAGATTCGCTCCTAAAATAGTCTGGAAGGGTGCATTTATTTACCCCCCGTCCATCTAATGTTTTTCTTAAACTGCCATCCTTCTTCGCTATCCAAACAACGGGACTAATTATATCGGAATTTGAGATTCTAAGTATTCCTAGTTCTAACATTTGGTTGATAATAGCTCTCGCCTGTGTCTGTATGGCTAATGGTAGTTCCCTCTTTCTGTAATTACAAGCTTTCACGTCCTTTACCTCGAAACTGTGTTGATATGCTTTGCATCTGCCGGGTAATTTAGGACGTGAAATCACGTCCATTTAAAATGACGGACGAGCGATATGGACGTGTATACACGTCCTGTGCGTTTGTGCATTTAACCCTTGTTTATCCACTATCTAACTCAACTTATTTTAATTTTCCCCCGTTATGAAACATTTAATTAAACTCTATATGCTTTACTGGCTTACCTTTATATGTTCCTTCTGCAGTGATATGCCTCAAAACAGGGATAAACACACAAGGGCACATCTCCACATTCGCCACAGATCATCCCAGTTTCCTTACGGATTCCCTTCTTGCGGCACACAAAACACCTTCGAGATGGGCGGGACTTCTTTGCTGTTGACGGTATCCTTTTAGGATAATGTTTTCCTTGAAGTCTGAGGGGTCCAGGGGTTTTGGATTTTCTACCCCCAGTATGAAGAGGCCTCTCAACCTGGTATTGTTCAATTAGGCTGCGAGCTATTGATAGTCGAAAGTCCAGGTAGGTCATTTCTTGTGTGGGTTTAGATCTCTCCAAATTACCAAACAATTGTATATGGTTATATCCAGCTGGTGCAAAAATACCTTTTTATACCATTTCACTGTTTTTCGTAAAGAGGGATATGCTTGCAATACCTGATCTACTAGATCGACACCGCCCATGTGCATATTGTATTCCTGGATAACGTCAGGCTTGAAAATGCATATTTTGGTATGGGCATCTGTTTTTCCAGTGTCAATCATCAAAATCTTAGAGCTGCAATTGGATAATGCCGTAACTACCCTCCTGTCCTGCCAGGCAAGGTAGGTCAAAGGTGGGAGCTGACGCACCTCCATTTCCCCTCTCCTTAGAGCCTTCGTATTCACATCTTTTGGCAAACCAATGCGATTTGAACGTACTGTTCCAATTGCAAAAGTCTTTCTTTTGTGTAAGGCCATGAATAATTTAGGAGAGCTGTACCAGTTATCTAAGTACACAGTCCTACCCTGATCAAGCACAGGTTCCATTAGGTGCATTACTATGGAGCCAGATAAGCCCAAATCTTTGTCTCCAGTATTGTCAGTCCCTTGACCAGTGTAAATGCAGCTATTGTAAAGATATCCCGTTTTACTTTCACAAACATCAAAACTCTTTATGCCAAATCTAGCCCTTTTTGTTTTGATGTATTGCTTCCAACCTAAGCGGCCCTTCCAAAGCATTAGGCTTTCATCAACAGTGACCTTTTCACCAGGCACATAATATTCTTTAAATTTTGAAATAATATAATCGAAAACAGGCCTAATTTTGTGGAGTTTGTCATTTACATTCTCTGTGCAGATGAAATGAAGGAACCGCAAAATTGACGTAAACCTGTTATTTGACATGCATTTTCCAAAACAAGGAGTAGCTAGCATGTTATCTGTGGACCAATACATGTATAATGCAGGTTTACGAATAACACCCATAAGTATAATTAGACCAATTAGCCTGTAAATCTCATTGAGTGTTACTTCTGTCCACCTTTGAATTCTGCTCTTAGGCCCTAATTTACCTTTAGAGAGCAGGTCTTCCTTCACCTTACTCGCATATACATTTGTTTCTGAAACAATGAAGGACACTAAGTCGGTAGTAAAAAAATTTGTAAAAATGTCAATTGGTTGGCTGTCAGAAGTCAGCTGAGCCTGGGATTGAACACCAGACCCTGTGCTCGTGAAGATGTGCCTGTTTGTATTGGAATTGTTTTCAGCACTCCACAATGCTGACTCTTCACGAACACCTGAAGGAAGTTGGTCACGTTCTTCCTCACTGCTACTTGTACCTATATCCTCCACACACCCCTCAAATTCGGAAAATTCGCCATCGCTATCCAAATCGCTGTCACACAGCAAGAAGTCCTCCACATTATCGTGTGTAATTTCAAAAGCCCTTACACTTCCACCACTCGCTAACCTTTGTGCAACACTGCTTGTTGATGCCATGTTTTAGCTCTGAGATGTAACACTCAATAGCTTCTCACTTCAGCTACAAGCAGGAAAGTATACGTATGCATTTCAAGAAAGAAACAAACGGAGCCTGTAAGCTATATCCAAGTTACGAAACACGTGTAAGGAAAAATTGCAAACCTGCTTTATTCTGATGACTCATAAACCACGCATACAGTAGTGTTCTATTTCACATTGTGCTGTGATTTGCTGACGCATAGCTCACACATACAATGGGTCCACTACTGTTTTTTTCCGAGATGCGTTCGACAAAGCAAAGTTAACTTTTTACCACAGTGAAACAAATAGTACCATTTCAACGATTTGTAAATGCAACTCAACATTGCTGATGATGTACATGTATACTGCATATAATGAGTTTTATACCAGTTTTTGTTTCATTAAAATAACTTAAAATTTACGCAAAATACAGCTGTGTATTTAGGAAGCACTTTTAGCACATTTAACAATTTAAATGCCCTGCGCTGGATATTGGGTATCCGTTCTCGGCCTGCAGAGCTTTTAAATGGCTGTCGCTCAAGAGGTTAATCCCCTATCCATTGGTATCTCTAGTTTCAACACTTTAATTTCCCTTAGCGCACCACCCATATCATCGGGTATTTCGGCATGATGGGTTAATCGCGATAACATATCACTGAACGTATTCATCTTTCCCGGTATATGTAGGATTTCCACGTCATACATCATTATTTCATGAGCGTACCTACACATCCTTGAACTAGTATACTTACATTTCTGTAGAAAAGACAAACTAATGTGATCAGAGAATATCTTTACCTTTTTGCGGTATATGTAAGTTCTAAATCGCTGAATGGCAAAATACATCGCACAGATTTCGATTTCTGTCACTGACGCGTTCCTCTCTACATGGCTCAACCCCCTGGAAGCCGTACTTATAACATGGAACTGGTCTGGAGCTGACCTTTGCCCTAGTATAGCTCCAAATCCTTGGCATGAACCGTCCACGTAAATTTCATAAGGAAGTCCATCCCTAGGCCTCTCAAGTAGTATAGAGTTTGCAAACAACTGCTAAATCTTCTCGAACGCCTTCTGCTGGGTGGTACCCCAATGCCATTTCACACCTTTTCTCAATAATTCCCTTATAGGTTCCATTATACTGGCATACTGTGGAATAAATTTCGCCTGATAGTTTAAGACGCCATTCAATTTTCTAACTTGTTTAACCGTTTTAGGGGGCGAAATATTCATGATGGCATCTATTCTCTTTTTTTTTTCAGGTTTTAGCCCCTTTTCATTTATTATGTACCCCAAAAATTCTACCTCCTTTACGCAGAATTTAGATTTTTCGAGGTTTACGGTCATTCCATTTTCTCGAAGTTTCGTCAACACGTAATCTACATGTTTCATGTGCTCGTCAAAATCTTTATCTATGATCAAGAAGTCATCCACATAATGGAGCAAATACGTCCTCGTGGCATCCCCTAAAATTTCATTTATGGCCCGAAGCAAACCATTTCCCGAGGTACGCATTTCGAAAGGGCAGACAGTATATTCTAGCTGTATCCCTTCAAAGATAAAACTCGTGTGTTTCCTAACCTCTTCTTTTAGCACAACTTGCCAATATGACGCCGTTAAATCAATTGAGGAAATATATCGGCCCCTGGACATCTTAGCGATCAACTGCTCAATAGATTCGCTCCTAAAATAGTCTGCAAGGGTGCATTTATTTACCCCCCGTCCATCTAATGTTTTTCTTAAACTGCCATCCTTCTTCGCTATCCAAACAACTGGACTAATTATATTGGAATTTGAGATTCTAAGTATTCCTAGTTCTAACATTTGGTTGATAATAGCTCTCGCCTGTGTCTGTATGGCTAATGGTAGTTCCCTCTGTCAGTAATTACAAGCTTTCACGTCCTTTACCTCGAAACTGTGTTGATATGCTTTGCATCTGCCGGGTAATTTACTGAAGGTGTTAGCATTTTTAGTTAATGTTTCTTCTAACTGGCGCGTTTGTTCCCTGGTCAATTGGTATGACTCGGTCAGTTTTTCTTTCATTGCGGCCACCCGACTTTGCTGGCTTTGTTCCACGAATAAGGGTACGGGCGCTGTCCCTCTCTCTCGCTCCAACGTACCCTCCGCCTTTTCACTAAAAGGAGGCCTTTTACCCTCGGGTTTGTTATCCCTGATAGCAATCTTTACAACCGGTTCCCTTTCTACACGCACATGCTGGATAAATAAGTGTTCTTCTCCTATATCGGACTCGTTTAACATGCCAACAATCTCACCTTTTTTATGTTACGAACAAACGGTACGGCTATTCTCTTTTCACCTTTATTTAAATTTAAACTTCCATTTGCGAAGTCTATGACCGCCTTCAGGTCGTACAACATGTCACATCCAATAATGGCATCACAAATCAAATTATCGATCACTAAGAATATGTACTCAAGCACCTCCCCGCCGATTTCTAAGCATAGCATGGTCTGCAGTTTAATTCTTTGCACCGTTTTGCCTACGGCTACCTTGCAAACCACATTAGAAGCAGGTAAAGTCATCATCTTGACATTTCGGTTTCGCAACCCTTGGAAAAATTTCGCGCTACATACATTCATGGTAGCACCTGTATCTACTGTAAATAACTCCGCTTTACCTCCTACTTTAACCTCTATTACCGGGGATTCCACTTCGTTTTCGTCCGAGTAATTCTTCAATAATGCCAATTGTTCACTTTCGTCATCATTTAATTCGGACCGTAGCCCAGTGCTGTAAATCACCCCAGGGTTCGGTGCAATCTTTTTCCGGTCCACAACAAGATCGCAATTTAGTTTTCCGGATTATTTCCGTCTACTATTGTAAACCCTTCTCTCACAGGTGCCACTAAGATCTCTTGACCTCCGGGCATATTTGAATTTCCCCCTCCTTGACCCTGTCGGTCATGTCCTCGCGAGCTATATCCGCTACCGTAATTCCTCCTGTCTTCTCTACGGTAAGGCTCATCGTCGGAATCGTGGGTTCTCCACTGGGTTCTCGGGTTATGCCCGTTTCGACGTCCCCTATGTCGGTACGGCCCATCATAAAAATTCGCCTCCGTTCTAATCAAATTTACCTGATGCTCACGTCTGCCGTTTCTTGGCCTACCCTCGAATCTTGGCGGGTCATCTCGGTATCGTTCCCTGATACCAACCGCTCGGTTGTGGTTCCCATTGAAATTTCTGTTGGCGCGCGGTGAACTCAGCTGACCACGCCAGCTCCCTCTTTCATTTCTCCGCGAACCATAATCAAACTCCCGTTCCCAGTTGCTACTTTCAAAAGCTGACACAAGATCTATTAATTCTGTAATATCTTTCGGTCTCGCTACAATCAGGTAATTTGTAATCTGCTGTGGGAAATGTTTAATAATCTGGGAAATAAAATCCGCTTCGCTTACAGGAGGATCGACTAATCTACAATTTTGCGCGCAAGTTAACACGTAGTCCGTCATCGACTGTCGGCCGTGTTCATTGTATCGGCCGTTGCTCAACATTGATCTGGCTTTGTTCTGCGTAGTCGCGTTCCAGTACTTGTTGAGGAACATTTGCTTGAAATACTCGTAAGAGCAATTTTCCCCCAAAACAAGCCTTAACCACGTCAGAGATCTATTTTTCAGAGCCTTACGCACAACAAACATTTTGAGCTGTTCCGGTATATCCTTTATCTCGAAATAGCGGTCTAAGTCGATAAGGAATTGCTTAGGATTTATGGCATCAGACTCGTCAAAAATGGGGACAGACAATTCATTCAGCAATTGCCCATATTGACTAAGACAATTTCCTGTATTAGACGGGTTCACGTGGAAGGAGCTAGGTGTTACATTGTCCATAGCGGCAGCCTCATGCTGTGCACTATTTACGATTCAGTTATCATTTCCATTACTGTCAACTGCGCTAGTCGCATTACCATCATTAATACTTCTTAATTGTATCTCCATTCTCACTACAGATCCCTGAAGCTCCACTATCTTACTCTCATTCTGTTTTGAACGGTTATCTACCTCTAGATGAGCTAATAGCTGTCTCTCCGTGTTTTCTTTAAGTTTATTAATTTCTTGTCCCTCAGCTTCTAATTCAGCGTGTACTACCTGCAAAGTTTCATTTACCTCCCCATGCACTGCGTTTTTAATAGCTATTAGCTCATCCGTCAGCATTTTCATAGTTTCTACATTTTTTCTTTCACACGTCTCTTTCATACGTTCTAAATTTTCGTCCACGTTAATTCTAAAGGAATTTAACGCTTCCTGGATTTCGGAAATGCTCACCTGCTGTGTATTTAATTGCTCCCTCATTCTCTCCTCAAATTCCTGGTGCTTGTGATCTAAATGTTCTTTAAGCTTTGATTCTTGGGTCCTAAATCCTTCGTCTAAGAGTTCTTTAACTTGACCACTAATTTTACTCTCCAACCTATCACCCATTTCGTTTAGTTCTTTAACCTGGCCACTAATTTTACTTTCCAACCTATCACCCATTTCGTTTAGTTCGTTAACCTGACCACTAATTTTACTTTCCAACCTATCACCCATTTCGTTTAGTTCTTTAACCTGACCACTAATTTTACTTTCCAACCTATCACCCCTTTCGTTTAGTTCTTTAACCTGACCACCAATATTCTCTAATCTTTCGTTTATTTTTTTCCAAGAGTATCTTAAAGTAATCTCCCGAAATATTCCCTACCACGTCGCTGCTCCCAGCACTGTTTTCTTTATTCTGTTCTAACGACTCCATTTTGGTATTTCTACTTAACTTTCCGCTACGAAGGAGCATCTATTTAAAATCTATTTAAATTCTAATCTTCCCCACTCAGTCATACAGTATATAATATCCTCTCATTCTTGCACAGATTTTTTTTCATGCATCTACTATTATAACTATGATATATATTGTCTTCACATAGGATTGTTTTTAAAACTCTGACCTTTCGGCGACCTGCGTTGCTGGGTTGATGTGGTCGCCCTCTGATGTTGATTGTCTCGCTTGTTGAAACAGCACCTCGGGCGCCTTTCCTCCGAGGTCTTGAGGCTGCTTCTTGTTGCTCGTGATGTTACTTGCGGTCGTCGTCTCCTTTTCGCGTCCACGGCGTCTACTGCTGTCCCTGGGTTGAAGTTCACTCTCTTCCTACGCGTCGATTTATTCTCGCCGAGTCAACTGCTTCCATCGGCGATCCTCTGGTTGTCATCCATTTGTCGAGCCGCCACGTTGGGATGCCATTTGTAACGGGTTTGTGACGTTGGGCGCCATTTGTAACGGGGATGTGACGTTGGGTGCCGGATTTAGGTAGGCATGAGAGGGATATTTCTCAGGCGCGAGGTTAGATGACGAACACAACACAGACTTTTACTAAGTTTATTCTTCACCACTTCATTGCCTCGAAGTGCCGACCTGAGCAAGTTTCTGGTGTTTCGTTCTAAGATTGCTATTTGCTTTACTAACAGTTGGTGGGCAGGGGTTGGAAAAATTATGGAGAAAATAGGAATGGGAGATATATGGAAACTTGAAGAAAGAAATGAAAGTAATGTAGATAAACTAGTAAAGTGTAGGGTAGAAGACATAGAAAGGCAAGAGATATGGGGAAGTTTAGAAAACAAGAAATCATTACAATTCTACAAGCAAATAAAAAGAGGATGGGGGCGAGAACCATATGTGGATTATTGTAACAGACAGGAAAAAGAAGGACTAGCGTGGATGAGAACAGGAGCAATATTTTTAAGAGGGACAAGAAGCGGTAAAATAGGAATATGTGAAATGTGCGGTGAGAAAGAAAGTATAGAACATTATTTGACAGAATGTAAGGAATTAGCATTATGGAAGACAAAGGTTTGGGAGAAAAAATGGGAAAAAAATAGAGGGGAAAATGGTAGCCATAAAAATGTTAACAGTGAAAGAGGAAAGGAAGGTTAGAAGTATAGGTGAGTTTTTGAAGAAAGTAAGAGAAAAATGGGCAAGAAAAGTAAAGAGTGTAAATGAAGAAGGCAGAGTGGGGGAGAGGGACAATTAATTAATATAAGATGGAATAGATTGATCAGAGCTACCTGGGAGGCAAATGGCCTGGGTGCCATGCAAACCAAGGTAGCAATAAGGTTATGTAAAATTTGTATGTAGTTTAGGTTAGAGTAGGATAATTGTAAAAGTTATGTAAAAGAATTGGTACAAATAAAATTCATTCATTCATTCATTTGCTTTACTTTACGCTAATCACTGTCGCCTTTCACACCTCGACGTTTCTTTTTGGCGCGAAGCTATACTTATTCAGCGATACGAGGTTCACCCTCCTAGGAACATCGCAACACAGACCCCACTGTCAGCTTCCAAGTTTCCTATTTATATCTCACCCCGCACTTTCTCTCTAGTCCCGTTATGGAGGGACTATGTATTTTCCCCAGCTGTGTCCTTGGACTTCAGGCAACCGTCTCTCGGTGCGAGTTGACAAAAGAGGGTTTTGTCATCTGTCCTTCAGAAATGGGCTCAGGTCAACCTACTTCCAAGAGGCAGCTTCTTTGCACAATACAAAATTATACTTATATCTAAAAGTCTTATACATATGTATGTTCATAATCTAAAATTACAAATATATACATAGAAGTTCCCGTATCATGTCTCTATCTAGCGCATGCAAGTTGCCAATAGCCTTGTCCTTTTCTACCCTCGTGCTGTTGCCAGATTCCTAATAACATGGTATAAATATTCAGTTGTTATAAATTTCAGGTTTGAACACTTATCCTACACAGAATTTTCATCTCTAACAGGTTATATCCTTTTCAGAGTCATTATACATTTCTATAGGCCCATATTTCTTCAGAAAACGTTTTTTTCAATAGAAGTCCGACATGTGCTGTTTCTATACACATCACGCACTAACAAACTGCTAGAATGCATCTATATTTTGTTCTTAGATAGAGTGAACCATAGTGCTACTATCTGCCCGCTTTGAATTCTCTATGTTTACTCAGTTAAGTGTTATAATTTTTTAAATTAAATGTTTTCGGAAAATTTTATATTTGTGCACTGCAAAAGCTACGCAGTGTGAAACTTTTTTGCTTTGAGTTTACATCGGGGACCAAGTGAGAACAAATGTTGGGGAGGGTTGGAGAGAGTTTTTAAAATAAACCAAAAGGCTGTAACTTCTTTCTTTCATCGAGTAGGGTAAACAAAAGGTATTCATCTATGCAGTGTATTTTCGCGCCAGGCCTGACACAAAAGATAGTATAAGGAGCAGCACTAACATTAGTTCAAAAGAAATCGTGTGTGTAACTGTGTGGAATCTGTGAGCTGTTATCGCGTTATTTATTTAATATTTTCCGTAAATATTTGTAGTTATGGAAGGGGAAGCTAGGAAGAAACGATATATTGCTAAATTAAGAAGTAAGGAACGCCAAATAATTATGAATGTGTTAGATTATTTTTCAAGTAAAATGCGGGTAAGTAAGGCAGTAAAAGAAACAGCTAAGGTTATCGGGTGTTTAGAAGCAGTAGTGTATAGGATTAAAAAGGACAGTAATGAAAGGACCTCTAAGAACGCCATCGAAAAAGAAAACAAAAAGGGCGGGGAAAAAAGGAAGTATATAGTGAATAGTGAAATGTGGGGTGTGGCAAATTGTTCTTTCTTTACAGTTTGCAAATATTCCACCCACGCTGAATATAATTTTGTCACGGTTTAACAGTGATGAGACCCTACCAATTTCTCAAGGGCCACTCTTGGTCGATTCTTACATGATTTTGGGGTCCGAATATGAAAGAAGGGGTAACAAGTGCATATTAACAGAAACAGACAATACCATCAGATGGCGACATAAATATCTAAAATACATCAAAAGGGTTAGGGACCAAGGGGAAATCAATTGTTTATACAGAGGAGTCATTTGTGAATTTAGGCCATACAGTGACAAGGCATGGAGGGATACCAAAGTTAAAAGTGTCCGTCAAGCAGCAATTGAAGGACTAAGTACACGACTCTGGCCACCTCGGGGTCACGCGCGGAGAAAGATTTTCAACTAGTACATGTTGCAACACTGCGCTCCATTTAACGTGTACTGTCATCTAAGGGTGGGATGCACTATAGAAACCAGTTTAACCTATTTGACACCATTCTTTCCATCACTTTTGCTATTATGCTAGTAAGAGATATTGGTCTATAATTTTTTATTTCTGATGTTGTTTTATCTTTTTTCAAGAGTGGGACAACTATTGCTTTTCGCCATTCGGCAGGTACAGTGGTGTTCCAAGATAGATTGTGGAGTTTTAGTAGTTGTTGTTTTGCTGTTTTTCCAAGGTTTTTTTATGAACTCTGGATGTATCTGATCTGGTCCAGGAGACTTTTTGTTTTTTAGATTATTAATTGCAATGTTCAGTTCTTGCATATTAAAATGTTGAAAAAAGATATCGCACTGAGTGTTAGGATCACATTCTCTTTCTTGTTTCAAATCTTTCTTAAATTCTTTACGTTCCTTTTTATTATTTCTTGTTACTTTATGTGAATTAGCATAATATTTATTGAATGTTTCGGCTATGGCTGCATCATTTGTTAATATTTTATTGTTGTGTATGATAGGTGTGCTGTTGCTTTCTTTCGTGTCCTTGACATTTTTTATGAACTTGGTGCAGTTTTTGTAATTATTATATAAAACGTTGTGTCTTTGAGCTATTGAGGTCTTTGTGATCTCAGGGCGTGGTAACGGATGGAATGAAAAATCACACGATGTTTCTTCACCACAATGTGTTATTTTATTAACACTTTTTCGATATTTTACATTAAATAATTCCTCTTAGCACCATTCTAAATGATTTAAAACGTTTCCAATTTTTCATTTAGTGGAACTTATGCTTGATGAAAGTCTGGTGAAAGTTCTATGATCACACGTTACACCAATACATCCTTATGCCTTGATTACACACACGCTAATGGGAAGATTATGGCATCACCTCACGTGACACCGCCTTTTTCGTATACATCCGCGTATGCATCCATCAAATAGTTCTTTCTTGTTAGGGAAGCGATCCCTAACCATCCTCCCCTACTTTTATTATTGAACACATATAATTCTAATATTTATACATATATATTAAAATCAAATATGGAAATATTTATGACGTCTTTAAACTAACTTAGTTGTTCGTAACAATGAACATTTGTAACACGTTTTCGTCATTTGACCAACACATACCAACATCAAAAAACAAATTACACTTTTAACAAATATTCATATAAACGATTTTCTTTTGGGGTCTTCTAATATTCTGTCTCAAACTTATGGGCTTTGTTGCCATCTGTCCTATAATCCATTTTATCTAAGAAATTATTAAAGTGATTCCTTTAGCTGTATTAATTTCTTTTTTTAGTGAGGCACATTTCTTTTGCCGTATTTGTGTATCTGATATGCTTTTTGTTTGTTCAGCTGTATTTCTAGCTATATCCCTTTGCTTTTTCAGTTCTTTTAACTGGGGGTTCCAAAAGGATTTGAAATTTTTTATTCTTCCACAAGGAATATGTTTTTTTGCAGTTTCTAGGATGACTTTACAGAAATTTTTGTTCATATGATCTGGGTGGTCATGCAGCTGTGAGTTTGTTTGTTCTTTAAATTTATGTTCCAGTTCAGTTTTATATTTGTTCCAATCTGCTTTTCTGAAGTTCCAATACAGATTTGTTTGATTTTGACTGTAAACACACACTCCCATGTTCCCATAACAGCACACACTCTTATTTTTGATGCAAAGAATTTGTTGTCACCCATCTCAACTGTTTCATTTTTAAAATTTCTTCCACATTGTAAACAGGCCATGGATCTAAACAGATGGTAATCTGATGGCACAAGATCAGTGCTCTATGCTGGATGTTGTAGCAGTTCAATTCCTACCAATTCCTGAATTTTGTCCATTGTTCCTTGAGCTGTATAGTTCTCGCATTGTCCTGCTGAGAGAGAACTTTTCTATTGACTAATGCCAGACCCTCTGCCTCAAGACTTGAGTAACTCATTCTAGTTGCTGAGAAAACACCCTTATCAACCGCACACCGCTTGGAACAAATCCCCAGTGAATTACAACTTCAAAGTTCCACCAGAACTTTGGAACTGAATTAATCTTGTTTAATAACAATGTTTGCAGGTTGATAGATATCCAGTCACTGTTTCTAGGTATTATGGTTGTGGTAATACACCCAATGTTCATCACATGTGGCAATTCTCCAGATAAATCTATTATCCCAGAAATTAGCAATAAGCTGATGACGTATATCCATTCTACATCGAGCTTGATCATGTGTAAACTCATGTGGTGGAAATTTACAGCTTCTGAAAGACTGTTAAATGTCCTAATGTGGCAATGTATGGTGTCTTTTGATGCACCAAGTTCTTCTGACAACCTCCAAATGCTTGTCTGTGGATTTTCTTTCAAAACTCTGTGTATTCTCAAATATTCCACAACTTGGGTCTTCCAGAATGTTGTCAATCCTTAATATTTTTGTCTCCATTTTTGAAACACTGGAACCATTGTTGTGCTACTTGCTCACTAACATCTTCACCTTCAACTTCACCTATTCTTCAAGCCACAGCAACAGCTTTATAATCATGTTTCCAGTAGTGGTA
Organism: Tenodera sinensis; assembly: GCA_030765045.1. Lineage (NCBI taxonomy): Eukaryota > Metazoa > Arthropoda > Insecta > Mantodea > Mantidae > Tenodera > Tenodera sinensis. The sequence goes on from CM060963.1 coordinate 161,871,138, forward strand.
ATCTCAAACTTTCTTGCCCCCATTTTAAAGTAATGCTTGTATATTACTGACTGTTTGTTGCCATGTAAACTATACAGAACAACCACAGTAGCACCTGTACACAGTATTGACAAACCTAAATATACATATGCTATAAACCCAATTAAAAAACTGGCATTACTTATGAAATAACCTGATACATGCCTGAGTATTATTGGCAGTATGGTGCACCTACTGTGAAACTCCACAAGCTCAAAATTTTCAGATGCCTGTGACAGTCATGCAAACCAAAAACCTAGTGCTTTTGAACTACCTACTTTTGACCACCCTTCTACTTGGTCTTTGAGCTCCTGTCCACTTGAACAACAGTATCAGCTCCGCCAAACATAACCAAATTAGTGATCAGCCACCTAGGAAAAATATCTTACAAATATTGATACAGCCATGGAAAAAATGACTAAGGACATTAGGAGACCAGAATATTTCTGGTTGCAGCACAGTTTACACAAGTTGATATTTCCATCAGACACACAAATAGGCTGTTTTTTGAATCACCACCTGCATTTGTATTTACAAGATATATACAAATGTGAGATGTCAATCATTTTCTCCATAGCTGTACCACTGAAACATGGCCTATTAGAAACTTGTGCCCACTCTGTACTATGTACTATCCCAACTGGAGACGAGTAAACACAAAAGTATGCAATCATAAGGAAGATCTCAAGTCAGATGTTCTGGTTCTCCAGAAAAGAAATAATGGTCATTCCTTAAATACCCCAGTAGGAGTAGGAAGAGCAGTAAGAGGTGGAGCAGTAGGAGTAGTAGCAATAAAGTAGGGATCTCAGGGAGTACTAGTGAACAATCAGAGAAACAATTAAGTCTGCTGTCTGAATAGTCAATATGGAATGGGGCACCAAAGAACTACTGCACTGTGGTGATTTTGTTTCTCAAGGGTTTCTCCATTTTTGTGGAGTTTTCATATGGAGAGTATTGATGCTGCAGTCACTCAGAATAACAAAAGAGCCTGTGTGGTGTTGAACAGTTAACAATTAAATGAGATTTACTATGTTGATGATTCATTCTTGAGAGTGTGAGTCACAGTAGCCATTAAAGCAGTTGCAAAGAGAATTAGAAGGAATCACCCTTGAAGTACAAAATCATCAAAAAAGTTCAATAAAGAATCTTCACTCTGAACATTTAGTAAAGGATCTTTTAACAGAAGTAAATAAAATACGTTCTATAAATCATAGAGCTTTATTTCTTTTTTATTTTGGAACATAATGTCATTACAAGTGGAAGAGAACATCAGTTAAGTGACCGCTGTGACTTCACTGGGTTGCATGTATATGGTTGACCCAATTTTCCATCGCAGAAGAACATAAATTAGGTTCAACTTCACGAATAACACACGTGATGTTATTCATAAGATTGTTGGCAAAACTCGAGATTTAACATAACCCCACAAGAAGTAATCCAACGGTGTTTAATCACATGATCTCAGAGCCAGTTAACCTCACCACCACGGGAAATGATGAAACCCCTGAAATTCTTCTTCAAAGGATTGATTGTTTCAAGCACAGTATGACATGCTGCACCATCTTGCTGGAGAAGTTTCCAAGAACCATACCATCCAATTGAGGCCAAAAATAGTCCCTTATAACAGCTCGATATCTTTTTTCATTGACAGAGCTTCTCCATCTTCGTCTTGGAAAAAATTCCACCATACCAAAATCCACACCACACAGTAACCTTTTGGGGATGAAGTGGTTGTTCTTGAAGCTGCATTGGATTGTGATTGCTCCAATAGTGGAAATTTTGTTTGTTAACAAAGCCATCCATCCAAAAGTGGGTTTCAATGCTGAAGATGATTTTTTGAGAAAAATCTGGGTTAGCTTCCAATTGCTCCATAGCCGTGAGCAATACACAGTGCAACCTATGGTCGTTGGGCTTTAGTTCTTGAGTTAACACCATTTTGTAAGTGTGCAACTTCAAGTCAAGATGCACAATTCACCAAGTTGTGGTCAACAAAAGCTCCAATTCTTGCATTCGACGAGCAATTGATTTGTTTCCATTTTTGTGTATATTCTCATGAACCCTATATTTTCATTGGAGCGCTTACATCGATTACGAACAGGCATTCTTTGCTCGTTGACAGGACCACTTCTTTCAAATTTATCGATCAAACACTGAATTGTTCTCTTGCAGGGATGACTATGCACACCGTAAACTTCACGCAATACACGGAAATTTTGGCAAACAGATGATAGATTTTGTAAATAAATTTTTACAATTTTACGCATTACTGAATGCTGTAATGTTTCATGGTTATTTGTCAATAACAACTGTAACCACATAAAAAAAATTACTGCTCTAACTCAACAACAATGGCACTAACACATGTTAAAGATAGGACACTCTTGTTGAAAGATCCTTTATAACATTTGGCTTTATCAGGCTTCTCATGTCAGCCACACTGTCCATCTATTTTTACTCTTTCTCTATCTCACAATAAAATTATAAAAAAAAGTCCTGTTTCTTTTAGGTTCAAGAAGATTCCAAATGTGCATTCCTGTTGAAATCCCATCTCTTAACCTCTTGAGCGATGGCCATTTAAAACGTCCACGAGCCGAGAACTGCTACCCAATATCCAGCGCAGGGCATTTAAAGTGCGTCATATATACATCGCTGTATTTTGTGTAAATATTAAGTTATTTTAATGAAACAAAAGCTGGTATAAAACTCGTTATTTTCAGTATAAATGTACGTCATCAGCAAAGTTGAGTTGTATTTACAAAACGTTGAAATTGCACAATTTTGTTTCACTGTGGTGAAAAGTCAACTTTGCTCTGTCGAACGCATCTAATGTAAGTTCTCAGAAAGAAACAGTAAAGAAACACCCATTTTATGTGTGGCTTATGCGTCAGCATACTGTGAAATAAAGCACTACTGTATGCGTGATCTCTTGAGTCATCAGAATAGAGCAACATTGCAACCTTTGCTTATGTGAGTTTCGTAACTTAGTAGAGTCCGTGTTTTTCTTTGTTGAAATACATACGCATACTTTCCTGCTTGTAGCTGAAGGGAGAAGTGGTATAAAAAGGTGTTTTTGCACCAACTGGATATAACCATATACAATTGTTTGGTGATTTGGACAGCTCTCTAAACCCACACAGGACAATGACCGACCTTGAACGACTATAAATAGTTCTCAGCCTAATTGAACAATACCACGTTGGGGGTTGAAAATCCAAAACCCTGCACCCCTCAGACTTCAAGGAAAACATTATCCTAAAAGGATACCACCAACAGCAAAGAAGTCCCGCCCATCTCGAAAGTGTTTCATGAGCCGCGAGAAGGGAATTCGCAAATGTGGAAATGTTGTTGTTAGCTAATGCTGGATTTCTGACAATGAAGTCATTAATCCTCTTGCTCTCCAATATTTTTCACTGATGGATGGGGCACTAGAAGTGGCCGGGCATATTTGAAGGTGGTCTCGATCCATTTCCTCTTGCAGATCACATAGAGGACAGAGTGGTGAAGAATATATCCCAATTCTAATTTCATAAAAAAAGAGAGCAATAGCAGTAATAGTAACCGTTTTTTAGAGAGCACCATATTTTTATGTTTTGGCGGTCACATCGCTCTCTCTCAACCCCCAGAATGTCTGGGGGACCACACCTGTCGTTGGTTTACGGGTCTCACCGACCTGACCGGGAGAATTATCAAAATAAATTCACCGACCATATCCTCTGATTACCAATCAGAGGACGTATTACATGCCATGACAGGTCAGCATGTTAGGGGTTAAGGTTTTATAGAAAAATTAGAGAAATGGAGAGGTTGGAAAAATAAGGACTCCCTAGCCCTCAGGAACCCTAATAGCATCGGGGTCGGAAGAGAACAAGAGATGACCAAGGTAAGGTCAGATAGGAAAGTTACAGTGAGGAGCAAAACACCAGTAAGTGGAAGTAATGTTCTGCTCAGCTTGGGTACCTTGTGGTTGCCATTCACATATCCCCTAGACGGAGACCCCTGAGGTATGTGGAAATGTACCTACCCTTATGTGTTTATCCCTGTTTTGAGGCAAATCACTACAGAAAGAATATATTAAGGTAAGCCAATAAAGTATATAGACTTTACTAAAATGTTTCATAAAGGTAAAATTAAAATAAGTTGAGTTGGATAAGGGATAAATAGGGGTTAAATGCACAAATGCACAGGACATGTATACACGCCCATATCGCTCATCCGTCATTTTAAATGGACGTGATTTCACGTCCATATCCCTCGAGAGGTTAAAATAGAATTTTTAGGTTACATGGAATAAATGTAATACTGCTCACACACATTATCTTGAGCTCTCAAATGGTGTTGTTGTCGAAGATGGCAACAGAACTTTTTATTTATTTAATGCAGTTATACTTTAAATTCTATCCTAAAGGGCTGTGAGTCGCAGTATCTGCATGTTTTTTCTAGATTAGCCGATGATTGCTTAAAACATAAAACACAAGGCTATTCCCTTTAATATTTACAGGAGTTTATGTAGTCAATGTTGGATCTGAAATATATTGGCTATCGGGTTGTTGCCGTGTCAAATTATAAAATGCTGCCGTTTCGACCATCTTGTCGACATTGTCGGCATTTTATAATTTGACGCGGCAACAACCGGATAGCCAAGATATTTTAAACGATGGCCGTGGAAGCTTGAGAGAATAAATGTTGGATCTGCTTCACGCATTTAGTATAGCCCATCCAGAACATTATAGCAGTCCCCCACTTCTGAAGCATAGATGCGCAATAGCAGAGATCTATCCACTTGCATAACAGGTGAGGTGTACCACTTGCTCTGACTGCGATAACTGCACAATGATTATTTACAATACATAAACATACACTGCTTGTGTATGTGACTGCCTTAGTTCTGACATTCCTTGCTTGTTTCCCACCACTTCAGTCACTTCTCCTTAATTTCTCCCCTCTTGCACATATGGAGTGTCAGGACATCCTGGACAAGCTGTACTTCTTAAAACTACTATTTGAGTTGGTTAATTACAAAAGTAAAAGTGATAAGATAACACAAAAGAAAAGCAACTAAGGAACGTGATATGGTGAAATACACAATTGGTAACCCTGAAGTATGGACAGTTATCTTAGCAAACCATAGGCCTTTTTGACTCAGACCATTCATAGTACTAGATTCCAGGGTTCAAGATAGTGTGCAAGTAGCACTTCTCTCCCTTAGGTTAAGATTCGCAGACAGTGAAAAAAAAATTAGACATTTTTAGTTTATAAAATATAACTTTGTTACTCTCAAGATCATCAACTACAACACTCTATAGTAAAACGTTTTACAAATTTAACTTTAATCACAAATACATGTCTTCTTGACATCTGGCACATAATAGATTCCTGGGAGGAACAGCATGTTGATCACAGTTAAACCATATATCCAGTGAAGTTTAATTTCTCTTGCATTGAGGTACTTAAAAATGTTATTTATTTACATGATTGCAATTCGTTGTTTGATAAAACAAAGAGTATAAAGTATGATTCAATTGGTATTAATTATCAAAACAAATATACCATTACATATTAGTACAGCAAAGAAATGCATTACAATATTACTCATGTTATAAAGATTAAGGGTCTATTTTACAATCTTGAGTCAAACGCTGAGGTTTGCTAACCTGTGGTTATTGCTAACTGCAGCTAAACAGAGTGCACCATTTTATGAGAGCTAGGTAACTGAAGGTAACCTAGACTATTTTAACATTTTGATATGGTTGCAACATTTTCATGCACAATTTCATTGCAGCTATGTGGAAACTTAAGAGCATTAGATCTTCTAAATAGCCTTTGTTGTAATTTTCTTGAGTCAGTCAACTGATTTATGAGTATAATAAAATCTTCATGTTTTATTAAATTAGTGTGGTGTAATTACTATAGATGATTTCAGGTCTCTTGATAATAGGCTGATTACATTCTGTATGGCACAACTATTAATATTATGATCAGTACGTAGTAGTACATTTCTTAACATTAAGTTGTTTTGCCTTTAGTTTAGTTTGCATAAATCACTTTGGAATAGCTTAGGTGCATTTAAATATACTTAAATTATGTTTTGCAATTAACACACTTCTTGAAGGTAATGTAAAATAGGGTGGCTGTATGTATAACATAATTTGAAAATAAGTTAGCAGTATTACAGAGGGTAATATGGGATTTCACTCAGAATGTAGTTTAGATTCATGGAAAAATATATTTGGCATATATAGGAAGGCATTGGCAAATTCTCAGTATAGTGGAGAAGTCTGTCTTGATTCTAACATATGATAACACATTATTTATTAATGTTACTGTTAAAACACTTGAAACTGAATAGGGGAGGAATGAAGTTTTATACCTGATGCATAAGTATTATAACACTTGTTATGGTACAGATATATTAGATGCTTAAGGCTTACACTGCCACTCTGTAAAGGCCATACACTCAGGAAAAGGTTGTAATGCTGCTAAAAATTATCACAGAGCATTATGGAAGGAAATAAAGAATAATCAGATTCTTAACCTAACTCATTTTCCTATTTCCTTAGCTCTCTCCTTATCCTTATCCATAATGATGCTCTTAACATTGATGATTGCACAGAAAGAGGACATGAGTCAATTCCCGGATGCTGATTAGGGGTTTTCTAATGCTGTTAGGCTCTGTATAGTGTGTGTTGTTGTTGTTGTTGTTGTAGTGTTTAACGCCCACTTTTACTACTTCGGCACCGCAGGCGGTGACACTGATGATACATGGAATGAAGATGGAGCACCGGTGGAATGAGATGGCGGGGGAAACCGGAGCACCCAGAGAAAACCTGCCCTGATGCCGCTTCGTCCACCATGAATACCACATGCGGGTCCCTGGGATCGAACCTGGGCCGCCTAGGTATAGTGTGTGCTAATACCCATGAGAGAGTTATGTAAGATTAGCCAGAGTACTGCCACCTCTATTACTGAACTTCACTCCTGTTGTTCTGTCAAGGGAGAAGCAGATGCATTGGTCATGCATTCGATAATGATCTACTTTGAACTGTCATACCAAAAGTTACTTCATCTTCTACTACTTTAAATAAAGTTCAGGGTAAGCGTGTTTCATTGCGTTAATTCAGAAAAAATGGTCCAAATAAGGTAGGGTTGGTTTTATCTATTTTAACTATAATTCCTGTACAATTATTTTGTAAGAAGAAATTTGTAATGAGCAATTATAAAATATACTGAAGGATTCATGAACTACTAATATTGCATCCTTAGAAGATGCTGCACTTAAATACCAATTGTCTCTTTATTATTAAGTTATGCTAACACACACGAATGCACACACATTTTCTAAAAATATTCTTTTAGGTTCAGGGGGTTCCAAGGTGTATTTCTGGTGAAACCTTGACATCAAATTTTTGTCAATAATTCCTCTGCTTACTATAGCTAAACAGTAAGGAAGACAAAAATTGCCTTCAATAAATGCAATTGAATACTGAGATGATAATGGAAATATTAGCTTTACTAATAGTAACTGCTCACATTATTTACAATAGAGCAGCTCATGTATTTCTGCGTAATTAGATTTAAGAGAAACTTAGAAGCCCTACAATTATGCATTTAAAATCATATTAGATATGTACAACAGAAGAGTTTCGTTATTAATTCTACATGTAATCAAAGCGAATGAAACCTAACAAACATTCTCATTCTCTAAGCAAGGCACCATAATAACTTTTACTGTAACATACGTTCTGCCTAGGTTTATGACAGTTTGGAATTCTCACCTTTACCATAGAATTTTAATTAATGTAATGTACATGGGCTTTATAAGTTATAATTTTTGTAATTTGATGAGATATACCATAACAATGTTTTATATTTCTGGAAAAGCACTGCCAATCATATTTTTACTGCGGTAGCGATATGTGTGGGTTCTGATGCTGAAGTTCTTTCCTCCCATTCGCACCTGACATTTCTCATCAGGATGCACCAAAAAACACACTGTGTAAAGAGCCATTTCCAGTTCAGGACTAGTGCCAACAAACATGGATCCCACAGGCTTCATTATATTTGTCCATTTATAATGCAGCTTCAAAATGGACCCTTTCTGCAAACAAATGTTATTGAAATTACCATTAAACAATTCAAAAAGGAATAGACTAAGATATTTACATCTAATACACAGGCGCGGCTCGTCAATATGTGCTACAGTACAATGATTATTTTGCAGAAAATAGTTTCTTCTTTATGTTAAACATATACTCAATTATTATTGCTCATTTTCTTTCACTTTCACTATTTTATATCCCGCGCGCTAGTGTTCTTTGCTCATTGTGTGCGAAGATGATGCACGCCTCACATACACGAGATAGGTGATGCGTTGGGTGCTACAAAATTCTTCAATCCTTTGCAGGGAATGTAGACCAATCCACGCATGCGAAACATAGGTGTACGATTTTGAAATCTGTTCTCCTATTGGTTGAATTTACCTAGCGTTGTGCTCTCATGATGTGGAGCACATCAATTCATGCTGCTTCTGTACAAAGTCGCTAGAGAGCAGGATTGCAATGTCATCTACCGACTTTGTTTGCTGTTATGCAACTTCTGCCATCTATGTGGTGTTGAGACAACTATCTGTTGCCGGTGATAAACCTTGCACGCAACAGAGAGAATAAACCCCTCAGAAGTTGGACATGTGGAGCAATTTCTGTTGGCACTACTTACTTTTGACAGCAACAAATAACCGCGAAATACTCCATAAACTCAGGTTATGAACGTCAGTTTCGTGTGCTGAGCAATATCTGTGTTGTGTACGCTAAAATGAATTCTGTGGACAGCCTAATAAATTATCCTTTCTCTAGGAGGATTCTAGAAGAAAAAGTTCAAGTGAAGCAGTTAGGGAGGCAAACAACCTGCAAAAGGAGGGAGAAATAATTCTTACACCAGGCAATTTAACCTCAAAATTTATGAGCATGCATGGATATGTTGATGTCAGGAAAGAAATGCTCTTTTCTGTTTTCCATGCTTGCTTTTTGGGAACAGTGATTCGTGGAGTACGACGGGAGTGACAGACCTAGGGCATATTAATGTTCTTATTAACAAAATGTAAAACATTTAAACAATGTACTAGATTTAAGTGCTTTAGGTAGTACAAATATTGTGACTCAGTTAAGCCGTGCTTATCAAGAGGCGAAGCTGAAGCATAATCTACAAGTAGAGAAAAACAGGTATGTGTTGTCCCGCATAATTGACTGTATAAAGTTTTGTGGTGCATTTGAGCTTGCTTTGAGAGGACATGATGAGACTGAATCTTCTGAAAATCCTGGCGTGTTTTTAGGACTTATAGATTTAGTAAGTAACATTGATAGTGCTGTGAAGGAACACATGGACACAAATCATATGTTCAAAGGGACCTCTAAAACCATCCAAAACGAACTCTTGGATTGTATGTTAGAAGTCTGTCGTGAGGTGATTCTGGAGGAAATGCAAGAAGCTGATTTTGTGGCTGTTATGGCAGATGAAACCACAGATGTTTCGCATCAGACCCAGCTTGTATTAGTATTTAGATATGAGAAAAAGGGTGTTCCATATGAGAGATTTTGTGTTTTTTTGCAATCAGAGAGACAAAACGCAGAAGCAATTTCTGAAATCATATTAAAAGTGCTTAATGAACCATTCAGAGATAAACGTCATAAACTTATTGCCCAAACTTATGATGGGAGCTTCAGTAATGAGTGGTGCAGTTGGTGGAGTACGAGCCAAAGTACAATCTCAGTTTCCAAATGTGCAGTATATTCACTGCTATGCACATCAACTGAACTTAGTGATGGAACATGCAGCTTCGCAGAATAAGTCTGCCAGAATATTTTTTCTTAATCTCTCTGCTTTTCCTGCCTTTTTCTCGAGATCCCCACAGCGCTTGGCAGCTCTGGATTCTGCGGTGGCTAGAAGAGTTCCTGGTGGTTCTGCAACTAGGTGGAATTTTAGATCCAGAACTGTTAATGTCATTTATGAAAATCAGGAAGAATTGCTGCAGTGCTTTTCGGAGTTGGAAAATTCTGCCCATGATAAGACTTGTCTGGAAGCAAATGGGCTTCGGCGTTATTTAGAAGACAGCAAATTCCTTTCATGGTTGAAATTCTTTCACCGAGTAATGCTTCATGTTGATGTACTTTATAATAAACTGCAATCAAGATCAACTGAGGCTGTTAAAAGTACAAAATGCTGTGTCTTCATTCATTCAGTGCATCTGTGACATTCAAGAGGCAGCCGATGATATATTTGTGATTCCATCTGAATCAATGAGCAAATGCCAGAAGGTAGAATGTCTAAAAATAGAAGCCAAAGAAGTGTGTGACTGCATTATTGAGGAAGCTAGACGTCGTTTTCAGTCGCTCAGTCATCTCGATGCAGCAAAGCTGTTAAACTCTAAATTCTTTGGCAGCTTTTTAAGTCAGTTTCCTGGGGATGAACTTCAAACTGCTGTGACTACGTATACAACAATGAACAAGAAAATGCTAAAGACACAACTTAGCGTTCTGTATGCAAGATCTGACTTTAGAAACTGACTGTGCAACTATTGCAATACATAATTTCTAACAGTCTGCAAGATTAGTTTTCTGAAGTTATAACTTTACTAAAAATTTTGATCACAACGCCAATGACCACTTCTGAGCCAGAAAGATGCTTTTCATGCTTAAAACGCGTAAAAACGCTCTTAAGAAACACTATGTCACAGGATCGTCTTACTGCTCTGGCAATGCTGTCCATGGAGAAAAGCATCGCTTCTAAGATGGAGGGGTTTAATACCAGGGTGATCAATCAGTTCTGCAGCAGGGAAGGAGCGCCATATGGACTTTATATTTCGCCATTAGGTAAGACTAATTATATAAAATGTGTAATCATTGTGCGGTACTGTAGCACACACCTTATTTTGTTCACCAGCCGCCACTGCTAATACAATAAAACTGTAATCAAACCTTTTCTATTAAAGTTTGGTTTTGAATGTGCAACTGTTTTTGAGAGGGGAGAGAGTGAGAGTGAATATAATAATTTGATCAGAGAATAAAACAGTGCAGAAGTTTATTAGCAAAATATTTATACTAAATTTTGCTGTCTTTAAAATTATAGGATTATATTTAAAGAGTTATTGTAATTTTACATTATTATTTTTCTGTGTCTAAGGAACACTTTAGTTACATTCTTGTCATTTCTGATCACCAATGGAAACAGTGTAATCTTAAATGCAAACAGTATAGGAAGTTTCTTAATATTAGTTTATTTTCTTAATGTTCAGTAAAACGTTTCTTGCTGACAGGATGCAAGAATAAAACTTTGGAATGTTTTCTGTTTCAAGAAATTTGATGTGATATTTCAATAAAATGTTATTTCTACCGTGTTTTATGCATTTCACATTTACAGTTACTTTACACCTTCTTGGGTGTTGGAGAAAGTCTTGACAAAATTCTTAGTTTCATTTGTTTTATATGTTTTAACCTGCTATTGCACGATTTATTTTGCTACATATGCCATTCTTAAATTAAATTATTTTGTTGTTTAATGACACTGTCTACTGCCAGGATCACAGCAGCATTGCTGTTGTGTCAGAATTTCATCCCCAGGAGTTCCTTTACATGTCAGTAAATCTACTGACGTGGAGCTGTCATTTTGAATCATACTTAAAAACCATCGGTCTGGGCCAGATTTGAACCAGCAACCTAGGATCTGTAGGCCAGCATCTAACCAAGTGAGCCACCCAGACCAACTATGCCAATCTTAATCTAATTCCTAAACCAGTTTATGTGTCCCTGACATAGGCAATTTAATAAAAGCAATTCAAATAGCCATATTGTTAAAGTGAGATGAATGGACTGGCCATCAATACAAAGCTGAACCTTGTAAGTTTAAATCCCAGTGACTGCAGCAAAATGTGCCTGTGGTAAAGGATGGGGAGGGCCCACATAAAATAACAAGGTAGATGGCATGTGTAAATACTAAAGGGGCTACATTTGATTGTACTTGCTTGGATTTTGCAGTTTGTTGAAAAAATAGGAAAAAAACACTAATACCATTTATTATGAGGGTCCTTCAATAAATAACCGAACTAACTTTTTAATTAACACATAATGGCTTTATTTCACTAACATTTACTTACACACTTTCGAAGTATTCTCCCTCTGATGAAATACAATTATTCCAACGATTTACCCATTGTTCGAAACACTCATTGAACCCATTTTTGGACCTTCTGTTCAGGATGACCATGACAACATTGTTCAACACCTTATCACTTTGAAAATGGCGACCACGAAGCTCCTGTTGCACTTTAGGGAAGAGGTGAAAATCGCATGGTACGAGATCTGAAGAGTAAGGTGGATGAGGCATGATTTCGATGCCCATTTCTGTGATGACACCTTGAGTCGCACAAACTCGATGAGCAGGGACATTATCCTGATGCAAGATCCATCCTCTACTTGCGAGATCAGGTCGCTTTTCAGTGATTTTTTCTTCAGTGACCCCTTCAGTACGTCACAATAGTAAGCAGCAGTTACTGTGTTGATTAGTTACAACATGATCATACAGAATGTCCTGTTTGTTAAAGAATACGAGATGCATGACCTTTCCTGCACTTTTCTAAACTTTTGCTTTCTTAGGCCTAGGGCTCAATGAATGTTTCCACTGTGAACTCTTCTATTTTGTTAATGGGTCGTAATAGTGGAACCAACTCTCATCACAAGTGATGACCCTATTCAGTAAGTCTGGCTCCCATCGTAACCTTCCGAGCCATTGTTAACACGCCATGACGCGGTGAGCCTTCTGTTCGTCCTTCAGCACATGCAGTACCCATTTCACTGCAACTTTTCGATAGCCAAGATCATTGCAAATTATGTCGTCTACAGTTCCAACAGACAAATGTCTGTATGTCTGCAACTTTCGAAATTGTTATGCAACGATCTTCTCGCACAATTACGTTGTGTTAATGTTAACTTCCTTTTTTGCTGTTACGGGTCTTCCAGGGTGCGGAGAATCTTGAAGGTCTTCATGACCCCCGTTGAAAAGTTTATACCACTCAAAGACTTGTGTTTTGCCTAAAGCTTGGTCCTTGTATGCTTGCTGCACCATTTCAAAGGTTTCTGTAGGAGTTTTGTCTAGCAGAGCACATAATTTTATTGATGCGCATTGCTGCAATTTCAGTTCCATAGTGGGTGCAAGAAACTGGACCTCATGTATCGGGCTCTAACTCCCAACTGATTCACTCTGCATGACTGGCACTCACAGCACTGCTAGAGGAAGGATTCACCTTTCCACCACTAGCAGCCAGCTCCAGGGTGGTTTATTTAAATACTATTAAATTAGTTTGGTTATTTACTGAAGGACCCTCGTATATAGAATAGTTATAAATATGTTTGTTTTATTAAGGAAAATGAAGCTATTAACAATGAAGCAACAAGATTCTAAAAAATAACTTGCAACATTACTAAGATAAGTGAGGTTTTTAGTTTCTAATTTGTTCTTACTTTAGAATGTTTGTTTTATTTTTAAATATCAAAATAATATAAAATTACAAAAGAAAAAGACTTAAAATATTCTAAAACTTTGACTCAACATCTTTGTTGGTAAATGGTAACTCTAAGCATTTGAGGGCTAAGTTATATTTTATTAGATTTACTCTACTTAATTCCATTTTATATGTTTAAACATTCTAATTTAATCATCCCTCAGCTGCTAAAACTCAATTCAAAACCTAGAAACAGACCTACTTTTTACCAGGAAAGTTAGCCTTTAGCACCAACTTACAGTTTCAGCCTACACTAACAGTCACTTTGATGCTCATTTTGATCCATATGAGATGTGCACATTTCACAAGCTTCATGATCAACACTGAATTATGTTCCTGGGCAGTGTGAGAAGTTAACATGTGCAGGGACAATCAGTGAACAAACAAAATAATTTTAAACTCCCATATTATGAAAATCCAAAACTGGATTAAATATGAAACAACCCACGGTTGGTCATTGAAGGAGGAGGGATTTTGCATAGTTGCAGAGTGGCTTAGATATTTCAAGGCACAAGCTCTTGTTTAGTTGCCTTCAAAATGAGTGAGTAGCCTGTCAATTATTCTGTTGTATAATCATCATGCATTTCTCATAAAACATATTGGACCCAATGAAATTTGTGTTTGCATACTGTTATGGAATGTTGACAAATGATCTAATGAAATATTAAATACTACATAAAATATGACAAAAAGTCTTATTCATATATTTGGTCAAAATATAAACAAATGCTAAACCATGGCAAATATGCACTTATATGACCAATAAAAATTGATTCATCATGTTCACAAACATGAAAAATATGCTTAAACTAACTTGACCATGGAAAAATAAGCAAGGATAAAATTATGACACGTCATAAAAATCTCAACCCTACTAATAATTTTTATAGTCCAACAACAGTACTTCTTTGACAATATTACCATGCTGAATGTTTGCTCTTAAAAATTATACCACTAAGACAAGAGTTTGATGATATAGTCACTTTCTACACTGCAAAGATAAATATGAGTAATTTTGAAGATCTCCTGCTTGATAAATCTTCCTTGAAGGCATTATGCGATTCCAGATAACTAAGGGAATGAAACATGAACAATACAAATATGTATAAAAGATAGAGTGAAGGTTTATTTCTTTTTCTGCATTTCAATGTAAAAATGGTTTCATATACACAATTGCAAACATTTTTCCAGAATAGTTACCTTAATTAAGGTCAGTAAATGATAATTGATTCTTGCCATAGCCAGGATTTGAACCACAGATCTTCAGCTTTATGCACACCTGCTGTTAACCGCTAAGCTGCCATAGCAACATGTTAGACTCCCTCAAGGATCAGTCCTGAGCTCTACATTCTTCAATGTGCACATAAACAATTTACCTGCCGCAGTGAATTTCCTATAGTAAAGTCAGCCCTCTTCGCAGATGACCTCATACTGTGATCCTCAGAACCAACCAAAAAATTGAAAGTATTAGAAAACCGTATGCAAAATAAACTAACCTGCAAAGCTTGTGGAAAAATAATCAAGTATAGTTAACATAAGAAAAACAAATTACGAACTCTTCACACTAGGTTGGAAAGAAAGATCACTATTCCTAACCTACAATGACCAAGAAATTAATAAATCAGATGAAACAAAATACGTAGGTGTTATTTTCGACAAAAAGTTAACAACATACAGATCAAGTCTGCAAAATATCTACAAACCACCTCAGTATACTGAAAAGATTATGCTGCACTAAATGGGGTTGCTCCTTAAACACACTCAATACCATGTATCACATATACCTGGTGTTCTGAAATTCATGTTACAAACTTCTAGAGCTAGTGGAGGGGACTGAGTAGACAATATTTTAAATAGGAACCCATGTCCAGAAATGCACCGTTTCCGTGCTACAAACTTTACAATGTGTCAGACTTGCTGGTGTTGTTTTGCAACCGGATAGGCAGTAAAATGACATCAGAAGAGTTCCACGTCACATGTGGCGTGATGTTAGGTATAAAATTAAATGACGTTTAACTCATTACATAGGAAAATCGAATACTGTAATACCAAAGTTACAAAATAATTACATTGATCATAATAACACTTGTGTCAACAGTAGAAAAAAGAAATTTGGTCTTCTGCTCCTGATGTGTCCCATACTGTATGAAACTGCTTACTACAACAGAGGCTCGATGTGATGACCACCGTCATTGCACACATTGTAGCGATAAACCAAGTTCCAGTACATTCATTCTATCACTCCTGGTGTCCCGCTAATCTCTTGTGCAGTGGCCATAACGTGTGCAAACAGTTGTTTCTGGGTCTCTACAGGAGTCTTTTACACCAAACTCTTCATGCGACCCCATAGGAAATAGTCCAATAGCAATTATTATTTATTTATGCCAACAAACTTACTGTTGGTGTTTTTAAACACACAAGCCGTGTGTGGGCAAAGTTTAAGAGGTAGAACTGGAACTTAAAAATTCAATGCCACAACTGGGATTTGAATTTTTAAGTTCCAGTTCTACCTCTTAGTCCAATAGCGTTAACTCCGGCGATCGAGGGGACCATGCATTAGGATCACCCCAGCCTATCCATCTTTACCCAAATCTTCAGTCAAGATGTTCCTGAGCGTTAAGTGTAAAGCGCGGCGGTACACCATCATGCTGAAAGTGCAGTTCCTGCCTTACATTCAAAGGCACAGCATCCAACAACAGGGGCAATACTTTCCATAGGAAGCTCAAGTACGAAACACCCATTATCCCAGCAGGCCTGATCACATGACCGTCTACAATATCTGCCCAGAAATTGATGGAAAATCTTTGTTGGAATCCCCTGACATGCGTCACCTGCAGATTTTCGTCTGCCCAGACATGGCTGTTCCGAGAATTGAGAATATAGTCCCTTGAGAATTGGCATTCATCGGTGAACAGAACTCTTTGTAGAAATTGAACTTCATCAATGAACTGTGGCGGTAGCGGCGGCGGCAGCAGCAGCAGTAGTAGTAGTGGGGCTTTAGGGCACTCAACGGCTAAGGTCATTAGCGGTGCAGAAGTTAACACATCGTACAAAATCACCTGGTTGCAATGCCTGTACCCTTTGGGGGTGGTAAGAATGCAGTTGTTGCTCACGAAGAACCATCCACACGATGCTGTTAGAAGTATCCATCGCATACGCAATAGTTCATGTACTTGTTGATGGGTCCTCTTCAACATAATGTAGTACAGCTTCTTCAAATTTGGGGGTGTGGCATCTTCTTGGAACACCAGTCCTTCCTATCGACGGTGAAGGTACCTCAATCTCGGAGCCCTTGCACAATTCTGGCAAAAAGGGTATGTGATGGAGTCGTACATTGTGAATAACACTCTTGATACAACCGACAGGCTGCTCTTCCATTCCCTTCCATGGCGCCGTGCACTAACACAATGTCCGTGTATCTTCAAATGAGTACTCAATCATGTTTACTGGAGCTGCACAGGCATGTGAATGGGACTCCAGGCATGATACCACAGCAGGGGAAATGTCACGTGACATCAGGTGATCGCCTGACGTCATGTACTGTTTATCAGGTTGCATAACAAGATCGGCAAATCTGATACCTTGTAATGGTTGTAGCATGGAAACAGTTTGATTCCGGACATGGGTTCCTATTTAAAATATTGTCTACTCAGTCGCCTCTACTACCCCTTGAAGTTTGTAACATGAATTTCAAAACACCCGGTATATCAAACATGTCTTACAATACTGCTATGAAGTACTGATCACATCATCTCAAAATATGGAAAAGTTGGACAAGATCCAAAATCAAGCGATGAAAATCATCACCGGAGACGTAAGATCAACACCATCAGGCAATGCGTATCATCACTAATATTTTAAATTTATCAATTAAGTACCTTCATTGGTCTTATATTAATTCCAAATGCCCATTATCCTTGAAAATACAAGAACAAGCACTGCTCCAGCATTAAAAGCTTCCAGAAAGCAAATGGACACAAAGAAATCCCCCAGGAAGGAAACTAGTCACTCAGACAACATTCATAGAAAAAATCCAGGAACTGCAACAGAGTTACATCATCCCAACAAACAGAGAACTTCTCCCTCTAAAAGAAAACCCACTCGAACAGTACATGCTACCTAATGTCAAAGAAATGTTAAATGAAGGTACATAGTAATTATCCTCCTGAATCATGGCTGCACATATACACCATGGATCTATGACAAGTTTTGAAAGTGGTGCAAGAGCTGGCAGAACAAGCACATTATTCTCATTCTACAACATGTCGGAGCATTTATTTCAAATTTTGACAGTGGAAAAGAAGCAATAAGATGGGCTCCTGAAAACCTAACATTCAGAACTAGCAACTTCGACAGAGCAGTAATACTCACTGATTCCAACGTAGCTACCCAAGCAATTCTCAATTCAAACACAGTGGACACAAAAGAATGTTGCAGACTTACCTCCCAGTTACAGAACTCTGGCAAAGAATTAGCTCTACAGTGAATCCAGTCACATTGCAGGATAATGGGGAATGATGCAGCTCACCAACTAGCAAAAAAGGATTTCAAATTCTACAAGCTGAAGTGAAGAATATCTCATATCTCTCAATTAAACATCACATTAAAAACAAGATTAGAAACTCAGACATATCTAGAAAAGAAATTGCTGCAATCAATAAGAAGTGAAAGTCCCTGAACGATGAATCAACACACATCACTTGTGCTCCAAGATCAGTGGTAGCCCTATTCAGAATGACTACTGGCCTCAACTGCCTGGCACATCATCTCCATAGAATAAACATCTCATAATCTCTAACTTGAACCCTGTGTAACTCCAACAAAATCATGGACAGTATACTTCTTAGGTCATGCCCTGCTGTTTCCTCTGAAGATGACATCATCTCAAAATACTGGAAGACCAGACTGCTAATGACTTTATCGCCACACACAGTACATTAGGTACCAACCAACATTTCATTTTCCAACTGATTCACATTTTTCTGATAGATCACAAGGGAATCTCAAATTTGAGACCACATATCCCAATAGCAACTTGCAATCATACATACGTCCTGGGCTTTTTATACCATAGTAGTATATTCCTTGGTTCAAATCCTGACCATGGCATTAAATTTGTCAATTTTGATTCTACCTTTTCACACTTATCCAGAAGTTTGCCAGGAAGTAATATGTAATTTTTCAGCCATGAAGATGATGTGAATGTCCCATTGTTCAAGACTGTGTTAAAAAATTCAATCCATGCTAATTGTCATCGCAAACTTACCCACAACATATGAGGGATTTGCTCCAAAGCTGTCCTCCAGAAAAGACATGCTAAAAAGATTCAATTGTCAGAAAAATATAATTTTGTATTTCAATATTGTTGTTTTATGTTTATCTTTTAGTCAAAGTCAATTGTTTTATTGTAACAAAGAGAATAATAATAATGATGATGGTGATGATGATGATGATCATAATAATAATAGTAGTAGTAGTAGTAGTAGTAGTAGTAGTAGTAGTAGTAGTAGTAGTAGTAATAATAATAATAATAATAATAATAATAATAATAATAATAATAATAATAATAATAATAATAATAATAATAATAATAATAATAATAATAATAATAATAATAATAATAATAATAATAATAATAATAATAATAATAATAATAATAATAATAATAATAATAATAATAATAATAATAATAATAATAATAATAATAATAATAATAATAATAATAATAATAATAATAATAATAATAATAATAATAATAATAATAATAATAATAATAATAATAATAATAATAATAATAATAATAATAATAATAATAATAATAATAATAATAATAATAATAATAATAATAATAATAATAATAATAATAATAATAATAATAATAATAATAATAATAATAATAATAATAATAATAATAATAATAATAATAATGGTGGTGGTGCTGGCGGTGATGATGATGAAGGTGACGACGATGATGACAATAATAGCATCTGTTGATATATGGCATAATGTTATATAATAACTAGCAGACCCTACAGATATCCTGTACATGATGGTGACGACGACGATGATGACAATAATAATAGCACTTGTTGATATATGGCATAGCATTATATAATAACTAGCAGACCCTACAGATATCCTGTACAAATGTTGTACATCCAAAAACTATAAAATTTTGTTAAATAAACTATAAATTGTTTGGACCATTTTGGTGTAAAAATATGTAAAAAAATTATTTTTAGAATACCTGATGCCACCATGCCCACAGTTATCACAACTCGACCTATCAATTGTGTCTGAGTGTATCCGTATACTATAAACTTAAATTTGTTGAGTACAAACTTAAAACTGTTTTAAATAACAAGAAGAAAGAAAAAATTCAAATCATTTTCATGATGGGTATATTCTTTAATATACAGAAAATAAATATTTAAATACATTTTTAATCTTAATACATCAAAACCTGCCTTCAATGGACCCCTGTTAAGCGGAAATCTGTCTTAAATGGAAGTATTTTATGCCCCATAAATTTAGGCTTGAAAAACATGCTAAATTCCCTTTATTAAATGGAAACTGTCTTACGCAGACAGCGCAAATCATAGTACGCCTTTTAACGGAAAATTTCCTGTTTCAGAATGTAGAGTTTAGAAAATTTTCAGACACAAAACTACATCAATGAAGGGGATTGCAATTGCAGTGCCATGGAAGATGTCAACATAGTGATGTGCAAACTGAAACAGGCACAGTTGATGTCTTAATTGAGAATATGTTAAGTGAGATAGAAGAAGAAAAGATGGCAGAAGATGAAGAGGAATATGCTCCTTTGTTGGAAGAAAAGTGTAAGTAAAAGACTTATTGGGATGCTGTCAAATTTTAAAGGAACTTCCAACAATTTGCCCTATGGTAAAATGACTCAGATATGTTTGGTAAGATTCGTGGAAGTCGAGCAGCTAAGCAGCAATGTGCCCAGAAAGCTCTCCTTGACTACTAGGAAAAATACTGTATTTTATCGCGTAATTCCCATGGCTCCTCAGGGTAGGCAGGGTAGGCATTGCCTACCCTATCGTAATACATCAACAAATAATGTTTAACTATGATTCTGCATTTTATCATTTGAAGCGTCATTTTCCCCTAAATTGCAGTTCAAGAAAAGTTTTCTCGGTTATAATGACCAGCGCATGGTCAAATCCTTTAATCTCAATTCCGATTCATCAAAACTGTGCTGCGTGTTTGAAACGCGCGGCAGAAATGATACGCATGGAACCTGGGTAGTGGAGAGCAGGCTAGCTTAACCTCTGCCTGCCCGGCCCCATTTCCTCAGTACGAGGCCCTTGAATAGGGATAAGGAAACATTCGGCCTGTATATGCACTCCGAGCATGCGTAGACGCGTCTGCCAGCAGTCCGAACACTTGCCGGCCCAAATCCGAATTTATGCGACATTTTCCGAACAGCCATACTCCACGAACGAAGATCTCAGAGACCCGAACGTGTCGTTATCACTCTGTAATACCAGTATGGCCGACTTAATTAGTGAACTATTACAAATTTCGCTTTCATGGCGCACTGACAATGAAAAGAGGAGTGTTTTAGCTATTTAACACAAAGCTGCAGTCAGAGAATTTTTCAATTTCTTAATCTATTTTAGTCATAGGTGTCGCGAAACAGGGGCAAGGGGGGCCATGGCCCCCCTTGGAAGTTGGTGAACTTAATGTGCAGTCAGTTACTGACTTTTTAAACTATTATTTTAATTTTGATGTAAAGAACAATTTTTGTTTAGCACAAAATAATACGGTTATCTGCAACAAATACTATAAATTTTGACAGTAAAATAATGATTTAATATTATATGATTGCAAATTTCCAACATGTGCCCCCCCCCCCTCCCCCCTGGAAAAAAGTCTGCCGACACTCGTGATTTTAGTTTTGGCGGTAATTCGTCCGTAGGTCACGCTCATTCATTCTGCTCTTATTAAACAACCAAACAATATATTGTTTGCATTATCCGCAATGACTTCGTCCCCTATATTTTGGATAAACCGGGTTTATTATTATTATTATTGTTGTTGTTGTTGTTACTGTTACACTTTGCCTACCCTAAAATTTTGACTGCGAGCCGCCACTGGTAATTCCCCCCTATTTTTCTCGAAAAATTTCCTTGAAAACACTGGGGAGGGAATTGTGTGAGTGGTGCTTTTAGGAATTCCGAAAGGAAGGGAAATCATGTAGCATTATGTAAAAGTTATATAGGTATACAGCAATTTGTAAATGAACTGGATACATACCACGGTTTCATTAGCCCTATAATGTATTGTTTCATTGTTTAAATAAATTTCAGTAATCACAGAAAACCAACGCAGACGGACAACTACATAAAAGCTAATAGTTACAATCCAAGAAGCCACAACCAAGCAATCTTCAATAGTTTAACACATAGATTGGTGAACATCCCTCTTCCAGCAGAAGAATACTAAACAGAATATTACAAAATAATTCAAATAGCACAAAAAAACGGCTTCCCCAAAGAATTAGTAGATAAAAAAGTAAAACAAACAGAAAGGAGAAAATTATTAAAAGACATCACAACCCTCACAGCAATAGAAACAAAAATGACATTCAAAAAATTCACATATCTTCTATGGGCCTTTGATAAATTTAAAAACATATTCAAGGAATACAACATTCCTCTAGCACCAGTAAACCATCACTCCATAAAAAACCTGCTACTTTCAAACATCAAAGATGTTATTCCACCTAACAAAAATCTGGCATATACCAAATTGAATGTAGTGATTGTAATGACGTATACATAGGAAAAACCAAAAGAAATTTAGAAATTAGAACCAAAGAACACGTTAGGAACATCAAGAGTAAACAATTAGAAAAATCAGCAGTTGCCTTTCACTTTTGGACAAAAAATCATAACATAAAGCCAGAACCGAAACTTCTCAAACACATAACCGGAAAACAAGAACTGCCCACATGGGAACAAATCTTCATTTTAAAAAATAGAAACCAAGTATTTAATTTCGACATTCCCCAGAAAGATATTTTCAGCAAGTTCCTTGAACTGTTACCAGAAGAAACATCAGAAGAAGCATCGCCATCCGCACCATGAAATACCATGGAAACCCAGTTATTGTCCAGTTGATAATGGAGGAAAGTTAACCTCCGAAATGCGTTCCGGAACATTGTTGTTTAGTGTCATTAATTGACTCGCCTTTTAAATTAAAATGCAACTTATGCTACGGCATAATTTACTGACTTTGCCATATGTATGATTCTCTTAAACATGTGTTAATTTCAAAATGTTTAGTTCTTCCGGGCTTGTAGGCCGTGGTCTAGAAGGCATGATAGATACCAACGTTTCGCCAAGTACTATGCTTGGCATCATCAGGGTAACACGATTCTCCGTCTGCACTGGTCAGAGTTTGAATGAGGAAGCAGAGAAGTAGTGGAAGTAATGACTGTTAACTTCCGTTAAGGCTATTTATATGGGTGGGGGTGGGGCATCGTTGTGCTGGCTACGGTAGTGATTGGCCAGTTGTAGGTGGGGTTTTATTACAACTGTTGTGTGTCTGAAAGTCTATCTAAAACCGGTATTCATGCTTTATGTACACGTAGTATTTCTTCTTTGTGATTGAAATTGTCTTTGTGTTTGTAGATTTCTATGGCTTCCCTTTGTAGTCGGGCATAGTAGTTAACTGTAGAAGATAGGACTCAGGTTTCTTTAAGGTTGACATCATGGGCAAATAATAAGGCGAGCTCTGCCACAGACGATTTATCCGTATGTCCCAATCTGATGTGACGCTCATGTTCATCTGGTGGCCACACTGCGCATGGTAGTGCCTATATATACTTTGCCGCAACTGCAGGGAACTTTATAGACACCTGCAGATGTGTGTGGGTGGCGTTTGTCTTTGGCTGATCTCAGGAGGTCTTTGATCTTGTTTGTCGGTCTGTAGACAGTATCAACTCCATGTGAGCGCAGAAGCTTGCCTATCCTGTCGGAGACGTTCCTGATGTAGGGGAGAAAGCCTGTTGCTACTTTGTCGCGTTCTTCCTTTTTTGTTGTTGGTCGCCTTGGATGAATTGCGGGCCGCGTTCTGTAAGTGTTTTTATTATACCTTGTTTCTGCCTAGGGTGATGGTTGGAGGTTTTATGTAAATATCGATCTCTATGTGTAGGTTTCCTGTAAATACTGTATTCTAGGCCATGGTCCGCTGTTCTCATGACTTTCACATCTAGGAAGGCTAAAGTGTTGTTTTCCTCTTTCTCCATGGTGAATTGAATTCTGTCATTTAGGCTGTTTAGATGTGTCAGAAACCGATCTAAGGTGTCGTGACTCCATACTTCAAAAGTATCATTGACATAGTGCAACTAGGTCTTCGGTTTTAGAGGTGCCTTGGCGAGTGCTGATTGCTCAAACTTTTCCATAAAGATCACTGGGCTCAAAGGGCTGCCCATGGTAACACCTTCGATCTGTTCATAAAAAGTGTTGTCCCATTGAAAGTAATTGGTTGTAAGGCAATGGCGGAAAAGCTCCGTGATGTCATTGGGAAATAGTTCTTCTATGTGACTTAAAGCTTCTGCAATCGGTACTTTGGTGAACAAGGAGACAACATCAGAGCTCACCAAGCAGTCCTCAGTTTCTATTCGGATGTCCTTGAGTTTATCTATGAAGTGGGCAGAGTTTCTGATGTGTGAGTTAGTGGTGCCGATATATGGTTGTAATAAAGTGGAGAGATGTTTGGCGATATTATAGGTAGGTGAACCTATGCTACATGTGTGTTAATTTCTTCTGTATATGTAGCACGTGGAATGACTGGCAATGTCTGTCTGAAATCATTTTAAAACCTTATTTCAATAAATAATAATATATTGAATTTGTAGGTTAACGTGATCGTTATTGAATGCACATGTATACACAATTGAAATTCATGAAAAATCATGTTAAATACTCCTTCAACACTGCACTTCACAAATTTGTACAATATATATTTTTAACTGCACTTTTAATCACATTTTCTCAGTAAGTGCACAATTTTAATGTAGTATTAATGCTAAGCTGCGACCAAACTTTCCTAGAATCAGATCACAACACCAAATACCAGAAATTCTAAAACGCAATTGCAGCACTGCTTGTCGGATTCAATTGTGAACCTAAACCATTCAAAGATCAACAACACATAATAATAAGACAATTCTCCACTGATCCTAATTCAATACAGTATTGGTGGAGACAAAAAGATAAACTCAAGGCTGCAAAGACAAGCTCCAAATATTTCCGTGGGCCTAAAACAGGGAAATATCCTGGAATTGATAATGGTGTAGTTGGTTATGTTAATGAACTTTGGAATGATTGTTGTGCTGTCTCTTACAAAATGATTCAGAACAAAGCTCACGAGATAGCTGCCATGCTCAACATTGACAGAAAGAATTTTAAAGCAAGCACTGGTTGGGCGATTCATTTTATGAGACAGCAAAATCTCAGTCTACGGAGAAGAACATCTTTGTGCCAGCGTTTACCTCGAGACTACACAGATAAAGTACTCAAGTTCCATCGTTACGTAATACAAGTGCGACAGCAATATGACTATTTGCTCTCTCAAATTGGTAACGCTGGCTAGACGCCAGTGTTTTTTGATATACCACATAACACCACAATTGCTCCAATTGGCTCAAAAAGTGTGTTTGTGAAGACAACTGGAGCGGAGAAACTAAGATGCACAGTGATGTTGTGCATTACAGCAGATGGCAATAAACTTCCACCTTACGCCATCTTTAAAAGGAAGACCTTACCAAACGAGACTACCCCACATGGAATTCACTTACAAGTTCAAGGAAAGGGCTGGACGACAGCAGATTTGATGGTGGATTGGTTGGAGAAAGTCTGGGGAAGACGACCAGGGGCATTTTACAAAAGAAGTCCCTTCTTGTCCTAGACAGTTTCCGAGGTCACCTAGTGGAGGCTGTCAAGGACAAAATGAAACAGATGAAGTCCCATCCTGTCATCATCCTTGGAGGTTTAATGTCCATTCTTCAACCTTTAGACGTCAGCATCAACAAACCCTTCCAAGAATATCTTCGACGCCTATATTCAGAATGGATGGCAGCGGGATCTCATCAGCTGACTCCAGGAGGCAAGATATGGAAGCCATCAATACCGACTATGTGTGAGTGGATAATCCGTGCGTGGGAGAAAATTGGTGTCGATATTGTTAAGAAGAGTTTTAAAAAAATTGGAATTTCTTGTGCCATTGATGGTTCTGAGAACGAAATGTTGTGGAATAGTGAAAATGAGGATGTATTATCTGAGCCAGATATAAATGTCAATAGTGATGATAGTGATGAAAGTGAGACCGCAGAATAGTCCAAGAAAAGAAACAATGAAACAATACATTGTAGGCCCAATGAAACCGTAGTATGTATCCAGTTCATTCACAAATTACTGTATACCTATATAACTTTTACATAATACTATATGGTTTTCCTTCCTTTCTGAATTCCTAGAAGCACCACTCGCATAATTCCTTCCCCACTGTTTTCAAGCAAGTTTTTCGAGAAAAGAAAGGGAGGGGGGGATTATGCAATAAAATACGGTATGTGTATATATATCTAAAGATGATGCAATTGTTAGTTGCAATTTCTTTAAAGTATATATAGCATGTAGCATGTATGCATTATTTCCTTGCAGTGCTCTGGTTACATATCCTGTTGATTACTGCTCCTAATGACCTTTGTTTGGCACTGAGATGTACCCAAATTTCAGGAAAGCAAAAACAAATAAAAACAAAAAAAAATTATGTAACCTTAGCTTAGGAAGCTGAAAATAAAGATGAACAGTGGAAATTCCTGTGGAGTTTAAAGAAATCATTGATGTCTTAGAGACAGTCAGAGGCTTTCTGATGTATCAAGAGATGTCAACTGGAAAGCACAACTTATGCTGTGGCTGCCAAATTTAGTTTGATTGCTACCATCTCTGCAGAAAGAGCAATGATTCCATTAACATAATTTACGCAGATTTGTAGAGTGACTGTGTTTAAGTCCCATAGACAACTTGGTCATTAGGGCCCACAGACTTGTGGATGATGAGCAAATGAATAAGAAAGAGAGGTGGTTGAGAGGTGTCCTATCATTTAGGGGAATAACATTAACAAAACAGAAAGTTCTCCTATTTCTAAACAATGCACTTACCCCTCCTAAATCCAGCTTCCTGATATAACCAAGATAGTCTGCTTGCTTCTGTGCTTCTTCTGAGGCAAAGTAGATCCAGTTGTGCATTCCAGAAACTTCGCCACGTTTAAGTTCACCCAAAAATACATGCTCAAAGGCACTTGATCCTATTTTGCCGCCTCCTCGTGAGTACATTGTAAACCAGATCTGCTTAAGGAGGTCTTTTTGCACCTTTGGATCTCTGCTTACCAAACCTAACAAATTAACAAACATTTACTCTTCAAGTTCGTATATTTAAAACCCAAAAATCTAACCTTGTGTCTTAATTCTGAAGTGCTTATTTATGGTGTTCTGCTAAAACAGGTGAGAGGCTTTTTGAAAGGTTTATTTTCTAAATGGCCTTAAATATGTAAACCAACATCTAAAATAGAAAACTAGAAGCAAAAGATTAGATCCATTATAGAATATGTTATAATTAATGAAATATTATCAATAGCCAAATAGTGATAGGCTTCAAAATTTTGCTAGCTAAGAGGAATAAACTTAGTTTAAATACACTTAAGAGCTTCAGTTAATGTGTTTTTCACAGTTTATGATCACAATTATTGTTAAGCTTTGCAAAAGCTGGTATGAAATTTCTCAATTAATGAAACAGCTGTTAGTACAGTGATTCTACCATCTAGTGCAAACAAATCCTAACCTAATGTAACATAATTCTTTAACATAGCCAGCAATTGATACGCATATATATTTTAGCCCAGCAGCAATGTAATAATCAGCGTGCTCATGAAGTTATCATGTGACAAGCCCACTTTTGAGCCAATTATTGCTTAGAGCTCAGGCTGCTGTAGATAAATGCTACCAGTGAAAAGCTATCCTTAGTCAATCGCTGCATACTGGAGTCTGAAATTACTGTTTTCATATTCTTGTCTGGTTCTTTGTAACAGACCAGTTCATTGCATTCTATTTAAGAAAAGAACAAAATATACAGCAGTTCACTTGATACAGGTGGAAATTGGGTCAGTTTTTTTATTCAAGGTTTTCCTCAGTCTATAGGAACAACTGTCAGGTAGCTCCAGCGCTTTAGTTAAGTACCTTCATCATCATTCATATGACATACAGTCAAAACATAGTAAATTAAAAAAGATATAGAACATTAAAAATATAAATAGAACGAAGCACAAGTTCAGAATCATGTAGAAAAATTCCATAGTTCTTGCAGTGTACTAGAATCCTGGATGACTTATTCAAACAGTCAAAATGAAACAAGCATGTCATAAATGCATCAATTAAACAATAATGAAAATATTGATGGTAGTCAATGAAAACTTCATAACTATCAGAGCTGCTTCACAACCGCCAACAACGGTAGCGATAACCAGAACAATAAACTTGAAATACCTGTATTCAAATGGTAGTGTTCACAGCTAATGGAAAGCTTTACCAGGTCCTGGGAGCGGTAAAAATGACGACCAAGTTTTAAGTTAATCATTGCTGTTACCAGGCATGGTACATTAGATTCATACTGTACGTATTAGACTTTTCGCTGTAGAAATTAATCAAGCTGGTTGTGTCATTAAACAGCCTCTAGAACTCTCCCTGGTTGCAAGCTAGAAAAAATACAATTGGCTAGGAAACCAATTAATTCTCAATGCACAATATCCCCTCCATCTTCTGGTATCTTATCATCGTTCACGGGCTCTTGTGAACCAAAATATTGAGTGCTGCCTTCTTGGCGTCTCAGAATCATTATCGTTACCATTGTTGGATAGTTGTGAAGCAGCCTTTACTCTAAATTTTAAAGGCAAATAATTCATTTAAAAATACACAAAATGTAGGACACACATTCACTACATTATTTGTTCGATAGCTCATGTGTGGTCATTAAATTATGGCTAACTTTGTTGTGCAATGAAAAAGATAGTGCAATATTACCAATGTTATTTTACCTTTATTTAGTAACCCCATATTGATGCATCACAGATATGAACTCAACAAGACTACAGGCCCAGGAGTTTTATTAAATAAAATCTGTCTTTGTTTTACACGCTTGAGTATGAGTTTTGTTCCTTCACTCGCCTGAAAGCGAAGTAGTTACCAGAACCTGCGTATCTGAGAAATATAAACAGCGTTATTACCTAAGATAAATGTTGACACCAATGGTAAAACGAGTCCTTTCCATGAAGTAGTTAATTTAATTAAACTTGATGATGAACATTCTAGGAACTATAAATGCTAAAACAATAAGTGTCCAAAGTCAGAAAACCTTGTTTGTGGCCTTGAGGTCATGGCCGTATACTAATACTTGCAATTCCTAATGAGTTTAAAAACTAATGTTGAATATTAGTTATTTATATTTATATACCATTATTGTCATGAAAAAGCTCGTTTTAGGCCATGTGGCCCGTAACGATAAACCTAGCAAACATGGTCTTGGTCTTTCCATATTATAAACATTACAATATGCTTTAGACGTCACAATTATAATAAATATTTTGCGACAAATTTATATTTTAATTTAAAGGATGGATGGAGTTTAAGGGCCCATCGACAGCTAGGTCATTTGGGCCCAAAGTCAAAATATAACATAAAACAGCAGGCTAAAAGGTGAAGGTTAAAACAGACAAATAAAATTAAGGAAAATGAAGCTATTAAAAGTGAAGCAACAAGATTCTAAAAACTTCACTTATCTTAGTAATGTTGCAAGTTATTTTTGCAAAAATAACTTGCAACATTACTAAGAGAAGTGAAGGTTTTAGTTTCTAGTTTGTTCTTACTTTAGACAAATAAAAACACAAGCAGGTGAAAATTACAAAGCAGCACAGAGTGAGTTAACTTTAAAACCTGAAAGGTCTGTGCAGAAAAACGGAGAAAAAGTGAAAGCTACAACAGAACATTAAAACTAAACAATTAAAAAAGTAAAAGGTAAAACACAGCAGTTAAAATAGTAAAGTGAAAGCTAAAAAGTTAAAAAGCTCAAACAACTAAGTAATAAGTTATTCTTACTTAGCAAACCCAATTTGGTAACGAGCCACAGCGTCTTACAGGCTGGGTCATCGCCCAAAATTGAGGTAAGTGTACACCAAGTAATTTAAAGAAATTTATAAGACAGGTAAAATTTGTTACAAAATATTTATTATAATTGTTATATTTGTATTGCTTCACTGTCAACAGTTTCATTTTTACACATTATGCTTTAAATGTTGCATCATAATAGGTGTTTACTGTTATAATTGCCTGTGCACCTTTAAATATGAATCGACATAATAATGAACATACAACATTAAAACAGGAAGCTCTGCAATATCACAGGGTATTTGTCCTTGTGCATTAACAGAGGTGATTGTTAGACATATAAGGTTTTCGTGCAAATGAAAACTTGGGACATGAGTTTTTCATTTATACTTCTAGTGGGCAGTGTCAAAGTTTGGGTTCTTAATAGGTTATATGCCAATTTTTTCACTTTGCCTGATGGAAATGTGTGATTTCACCATAGGTGCAGTTACAAGGTTCCCATTGCATAACACCAATATGTTATATAGTTTTGCATTTCATTTTAATTATTACCTATAAAATATGGCTTCAGCTGCCCTCCAAAATTCCTGAAGTTGCGGGTTCAAACCTGACATAGGGAAATGGATTTTTTTGGGCATGAAAATACTTAGCACACATGCATCATTATGATACTAGGCATATCATGATAGGCATCATAATGGAGATGTTTTATGTATCTCCATAAAAACACATACAATACACAGTCGATAATGAAAGATCCATACATTGCAGGAGCCCATTTTTACAACAAATTACCCAAGCACCTAAAAATGTACAAGAGTAATGTATTTAAGAACAAATTAAGAGAATTCCTAACGGATAAAGTTCTATATTCAATTGAAGATTTTTAAACTAGTATGACTGATAAATGTATGTGTAATCTGTAAATAAATATAAACTAACTCATTTTTGTAACTGTAACTTTGACTTCTACAATTGTAACTCTGACTTTTATAATTTTATAAGTGTAACTTTGACTTGGTCTACACCTCAGTAAATTGGTATATGGACTCAAATCTTCATCTTCTTCATCTTCATCTTCATCTTCATCTTCATCTTCATCTTCATCTTCATCTTCATCTTCATCTTCATCTTCATCTTCATCTTCATCTTCATCTTCATCTTCATCTTCATCTTCATCTTCATCTTCATCTTCATCTTCATCTTCATCTTCATCTTCATCTTCTTCATCTTCATCATCTTCATCTTCATCTTCATCTTCATCTTCATCTTCATCTTCATCTTCATCATCATTATTATTATTATTATTATTATTATTATTATTATTATTATTATTATTATTATTATTATTATAATGATTATTATGATGATCACCATCTCCATCACCATCACCATCGCCATCGCCATCGCCATCGCCATCGCCATCACCATCACCATCACCATCACCATCACCAGCACCACCACCACCATCAAGCCTCTGAGCAAAATTAAGCAATATTTCAAACTGCAATATGGAATAGGTCCTTGAGAATCATGGCACTAAGAAAACATCCATAAATAAAAAACTCCATATATTGCCCTCCAACATGACTAGCTAACCAAACATCAACCTTTTATTTTAAGCATAATTGTGCAATTTATTTGCACAAGTGATCCAGTATGAATCAATTTGCAACCTTAGATTGAACACTTACTAATCACTACCCAACAATTCTATATTTCTGGTGATAGAAATAATGTAATTTGATACTTTATTAATAATGTATACCCTTTTTAAAGGTGATTTCTTATGTTACACATATTGAATTTATTCACACAATTCTCATCATTCTTAAATTAAATTTTTTCCTTCTCAGCATAAAACATTAGAAATGGGGGAATCAGTTAACTTAAAAAACAAGACCAATTATCAACACGCACAAACATACACCTCCACCCACAATAATGCACGTTCTTCTAAAAAACATGAATTTCTGGTAAAATTTCAGGTGAGATGCAATATATTCTACTCATTTGGTTCATGAAAACATATGTAACTGATGTAAAGAAATAAATATAAATCATGATATTTTCAAATGTTGTTGTTAGCTAATGCTGGATTTCTGACAATGAAGTCATTAATCCTCTTGCTCTCCAATATTGTTCACTGACGGATGGGGCACTAGAAGTGGCCGGGCATATTTGAAGGTGGTCTCGGTCCATTTCCTCTTGCAGATCACATAGAGGACAGAGTGGTGAAGAATATATCCCAATTCTGTTTAAATATTTTGCCAGACAATCATGTCTTGTAATCAACCTGAAGGTTGCAACTGCTGCTTTTCAAGGATACTCAGGAATTACTGTGTGAATTTTTGGTAGTTCCCATCTTTTATTTTTTTAATTTTTCATAGTAATATTTTGCAATAATTTTTTTAATTCAGAGTTGAGTAATCTTTTAGCTGCATAAAATGGTAGATTAACTATAGATTTCTGCACATTGCCGGTACCCTTTTTTGCAAGCAAATCAGCTTTCTCATTGCCACTCAGTCCACAGTCAGCTGGTATCCATTGGAAGACTAGGTGTTTTTGAAGTGCGGTTAGATGGGTGAGGATTTTCCAACATTCTATAATTGTTTGGTTTTTTGGTGACAACTTGGAAATAATTGCTATAATTGCCACCCTGGAATCTGAGAGAATAACTGCTTGATGAAAATGTGAAATTCTATACAAAAGATTTTGTAGGGCCATTCGAATTGCTTCAATTTCTCCATCAAAGTTTGTAGTTCCATAACTTAAAGATTTGTAATAGGGAAAGAGGTGACACGTGACTCCAGCCCCTGCTCCATCTCCGTTTGATATCAATGATCCATCAGTATAAATATGGAGCCATTCATGTTCTGGAAATCTAGTATGGATTGTCTCTAATGCCAATAATTTTAGAACACTAGTTGGAGTATCACTTTTCTTAACTTCTTCTGTCAGATGTAAATAATATGTGATGTCTAATGTTTGTGTCGGATTAACTTTAGATATGAAGTTTTCCTTTGAATTAGGAAGGTATACATTCTTCCTGATGTCTTGAATTTTGGAAAGAAAGCTCTCCTGAGTCTTTAGTGTATGTGTAAAATTTCTCTTCTGCCATGTATTGAATGGGAGTCTGATCAACTTTTCATGTTGAATAAGAGCCGCTTTTTCTATTTCATATTCAATGGGGTATTGGTTGGTTAGTATTTCCATAGCTGGTATTGGTATGGCTTTGATAGCACCTGTAATTAGTCTCAGACTTTGATTTTGTAAGATATGAATTGTTTTGTATTTGCTGTTACAAGAACTTAGCTGCAGTAAGTAAATAATGGCTTTATATATACATTGTATGTTGTGTTAAGAGTTGCTCTGGAACATCCCCACTTCATATCTGTTAGATGTTTTAATAGTGAAAGGTGCCTTTCTGCTCTTTGTATTACATTTTCTATTTGTTTGGTCCATGTAAGTTTGATATTAAATGTAACTCCTAAATACTTTGCTTCCTTTGTTTCTGGTAATTGTTGACCCTCAAAATTTAGTTTTATTTTTGTGGGTTTTTTCTTAGTGAAAAGATTTGGTAGTTTGATTTTGTTGTACTAACAGTCATTAAATTTTCTTTGGTCCACTTTTGTAGGTTGTTTAAGGATTGCTGCATAGTTTTCTCTAGTTCTGTACTTTTGTTTTTTGGTTTTGAAGTCCACATTACTAAGCCATCAGCAAATAGTGCACACTTCACACCTGATTCTTGTATTTGTTGTGGCAGATCATTAATAAATATATTAAAAAGTGTAGTGCTGAGCACTGCACCTTGTGGTAAGCTGCGGTGTACTTGTTTATATTTAGATATATTTCTTCCATATCTGGTAGCAATAAAGCATTGTGTTAGGAAATGACATAGCCATGAAAACATTGGACCTTGTATCCCTATATATTTTATTATTAAATCTGACCTTATATAAAGGTTAGCCATGTGACACAGAATAACTTTCTCTACTGATAAGTAGGGGAAGTATTGTATTCCACGCAAAAATTCTATGTCGAGATTTCACCGGAAATATATGTTTTGAGGCCCCCTGAATCCAAAAAAAGCATTTTTAGAAAAAGGTCCGTGTGTGTGTTTGTGTGTCTGTGTGTCAGTCTGTCAGTCTGTGGACAGCATAACTCAAAAACGAAAAGTCAGTTAAAAACTAAAGTTGGTATTTAAGTTTAATGTCTTTCAAGGATGCGACATGAAGATTTTGAAGAAAATGGCCCCACACTAAACTACACTTTACGTGGAAAGTTTTTCGAAAATTTTGATTTTCTTGAAAATAGCTCTAACGATTTTGCTTAAAATGTCATATGTTATGTGCGTGAGTTTCAGAAAACTTAGAACTTTCATGAAATGGATCATCGCTGTTCATTTTTTTATATGTCAAGTGTGCAAAGACAACAGAATCTCACATTTGACTATCGCACAAAGCCTACTATATTCTAACATTCCCTTTGCACCAACAAGGAAATAAGCAATAAGATAATTTGTACAAATGTTTGTCTCAGCTAACAAGAAAGAAGATATAGGAATAAGAGTTTGTAAGAATGGTTAGTACAAGAGTAGAGAAAGTCATGTGAGTGCAACACATCAGATTTTTTTTTACTTTCTTTAGCAGATTTGTTCTGCATATAGAATCATATGCACTTTGGAAATCAATAAAAACTGATAAATTATCTTCTTTTCTATTGAAGGAGTCTTTGATTTCTTGACTGAGAAGTAAGACTTGTTCATTTGTAGAATGGAACTCTCTGAATCCAGCTTGACATGCGGAAATTAAATTTTGTGATTCTAGAAACCAATTTAACCTATTTGACGCCATTCTTTCCATCACTTTTGCTATTATGCTAGTAAGAGCTATTGGTCTATAATTTTTTTTATTTCTGATGCTGTTTTATCTTTCTTCAAGAGTGGGACAATTATTGCTTTTCGCCATTCGGCAGGTACAGTGGTGTTCCAGGATAGGTTGTAGAGTTTTAGTAGTTGTTGTTTTGCTGTTTTTCCATTTTTTTATGAACTCTGGATGTATCTGATCTGGTCCAGGATACTTTTTGTTTTTTAGATTATTAATTGCAATGTTCAGTTCTTGCATATTAAAATTTTGAAAAAAGATATTGTATTGAGTGTTAGGATTACATTCTCTTTCTTGTTTCAAATCTTTCTTAAATTCTTTACATTCCTTTTTATTATTTCTTGTTACCTTATGTGAATTAGCATAATATTTATTGAATGTTTCAGCTATGGCTGCATCATTTGTTAATATTTTATTGTTGTGTATGATAGGTGTGCTGTTGCTTTCTTTCCTGTCCTTGATATTTTTTATGAACTTATGGGCTTTGTTGCCATCTGTCCTATAATCCATTTTCTCTACGAAATTATTAAAGTGATTCTTTTTAGCTGTATTAATTTCTTTTTTTAGTGAGGCACATTTCTTTTGCCATATTTGTGTATCTGATATGTTTTTTGTTTGTTCAACTGTATTTCTAGCTATATCCCTTTGCTTTTTCAGTTCTTCTAACTGGGGGTTCCAAAAGGGTTTGAAATTTTTTATTCTTCCACGAGGAATATGTTTTTTTGCAGTTTATAGGATGACTTTACAGAAATTTTGGTTCATATGATCTGGTTGGTCATACAGCTGTGAGTTTGTTTGTTCTTTAAATTTCTGTTCCAGTTCAGTTTTATATTTGTTCCAATCTGCTTTTTTGAAGTTCCAATACAGATTTGTGTGATTTTGACTGTAATTTGTACTATCTAGTTTTATATCAGCAATTACTGCTCTGTGATCAGAACTTGAGTCTTCTATAACTTGTTTTTTAATCTTTGAAACAATATCTGCTGTAGCTAACAAGAGGTCTGGGTTACTGCCTGCTCCAGAGTACTGTATGAAGGTTTTGGGATCTTCTTTATCATAAGTCAGTTCAAAGGTTGTGGTATTCAAACCACTATCTGCCCTGTAGAATCTACTTTTTCATAACCCCATCTTTTGGAATGGGCATTGAAATCCCCAATTATGATTGTTTTATTTAATTGTTCAATAAGTGAGAGGTCTGGTTCATTCCTGAGAGGATTGTTGTTGTTAGCTAATGCTGGATTTCTGACAATGAAGTCATTAATCCTCTTGCCCTCCAATATTTAATATATTGATACAGCAATAGCAGTATAGTAACCGATTTTTAGAGAGCACCATAGAGGATTGTAAATACTGCATAAATGAAGATGTGTTTTGTTATCCCAAAAATTTAGCTTTATTAATTCACTTTTATCTGTGTTATCCATTTCTTTAGCAATTTCAAAGGAGGATTTAATATCATTTTTGACTCCAACTAATATTCCACTACTTATCTGTCTATTTTTGGGTAGTAGGTGTAGTAAAAATCCAGTAAAATTGAAGTATTTAAGTTGATCATTTGTTAGATTTGTTTCTTGTATGACAAATATATCTATTTTATAGTCAAATACAATTTTATTCAGTTCTATTCTTTTTGTTTGGGTGATACCACCTGCGTTCCATTGTAGAATTCTGATTTAGATCTTCTATTAATATAATGTTTTGGTTCTCGAGAAGTAGTCCCCGCCTGGAGATCCGAATAGGGGACTATTTTAACTCCGGAACATTTTAACCCTCGAGTCATATTTCATAAATATCGAAGAGCCTTAGCAGTAAATGTAACCGCTTTTTAGAGAGTACCATATTTTTATGTTTTGGCGGTTACATCGCTCTCTCACAACCCCCAGAATGTCTGGAGGACCACACCTGTCGTTGGTTTACGGGTCTCACCGACCTGACCGGGAGAGTTATCAAAATAAATTCACCGACCATATCCTCTGATTACCAACCAGAGGATGTATTACATGCCATGACAGGTCAGCATGTTAGGGGTTAAGATTTTATAGAGAAATTGAGAGGTTGGAAAAATAAAGACTCCCTAGCCCTCAGGAACCCTAAGAGCATCGGGGTCGGAAGAGAACAAGAGTTGACCAAGGTAAGGTCAGATAGAAAAGTTACAGTGAGGAGCAAAACACAGTAATTGGAAGTAATGTTCTGCTCAGCTTGGGTACCTTGTGGTCGACATTCACATATCCCCTAGACGGAGATCCCTGAGTATATAAATACATAAATAAAAAGCAAGAAAAACAATAAATGACAAAAATAATGAAATTTCATGTCTTAATTTCTCGCTCACGCAGAAAAGTTAATCAGCATCTATCGGCTTTTGAAAAAACTCCGCATTTTCAAACCCCAAATTTGCACCTGTTAAACTATGGTATTTGTTTCTTTTCACATTTAATGAGACAGTATCAGGAAGGAGAACTGAATTATTAATATATTTTCTGTGCTAGCCAATTAGTATTGCCAATAAATAGAAAAAACCGTTTTTCTCAGAAACGCATTTTGTGCATCTATCGAGTTTTGAAAAAACGCTCAATTGTTAATGAAGAGGCTAGGGATATATGAGAGGCTTCAAACTGCGGGATGCATTTCGAATTGGGCAATTAGAAGGCAAATGGAATATATTGGCAAAATTTAGCAATTTTAGCTTACAATTATTCTAACTGAAAAGCAAAATACAACTTCAGTTTTATAATTATAACTGTAAACAAAAACACAATTTCTCATAATTACGAGGGGCGTCTCAAAAGTAAGTTGCACTATTTTTTTAAATCCGCACGGTAGGCTGGAAAAGTCTGAAAGTCCCAGAGAATATAGGTATGGATGTAGTAGCAGCACTGTAAAATTCCTAGGCACCTAAGTTTATTGGTTGGACATTAAAGTGGCAGTAACAATGAACACTCCACTCGTTCCTACCACCGATTGCAAAGTTCACACTGCAATCCGTTTTTTGAAAGGAAAAAATAAATGTGCGACTGAAATTCATTGTGAGTTGTGCAATGTTTATGGAAAAGACGTTTTGTCAAAACAAATGGTTTCTCATTGGTCCCAATCGTTCATTGAAGGGAGAATAACATTACACAATGAGCAATGAAGCGGCCGACCTTCCACTTCCCTCGCTCCGGATATTGTTGACGAGGTTCGAGCAGCCGTGAACACCGATTGGCGCCATACACTTGATGCAGTTTTGTTTCAACTTCCTCCGTATATTGAAATAAGCCGTGCATCACTTCACAGGATTATTTCTAAGGATATGTGTCTATCGAAAGTGTGTGCAAGTTGTGGAAACGAATAGATTAGGCAACTCCAAAAAAAGGCAAAAGTTGTTGCATCGGTTGGCAAGGTCATCACAATGATATTCTGGGATTCGAAGGGAGTACTGTTAATCCATTACCTGCTGCATGGGACCACGATGACAGCTGCTCACTATTGTAAGGTGCTGAGAAAGCTCAAAAGAGCCATACAAAACAAAAGAAGGGGAAAGTTGAGCAAAACAGTTTTTCTGGCCCACAATAACACTCGCCCGCACGCTGCTTGTGAAACTCAAGCCCTTGTGAGCAGTTTCGATGGGATGTTTTCGGTCATCCATCTAGTGCACCTGACCTTGCACCGAGTGATTACCATCTTTTTTCCAGAGCCAGCAACATCTTGGGGGAAGGCACTTCGTAAATGATGAGGAACTCAAACAAGAAGTGGAAAGATGGCTATCCAGTTTGGCGGGAGAGCGGTTTGACATTGGGTTAAAAAAACTGTTACCACAGTATCAAAAATGTATTGAGGTTCAAGGAAATTATGTGGGAAAAATAGGTACTGAATGTAGCTTTCACAATATACCCTATTTAAAATATTTAAACGTTTTGTTATTTTTTAAAAAAATTGTGCAACTTACTTTTGAGACGGCCCTCGTACAAGCAAATGAAATTGGGCTCATGCTTTACTACAGCATACAATGACCTGACTCACCAATTCAGTGGCTGTGACATTATATATATGTGTGTATGTATAACTGTGAAATCAACTGGAACTTGTAACAATGGATATCATTCTCCTGAGAAGCAAAAATCTGTTTAAAACCAATTTCAGAGAATAGAACCAACGTTTGCTTTTGTAAACATTACAAACCTAATATAAAGTGTTGTAACTTTAACTTAGCAAGAGTTATAAAAACAGCAACATATAAAATGTATACAATACCGGGAGAGCAAAACCCTCCAAACTCACTGCACAGTGTTTTACCTGTTGGCATACTTGGTGTTCGTTGCTGTCTGCCACTATCATAGAAAAGTGTGGATGAAGCCATACATTTTTAAAAGTACTTTTAAAGGTTTTACTAACCAACTTTATGAATGAAGATGCTGAAACTGGTCACTGTCGTCCATACATACATTTTTGGCACCTCATTAGGAAACTATCCATCACTCGCTGTAGTTCACATTGAGAAATGCCAGCAATTTCCTGGCAAATAATTTGTTTTTATTCTTCCAGGGCGTGTGCATTTGCCTTGTACATTTTATTTAATTACCGCAGACACAGACATCGCTTATTGGAGCTCTGAGAAACCTTTATCTGCTAATGGCACACCGTACACCAAATTTTTCGTTATGAAAGGTTACCTCATGAATAATATTAGTTTCCAAGTTATATGGCTAATTTTCTTTGTGTCAACAGTTGACCATATATATGTGAACACAATTTTGCCCCCTTTTTCTATAGAGAATTAGCAGACAGGAAGCACAAGTTTGCCTTTTTTTCAGCAAGACTCTGCAACAGCTCATACAGCCAATCTTTCAAGAAAACAATTGAAAGGGTATTTCAGGACAGAATTATTAGTAGAGATTTGTGGCCCCCTTAGTCCTCCAACATAACTCCTACAACTTCTATCTCTGAGTTAACTTAGAACTCAAAGTGTACAAGACAAGCCCACACATCCTGGAAGAATTAAAACAAAATATCCGCCAGTATGTCAACATTTCTCAACATGAACTATGGCGAGTAATGGGTGGTTTCCTAAAGAAGTACCAAAAATGTATGGGCAACAACAGTCACCATCTCCTTTCAAAAAGTTGGTAAGTAAAGCCTTTAAAAGTAGTTTAAAAATTGTTGTGGTTTCATCCGTACCTTTCTATGATAACGGCAAACAGTAACATGAGCAGAGAAAATAGATTGATCTCCCAGTATATTAGATTATTTCATATACCAAGGCATTAAATTATCATATACGAAATATCACTTGGTCATTCTTTTGTTTAGTTAATGGCACCAACTGCATCCCATAAATCACTGAAAAACACGTTATTACACATTATGACCAATTAATAATCAAAATAGCACTCCATTTCAATCGGACAACTTTGTTCTTAACAATTGTTCTTTTAATAATTAATGTATGTTTCCATAAGAAAGATTATTTCTAATGTTAAAATTAAAGTGAGATTTATTTCAGAATATAAACTGGTTTTTTGTTGTAACAAGAGAAGATCAAAATATAATTCTCAGGTTTCATTTTCCTCAGTTGGCAGTGCTGAGTAAGTCAAACTACAGTAATCGAAATGAATTTATTTTAGGTTAGTTTTTATAGAATTGAAAGTTTTCTAGTAAAATCTTTGTGAAATGGTGTTTAAATTTGTATTTTATTTATGAAATAGTCCAAATAAATATCATTTTGCTGTCTAACCTTTCCAGATCTAACCTTGCAGATCTCTCGAGAATTTATTGGTTAGGTCAGATATGGTATAGTACTTGTGATAATTGTACTTTAATATTAAGCTAAGTAATCGCAACATTCAAAACATCAAGTTATAAGCAACTTTATTTATTTTATATCTATATGAAATGTCACTTTTACTTTTTTTTATTTTACTTTGGGCAAATAAAGGAACTGAATTGATTCCTTTTCATAAGCACTGTCACCTATTAAGATACTGAATTCTTTTGTCTGTCATCCTATATGCATAACAGAAATTCCCTATTGTTTGAATGATTTATTCTGCTTCCTCTCCTCATATGGGGGATTTACATCCCCCAGGACTTACAAGTCAGTGCTTGGGATCAGACCCTGTCAAGGAGCAGGCAAACACTGCATCAGGGAGAATATCCAGTATTGGGTGATCAATTTAATTTAAAAGGTGAGTTAATTAATAACACTGAACAACACTTACAACATATTTTTCCGGGACGCGTTTCGAAGGTAACTTTCCTCCATTATCAACCGGACAATAACTGCCAGTTATTGTCCGGTTGATAATGGAGGAAAGTTACCTTCAAAACGCGTCCCGGAAAAATATGTTGTAAGTGTTGTTCAGTGTTATTAATTAACTCACCTTTTAAATTAAATTAATTACAACAACACTGTTTTCAAACTTCTATGAAAGAAAGATAGATTGGGTGATCAGCCCAAAGCTTGGTATGTGAGTGAGGGAGGAGATATGAAATGATGGTAAAATACAAAAGTGATGGTTGAAAAGAAAGATGATTATAGAGCATTTAGTGGGAAAAATGGCAAGGGAAAAAGAGAAAGCGGAGAAAACCCACCCAGATGCCAATCAAACTTTGTCCACTAGGTACTGATCCCACATATGGTTCATTGGAAAGGAATCCAGCCCTCCTTGGTAATAGGAGAGCAATCTAACAATTTGACTGCAATGTTGCCAATGTTTGAATAGTGCAGTAATATATGTACTGTATTATATTACCTAATTTGGCAGAAAGGAACAATGAAATTAAGGGTTTGTGGAGGATAATTAGAACAAGGGTGGAGGATATCAAAAAGCAAGAAATTGTAAGTAGGTAAAATATGATTTGAAGCTTTCCTGGCGACGAACATATTCAAGATGCTCTCGGGCTTCGAGCCAGGTGTAGTGATGAAAAGACATCAACGTTTCGGGAGTGTACATCTCTCTCATCTTCTGGTCCCTTCACTCTTGCTAGTCATTCATCCTGAAGATGGGAGAGATGTACACTCCCGAAACGTTGATGTCTTTTCATCACTACACCTGGATCGAAGCCCGAGAGCATCTTGAATATGTTGTTGTTGTTGTTTTCTAGTGCCTTGCATCTGGCAATGAAGCCATTAGCATTCGTGCTTTCCAATACTTTTGAACTGTAGTTTCTTCTGATCTTAATGCTTCAGAGGTCTTCAAGTGTTCTTCATTCATTTCTGCTGGATCGTTACACAGGACACATATCGGTGAGGCTGAGATACCTATTCTGTAGAGATGACTTGCCAAGCAGTCATGATTTGTCAATAGTCGGAAGGCTGCAACAGCTGTTTTCCTTGGTTTCTGGGGGATTATATCTGGATTGGAAAGTAGTGTAATCCATTTTTTATCTTTGGCATTTGTTTCTATTTCTTGTAGGTATGAATGACAAAATTTTTTAATGATCAAGCGTTTTATTGAGGAATATGAGAAATTGAATTTAGACTTTTGTGTTATTGTTGTGGCTTTCTTTGCAAGTGAGTCTGCAGCTTCGTTCCCCATGACTCCACAGTGTGCTGGAATCCATTGGAGATGAACAGTCTTATTAACTTTTTGGAGTTGTGTTAACATTTTGTAGCATTCTCTAATTTTTGTTGACTTCTTTGTAGTATTTGAACATATTCCCTGAATTGCAGCTTTAGAATCCGAAAGAATTACTGCCTTGTTAAATTTAGTTAAGGGAAGATTTAATAATTGTCGGAGAGCAATGTATATAGCCTCTATTTCTCCATCATAATTTGTTGTGTCTCTGCCAACAGAATGATAAAAGGAAAAATGTGAACATGTAACTCCAGCTCCAGTAAGGTTTTCCTTCGAGGATCCATCAGTATATATGTGCAGCCATTCTTCTGTGGGATACCTAGTATTGATTGTTTCCAGAGCTAGAAGTTTTTGTATTTCTTTTGGTGTGTCTGATTTACTTATTTCCTCTATTAATTCCAAATTGAAGGTAGGTTGCAATAATTCCAATGGATTTTCTCTAATAAGTAGATTTTCTCTGGTGTTAGGAATGTTCAATTTGGATTTAATCTGTGTTACCTTTTCTAGGAAACTACTATGAGTTTTAAGGATTGAAGGTGGGAGGTTCTCTTCTGTCCATCTTGAATATGTAAGTAGGTAGCTTTAATGGAGAAAGGTCATTAATAAGATTACAGATTTTTAAAAATGGAATGGAGGAGAGAAACGTACATCGAAGTATGCAATATAGAGGCCAGAATTGGGTATTCATGGGCTAGGATGGGGATAATGAATCTAAGTAGCATGATAGGGATGAAAAGGGGGGAGAGTTGCATAAAATGTGGTACACTGTGTGAAAATTGGCACTATATTTTGGAATGTAATAGTATGGAAAAAGGGAGAGTATTTAATGCCCAAAAAATGGAAAGATTTTCCATTAGAGTTAAATGTCAGTAAAGTGTTTAATTCAAGGTCAGATGAATACAAGGAGAAAGCAGGAAAATAAGGTTAAAATGGTTAAAAGAAGTATGAATAAATAGCAGAAATGGAAATGGGTAATGAGGGGTCAGAGTAAATAGGAGTCATAATAAACTTCCCCATTATACACAAAACAATGATCTACAATTTATTTGGATTGTAAAGGGACTAAATTATGAAGGGATAAATGAGTACCAGCTAGGTGGTTAAAATTACCAAGAGAAGCAATAAAGATGAAAATTAGAAAGTTCAACAATAGAGATTAGAAAGTTAGGTGAATTGTTTGGGAGGACGAAAGAAAAACACAAGAGAGGCATTGTGAAAATTAAAAAAATTGGATACTGGAAAGGATGCCCATCAGGTAAATTTGATATAGTCAATTAAAGGAGAGAGCAACAAATAGGTGAACCTGGTGTATAATATATTAATAACCACAGCGTTTTATCTACATTTATACCACATGCAACTCAAGAATGTATAGTTTTGTACATTGTATTAATTTACTATATGTAATTTTTCCTTTGGGGTGTAAGGGGTAGTGATGCGCCTCTTATAGCCTCTCCTACCCAATTCCCATCCTCATCCTGCCCGTGGTGCACCCTGCTTTTAACAGATGAGGCTCTGGGGACCAAATCACAGAGGTATAACTGTTTCATCTAAAATGGAGGAAATGCCATTTACATATGTGCTGGCCTATCACAGCACAACAGCGTCCCTCAGAGGCACATGAGGGGAAGGTCGGTGGATTTAAATACCACCTATTTAGTCCTCCCGGCTAGGTACGATGGACCCGTTGACCAACGATAGGTGTGGTCCCCCTTGCAAAATGGGGGTTTAAGTCGGGTGATGTAACTGCCACATTGTAAAACTGGTGCCCGTTAAGAAAACAGTTACATGAAAGCCACATACATGAGTACGAGTCCTAAAGATAAACATTCCGGAGTTAAAACTGTCCCCCAATCGGATCTCCGGGTGGGGACATCTTTAGGCAAATTTCATCACAACAATTCCAATACTTTAAGAATTCTACAATGGAATGCAGGAG
The DNA here is from genome assembly GCA_030765045.1 of Tenodera sinensis. Classification (NCBI taxonomy): domain Eukaryota; kingdom Metazoa; phylum Arthropoda; class Insecta; order Mantodea; family Mantidae; genus Tenodera; species Tenodera sinensis. The sequence continues at coordinate 161,915,272 of CM060963.1, forward strand.
GCATATCCCAGCCTAAACAACAAGAGCTAATGAAAATATTAAAAGACCAAGATATAGATGTCTTCACAGTACATGAAGCCAATATATCAGAAGAACAGGAAATATACTTTGAAATGGATCAGTACACTACACATATACTTCCAAAAGCTCGTCAAATAGCAAGTGGTATTCTTACAGGAATTAAAAGATATATGAAAGCTACTATTCAAGTCCAAAAAAACAATGGAAGAACTAGATAAATCAGAAATAGTTAAAATTGAAGTATGGGAAAGTAACTACCACTATAGAATTTACAGTATCTACAATCCTCCAGACAATACACTAGATCTAAATTCTATTCCCATAGAACCCAAAAGTATTTTAATAGGTGATTTTAATGCACACTCCCCTAGGTGGGGCTACAGAGATATAAATTCAGCAGGAAGAGTCATAGAAGACCTATTAAACTCATCAACAATGGAATTAATATTTAAACCAAAAGATCCACCCACTTACCTTCATTATAATGGTTTCGGTACAAATCCTGATCTTCTGATGGTGTCATCTGACATAATTGACAATACAAAAAGAAAAATAATAGAAGACCCAGGTTCAGGCCACAGAATCACCATAAACTCCATAAGAGGTCTAATAAATAAAAGTAACAAACCAAAAATTAAAACTTCTTGGAATTTTAAAAAAGCAGATTGGTCCAGTTTCCAAAATGAGATAGAAGGGAAGTGTAATATACTGTTAGAATCAGAGTTCAAGTCAACAGATGAAATGAATAAAAAAATTTGTGAAATATTATTGACAGCAGCCAAAACACATATCCCCAAAGGAAAGTTAAAGAAACATAGCTACTTTCGGTCTCCATCTTTATCTAAGAAAGAAATATAGCAAGAGTCAAAGCCGAAAGAACCAAGTGTCCAGAAGATGTACAAAACTGAAGAAGAACAGCAGCCATTTTTAAGAAAGAATTAATTACAGCAAAAAGGGCCAGTTTCACAAATTTTGTAGAACATATGGACTATAGGAAAGATGGAAATAAAATATACAAATTCCTTAATAAAACAAAATTATCAAAAAATACAACTGAACCATTAAAACATAATAACAAAAGCTTAACTACAGATAGGGAAATAGCAGAATCCCTTAACAAGTTTTATGCTCAGTCACAAAGAATACCCCAAGCATATAAAAAACAAGATAAAGTTGTCCAAAAAACTATCAGAGAAACTAATAAGCCAAAAGGTATACGAAATGATATTTTTATTCAGGATTTTAACGTAACAGAACTAGATTTAGCAATAGAACAATTACAGAACAAAAAATCTCCAGGACCTGACAAGATCCACCCAGAGTTTATTAAACACCTTGGCAGGAAAGGAAAAGAAATCCTACTTAAACTGTGTAACACGTGTTGGAGAATGACTGTGCCTTCCGACTGGAAAAAAGCCGTTACCATCCCGATTTTAAAGAAAAACAAACCCTCAAACAATATTAATAGTTTCAGACCAATATCTTTGACTAGTGTTATTGCAAAAGTGATGGAAAGAATGGTGGCATCTAGACTTAACTGGTTCCTAGAATATTACAACTTAATTAATAGTTCACAGACCGGCTTCAGACAGAATCATAGTACAAGTGAAAATGTACTCCTACTAAGCCAAGAGGACCCGCATGTGGTATTTGTGGTGGACGAAGCGGCGTCAGGGCGGATTTTCTCCGGGTGCTCCGGTTTCCCCCGCCATCTCATTCCACCGGTGCTCCATCTTCATTCCATGTATCATCAGTGTCACCGCCTGCGATGCCGTAGTAGTAAAAGCGGGCATTACACACAACTACAACAACAACTAAGCCAAGACATTAAGGAAGCTTTCAATAGAAAGGGGGATACCTTGGCAGTATTCATTGATTTTAAATCAGCATATGACTCAGTCTGGAGAAACAAATTAATTGAGAAGTTGCAATCAATAGGTGTCAAAAGTAACATGCTTAAATGGATAACTCAGTTTATTTCACAAAGATTTTGTGCCACAAAATATAATACATACACTTCCAAATATAAACAAACACACCGAGGACTTCCACAAGGTGCTGTTGTGAGCTCAACACTGTCTAACATATATATAAATGACCTTCCATCAATAATAAAAACTTTAGAAACCAAAATTGCTTTATTTGCTGACGATGTAGTCATTTGGACTTCAGGCTCTCCAAAAAAACCTGAATTAATTAAAGACAGAATAGAAACAGCCCTAAACAAAGTACATGAATGGAGCTCCAAAAACCTCATGACTATCAATGAGGAAAAAACAAATTATGAATTATTTACACTAAAATACAAACCAGTTAATGTTAGCATAAATTATAATGGTAAACCACTCAAAGCAGTTGATGATGCCAAATACTTAGGCATCACTTTCGACAGAAAGCTAACTTGGAAAAAACATATAACAAACATCTCAGAAAAGGTTGAAAAGAAACTGCAAATTATGAAAAGGTTAGCTGGTGCTAAATGGGGCTCCTCAAGGAGAGTCCTTAACACAACATACAAAATGTACGTTAAACCAAACCTCTTGTACTGTTCTGAAGCTTTAATAACAGCAGCAAATGCTAACATCAATAAAGTTGAACAAATACAAAATCAGGCTCTTCGCCTAATCACTGGAGCAGTTAAATCCACACCTTAACACGGACCCCATCAATAACAACAAAAATAGAAGAACAAGCATTGCTCCAACACGAGAAAATGTTACGACTGCCAAACTCTAAATGGACAGAAGAGAACCTCCCCCCTTCAATCCTTAAAACTCATAGTACTTTCCTAGAAAAGGTTACACAGATTAAATCCAAATTGAACATTCCTAACACCAGAGAAAATCTACTTATAAGAGGAAATCCATTGGAATTATTGCAACCTACCTTCAGTTTGGAATTAATAGAGGAAATAAGTAAATCAGACACACCAAAAGAAATACAAAAACTTCAAGCTCTGGAAACAATCAATACTAGATATCCCACAGAAGAATGGCTGCACATATATACTGAGGGATCCTCTACGGAAAACAGTGCTGGAGCTGGAGTTACGTGTTCACATTTTTCCTTTTATCATTCTGTTGGCAGAGACACAACAAATTATGATGGAGAAATAGAGGCTATATACATTGCTCTCAGACAATTATTAAATCTTCCCTTAAATAAATTTAACAAGGCAGTAATTCTTTCAGATTCTAGAGCTGCAATTCAGGGAATATGTTCAAATACTACAAAGAAGTCAACAAAAATTAGAGAATGCTACAAAACGTTAACACAACTCCAAAAAGTTAATAAGACTGTTCATCTCCAATGGATTCCAGCACACTGTGGAGTCATGAGGAATGAAGCTGCAGACTTACTTGCAAAGAAAGGCACAACAATAAAACAAAAGTCTAAATTCAATTTCTCATATTCCTCAATAAAACGCTTGATCATTAAAAAATTTTCTCATTCATACCTACAAGAAATAGAAACAAATGCCAAAGATAAAAAATGGATTACACTACTTTCCAACCCAAACATAAGCCCCCAGAGACCAAGGAAAACAGCGGTTGCTGCCTTCCAACTACTGACAAATCACGACTGCTTAGCAAGTCATCTCTACAGAATAGGTATCTCAGCTTCACCAATATGTGTCCTGTGAAACGATCCAGCAGAAATGAACGAAGACCACTTGAAGACCTGTGAAGCATTAAGATCAGAAGAAACTACAGTTCAAAAGTATTGGAAAGCACGAACGCTAATGGCTTCATTGCCAGATGCAAGGCACTAGAAAACAACAACACAATTTTTCCTTTTTATTTTGTGTGTGTAGTGATGAATGAATACAGTTTGATTTATTTTGTTTACATATTAAAGATGTTATCAAAAAGAATTAGGGAAACTAACGTAAATCTTTGTACATACAACTTGTAAGAGTTGAAGAAGCTGAAATAAAAAAACAAGAAATATATAAAACGAAATGTTAAATATAAGGGGTAGTAATAGAAATGAACAACTCCAAGAGGGAGGAATGAATGTGTAAATTTCCAGCTGGCAACCAGTCGGAATAGCTGCTGGCTTCCAGTAGCTAAGGTAAAAGCGGGAAATAGTTATAATTAATTATATTTGCTTTATTTTATTATTGTCGTAGACTAAGAGGTATTTGTATAATTAAAATCATTAGAATAAGTATTTAATTTACTTTACCTTTGTTTGCAAGAAACTGCAGAGTCACTTTCATTACTTGAGTAGACATTACGGAATCCAGAAAGCTGTTCTCTTCTATTCGCTCAGCAGGCGTCACATGCTCATTAACACCAGCATCATGGATATAATTATCATACAGTTGACGCAGCTTCGATATTGTCGGTATCTGCAAGGCTCTTTGATCAATTACTACCAACCTAAAATCAATGTAAGTTCTAAAATTATTACTGACAGTCCCTTGTAAGGATGTTTACAGCTAGTCTTGTTTAAAATTAACTCTTCCGTCAATCTTTGGGTCAAATGCAATACTCCATCTGCTACAAGCATGCAATATAGAAAGTAAAGCTGAATGCAATGATATTCCTAATACTTTGTTGTAGTTTTTACTGGCTACATTCAAACTTACGGTAGCGGAGCTTCATCGGTTGTGCTGCTGGATTTGGTGCGCCCTTGGTAGTTAATCTGAATGAAAGCTGCTGCATTGTTCACATCCTTTTTCAACAATTCTTCGGTAAGAGCCTGCAGCTCCTTATCTGCAATCTTCTTTTGGGTTAAACCTACAGAAATATGGCAGGTAATTGTTAGGGACAATTCTGCATTGAAAACATTGTTTTATTGAGTAAACATTTACAAACTGAAGTAAACCTAATATTTAAAATCTCCTGGGAATAAACCCAAGATTTATGAATAACACTTAAGTAGAGTGCTTTCATATTTTTAATGTCTCAAAATTTGACATTAATGGCAGCAAACAGTTCATAAATATATAATGGAAATTCTTCCTGAAGTGCATTGTTTCTCAAAAGAAAGTCCAATAGCAAGGAATGTCAAATGATTTACCTACTGTTTATTCTTTAAACATATTTCATGAGCTATGAACCTTCAACATGAATGCAGATTACTTCTTTAATTGGCAGTGTAACTTATAAGTTACATATAAATTTGTTATGTTTTGAGACACTTATTAGCTCTTTCTTTCTAATTTCTTGTTATGTTAACTTAAATAAATAGAATTTAAGTATTTGCACCTGTGTCATATTGTAAAATTATTAACTTTTTACAATAAAATTGTAGTTTTTTTTTAAGAATAAGAAGCAATATCCATGCAACTGAAGTCAAAAGAACCCCATCAGCTTCCAACCACACTATTACATCGATTATTTTACTTGAACCTTCCCCTTTCTTTACCACAGGCACATTCGACTGCAGTTGCTGGAATTTGAACTCACGACATTTGGCTTTGAATAAATGGCCAGCCCATTGGGTATCATTCTATCACAGCTACTCGAATCACCTCGGCTAATGTGCCTCCAAAAGAGATATGAAAACTGGTTCAGGAATTAGAGGAAGAGGTGCATTTGTAGCAAAATGACCTGCCAATTACAGAGTTACCAAAATTTATGTTTTGAAAAATGTACAGACTCTTAGAAATAACATTTAGACACTACATTGGCAATCAGTTATATTTAAAACCACTATTGTCATATTTTGCATTGAGTCTTTCAGAACCAGTAATTGTCCTTTTACTGTTGCTTGTAATTACTACACCCACATCAATCAAGTTTTGAACCAGAATGCTTTTTAACTTGAGACAGCCATTGATGCACTGAAATTACAGCAGTGCTTTATTAAAAATTGGCAAGTTTCTTAAATGTTATGTGAAAGATAAGTTCCTCCCACTCACTTTGGATATGACAATTTCATATATTCAGAAAAACCTGACACAATATTACAACTCTTCCATGTGCGGTACACATACTTCTAGCTGTTGTTAACATCAAAAAACAGAATAAAAGCAAAATAATAGTGTTTTTATTATTAGACATCACTAAATGCCAGAATGAGATCCCAACTCAGTTTCATTGCACATTGGGAATTATATTTGTGAAGTGTTTGGTGGCACTCAATACCTAAACAAAACTAGGTATATTTGTTAATGCACATTATAGCCACTTTGATAACTGGCTATACACTTAACCCTGCATTTCCAGAACATGAAAACATACTTAAATATAGAAGAGTGATCTAAATCAACGATGTCCAACTTTGTCCCTTTGGAGATGCTTATCTAATTAGTTGCTGCTTCCCTACCTCCAACCTTCAGTTAGAGGATGCTTTAGCTAGTGCTTGTGATGTAAACTCACAAGCAGACAGCCAGTATCCAGTGACAGAGCCCCTCAAAATCCAACCTCTGTGGTCCTCGTGCCGACGGGTGGGCAACGGGAAGTAGGGGATTGCCTGATACGGTGAAGTACAGAGGAGACGTGGGTGTGCCCTGGGACCATATCGGAACCCTGAAAACTGGCTTAAGAGACTCTGGTAACCCAAGCCAAGGTGGGTTGTATACACTAAGGGCTAAATGGCCAAAGGGAAGTTTGATCTTTAGTATGTAAAACCCACGCCAAGGTGCAACAGCATATGCCGATGGCTGCATGGCCAAGGGTCACTAATATGCAAACCTGGATACCAGGTGCCCTCCAGTTTTAATTTAGCCTTCCTGTACCTTGGGAAACTGCAGGTGACAGAGATAATTCCAAAACTTCTCGTGGGACAAAATTGAACCTAAAGAATTGGAAAAAGGGGGTGCACCCTCATTCGCATCAAACATGCATCAACCATTGCCTCAACATGCCAATAAAGAAGAGTTCATGGAGAGGAGCTGCTAAAAAGCCCATCCAAATAACTAACTGGTGAAAGTAAAGAGAAATCATAAGAGAAGGAAATGTCTACAGGATTAGGGGAGTCTTTAGGAAAGCTCCAGCTCAAACACCAGCACATAAAAATGGGTGGAGCAGCAAAAAAGCACTTCAAGTGGCTTTTGAAACATGGCCACAGTGTAGAAGAAGCTTGCATCATGGCTTTGGAGCCAATCAAAAAGAAAGAGGCCGCCACCAAAAGGGCTGGATCTGACGGTTCTACACCAGAAGAAAAGCCCAAAAAGGCCAAAGTAGAGGTGATGGGGAAGCTGCCAGGCAGCAGGAGCTGCCTTCGGTCTCCACGGCTCCCCCTGCACGGACATACAAGTAGATGGCTAGTTGTGTTCGTGTGGGTATACTGGCTGCCAACTTTCCCCACACCATGCTAACCACAGAACAGTTGCAAGCTATTCAATACACAATCTTGAACAAAATTTTGGAACAGAAGGAAAAGGATCTAAAACCTATGTTCCTTAATTGTACTTATAGTTTCAAACCAGGATGGCTGGTTCTTGTTTGTGATGGAGAAGACACTGCTAAGTGGCTATACCAAATTGCAGGAGGACTTAAGCCATGGGAGGGGGCTAACCTAAAGGCAGTGGAGGAAAATCTAATTCCTCACACTATGATCTTGTTCGGCTACTTCCATAACAGCTTGAAGGATACTACAAAAACTGAAGAACTTAAGGTTAAGGATTGGAGAGTTCTTAGGAGGGCTATTGAAGGGAATGCCATTCAGTTCACCTTTTCCATAGACCATTTCTCAGCTGAGAAGCTGAAAAAAAAGGCATTCAGAATAAGTTTCAAGTTTGGCCAAGTACAGCTTAGGCCAAAGGGAAAACTACTGACAGAGTCCAATGCAGTCTCAGCTAAGGGTGCGCCTGAAAAGAGACGGACTGAAAAGTCTTTAGGAAGCATCGCTGGCTTCTGTTGTAAATGCTCCATCTTCAACAAAGGAAACACTCAAGTTGGATGCTCTGGAACAGTCAAAAAACCTGAAACAGAGGCTATGGCTGAAAAGCCTTCGACCAGTAATGCTGTCTCCACTACTCAAAAGACCTTATGGCCTAAAGAGCAGAATAAGAGAAGCAAAAGAAGTGACAAGAAGCATCAAGGGGCTAAATGGCCCTATGCCGTAATATGCCAGCAAATAAATATAGGAATATCAGGTGTGTCCGTATATATCCTCCAGCATTCTAAAGCAGCCTCACAGGTGCTTAGCTGGAGTGTGGTTCAGGAACACCTAGATATAACCTTTGTACAGGAGCCATGGGTCTATAAGACCCAAGTTAAGGGACTCCCAACAGCCACATGTAAGTCATTATATATTTCTGATCATGGAATTCCTAGGGTTGCACTTTCTTTTAGTAAAAGGATTAAATTTCTCCCTGTTTCAGAATTTATCTCTAGAGATATAGTTACAGCAGTGGTAGAGGTACTGACATGTCGGGGTACTCAAGAGGTAATTACTGCCTCGGCCTACTTCCCAAGTGACTTGGACTTTATACCTCCTCCTCTAGTTAGAGAACTTGTTAAACACTGCAAAAGAAGATCAAAATATGTACTTAATTATCTGTTGTGATGCAAATGCACATCACACAGTACGGGGAAGTAATGATATCAATACTAGAGGTTTTAGAACATTAGAATATTTGTTAAATAATAATATTGACATTATGAACAGAGGGGACGAACCTACTTTTGTTAATACTAGGTGGCAGGAGGTTTTAGATTTAACCTTGGCTAGTCCTTTAGCTAGTAATATGATTAATAATTGGTATGTATCCAATGAAGCTTCAGCATCAGATCATAGACATCAAAGGTTTGAAATAGAGGCAGAACATATTGATACATATGAAGGCAGAATTCCACAGCTGGTTAACCTATTCAGAGTACCTAAAGTCAGAAGTTGAAGCTTTTGACAAAAATATAGTCTACTTGTGAACTGGAGTATATTGCAACCCAACTCAATAAACTCATAATATCATCATATGAAAAATGTTGCCCAATCATCATTAAAGGGGGCAAGCGTAAAGTCCCTTGATGGAATAAGCAACTTGCTAAGCAAAGAGTCAATGTTAGGAAGCTCTTCAAAAGTGCAAAAAGAACAGGTAATTGGTGTGAGTATAGAATGGCTCTAACTACAATAAAAAACTAATGAAAGCAAAAAGAAGGTTTTGGAAGAGCTTTTGTGAAGTATTAGTGAAATGCCTACTACAGCTCGAGTTCACAAGCTCCTATCAAAAAGCCATGCAAACAGCATTGGCTATTTTAGGAGTCAGACAGGAATTATACCAAGAGTCAAAAGGAAACTTTGGAATTCCTATTAAAGACTCATTTTCCCAATTCCGACATTACTGAGGAATGAAAATATTAAAAGACCAAGATATAGATGTCTTCACAGTACAAGAAGCCAATATATCACAAGAACAGGAAATATACTTTGAAATGGATCAGTACACTACACATATACTTCCAAAGGCTCGTCAAATAGCAAGTGGTATTCTTACAGGAATTAAAAGAAATATGAAAGCTATTATCCAAATCAAAAAAACAATGGAAGAACAAGATAAATCAGAAATAGTTACAATTGAAGTATGGAAAAGTAACTACCACTATAGAATTTACAGTATCTACAATCCTCCAGACAATACACTAGATCTAAATTCTATTCCCATAGAACCCAAAAGTATTTTAATAGGTGATTTTAATGCACACTCCCCTAGGTGGGGCTACAGAGATATAAATTCAGCAGGAAGAGTCATAGAAGACCTATTAAACTCGTCAACAATGGAAATAATATTTAACCAAATGATCCACCCACTTACCTTCATTATAATGGTTCGGGTACAAATCCTGACCTTCTGATGGTGTCATCTGACATAATTGACAATACAAAAAGAGAAATAATAGAAGACCCAGGTTCAGGCCACAGAATCACCATAAACTCCATAAGAGGTCTAAGGAATAAAAGTAACAAACCAAAAGTTAAAACTTCTTGGAATTTTAAAAAAGCAGATTGGTCCAGTTTCCAAAATGAGATAGAAGGGAAGTGTAATATACTGTTAGAATCAGAGTTCAAGTCAACAGATGAAATGAATAAAAAAATTTGTGAAATATTATTGACAGCAGCCAAAACACATATCCCCAAAGGAAAGTTAAAGAAATATAGCTACTTTTGGTCTCCATCTTTATCTAAGTTAAAACACGAAAGAAATATAGCAAGAGTCAAAGCCGAAAGAACCAAGTGTCCAGAAGATGTACAAAACTGGAGAAGAAAAGCAGCCATTTTTAAGAAAGAATTAATTACAGCAAAAAGGGCCAGTTTCACAAATTTTGTAGAACATATGGACTATAGGAAAGATGGAAATAAAATATACAAATTCCTTAATAAAACAAAATTATCAAAAAATACAACTAAACCATTAAAATATAATAACAAAAGCTTAACTACAGATAGGGAAATAGCAGAATCCCTTAACAAGTTTTATGCTCAGTCACAAAGAATACCCCACGCGTATAAAAAAACAAGATAAGATTATCCAAAAAACTATCAGAGAAACTAGTAAGCCAAAAGGTATACGAAATGATATTTTTATTCAGGATTTTAATGAAACAGAACTGGATTTAGCAATAGAACAATTACAGAACAAAAAATCTCCTGGACCTGACAAGATCCACCCAGAGTTTATTAAACACCTTGGCAGGAAAGGAAAAGAAATCCTACTTAAACTGTATAACACGTGTTGGAGAATGACTGTACCTTCCGACTGGAAAAAAGCCTTTATCATCCCGATTTTAAAGAAAAACAAACCCTCAAACAATATTAATAGTTTCAGACCAATATCTTTGACCAGTGTTATTGCAAAAGTGATGGAAAGAATGGTGGCATCTAGACTTAACTGGTTCCTAGAATATTACAACTTAATTAATAGTTCACACACCGGCTTCAGACAGAATCATAGTACAAGTGAAAATGTACTCCTACTAAGCCAAGACATCAAGGAAGCTTTCAATAGAAAGGAGGATACCTTGGCAGTATTCATTGATTTTAAATCAGCATATGACTCAGTCTGGAGAAATAAATTAGTTGAGAAGTTGCAATCAATAGGTGTGAAAAGTAACATGCTTAAGTGGATAACTCAGTTTATTTCACAAAGATTTTGTGCCACAAAATATAATACATACATTTCCAAATATAAACAAACACACCGAGGACTTCCACAAGGTGCTGTTCTGAGCACAACACTTTTTAACATATATATAAATGACCTTCCATCAATAATAAAAACTTTAGAAACCAAAATTGCTTTATTTGCTGATGATGTAGTCATTTGGACTTCAGGCTCTTCAAAAAAACCTGAATTAATTAAAGACAGAATAGATACAGCCCTAAACAAAGTACAAGAATGGAGCTCCAAAAACCTCATGACTATCAATGTGGAAAAAACAAATTATGAATTATTTACACTAAAATACAAACCAGTTAATGTTAGCATAAATTATAATGGTAAACCACTCAAAGCAGTTGATGATGCCAAATAGTTAGGCATCACTTTCGACAGAAAGCTAAGTTGGAAAAAACATATAACAAACATCTCAGAAAAGGTTGAAAAGAAATTGCAAATCTTGAAAAGGTTAGCTGGTGCTAAATGGGGCTGCTCAAGGAGAGTCCTTAACACAACATACAAAATGTATATTAAACCAAACCTCTTGTACTGTTCTGAAGCTTTAATAACAGCAAGAAATGCTAACATCAATAAACTTGAACAAATACAAAATCAGGCTCTTCGCCTAATCACTGGAGCAGTTAAATCCACACCTATTGATGCCATGCTTGCCTTAACACGGACCCCATCAATAACAACAAAAATAGAAGAACAAGCATTGCTCCAACACGAGAAAATGTTACGACTGCCAAACTCTAAATGGAAAGAAGAGAACCTCCCCCATTCAATCCTTAAAACTCATAGTACTTTCCTAGAAAAGGTAACACAGATTAAATCGAAATTGAACATTCCTAACACCAGAGAAAATCTACTTATAAGAGAAAATCCATTGGAATTATTGCAACCTACCTTCAGTTTGGAATTAATAGAGGAAATAAGTAAATCAGACACACCAAAAGAAATACAAAAACTTCAAGCTCTGGAAACAATCAATACTAGATATCCCACAGAAGAATGGCTGCACATATATACTGAGGGATCCTCCACGGAAAACAGTGCTGGAGCTGGGGTTACGTGTTCACATTTTTCCTTTTATCATTCTGTTGGCAGAGACACAACAAATTATGATGGAGAAATAGAGGCTATATACATTGCTCTCCGACAATTATTAAATCTTCCCTTAAATAAATTTAACAAGGCAGTAATTCTTTCAAATTCTAAAGCTGCAATTCAGGGAATATGTTCAAATACTACAAAGAAGTCAACAAAAATTAGAGAATGCTACAAAATGTTAACACAACTCCAAAAAGTTAATAAGACTGTTCATCTCCAATGGATTCCAGCACACTGTGGAGTCATGGGGAACGAAGCTGCAGACTCACTTGCAAAGAAAGGCACAACAATAAAACAAAAGTCTAAATTCAATTTCTCATATTCCTCAATAAAACGCTTGATCATAAAAAATTTTTGTCATTCATATCTACAAGAAATAGAAACAAATGCCAAAGATAAAAAATGGATTACACTACTTTCCAATCCAGATATAATCCCCCAGAGACCAAGGAAAACAGCTGTTGCAGCCTTCCGACTATTGACAAATCATGACTCCTTGGCAAGTCATCTCTACAGAATAGGTATCTCAGCCTCACCAATATGTGTCCTGTGTAACGATCCAGCAGAAATGAACGAAGACCACTTGAAGACCTGTGAAGCATTAAGATCAGAAGAAACTACAGTTCAAAAGTATTGGAAAGCACGAATGCTAATGGCTTCATTGCCAGATGCAAGGCACTAGAAAACAACAACAACAACATTACTGAGGATAAAGAACAGGTTCATATAAATGAACCTGTATCTAAAGTATACCGTAATAGAGCTAAAAGCCTAACTGGACAAATCTTCACCTCTAATTACATTAAATGGGCTATTACCTCATTTAAACCATACAAAGCCACAGGAGGACATGGAATCTTTCTGACTCTCTTACACGAAGGTCAGGAAGTTCTTGTACCTATATTAAAAAGTTGTTTAATGCAAGCCTCAGACTATTCTCCTAACATGGAGGAATGTTAAAGTGGTATTTATTCCAAAGGCAGGTAGGAATGATTCTACAAAGCCTAATGCATACTGCCCTATTAGTCTAAGTTCCTTCATACTTAAAAGAATGGAAAAATCTTGGACAACTATATTAGAAGTGAGATACTGTCTAAAGTAACACTTCAAAAAACACAGTTTGCCTATCAAGCAGGCAACTCTACAATAACAGTCCTCCATAGTCTTGTAACTAAGACTGAAAGTGCATTTACCCACAAACAAATTGCTCTCTGAACCTTTTTGGATATTCAATGGGCCTTTGATAGTACCACTGCAGAAAAAAAGGGAATTAATCCCACCATAGTTAAATGGATAATAACCATGCTACAAAGCCGTAATATTACAGCCAATCTCAGAAGTGAGGAAATCACCTTAAGGTCTAACAAGGGATGCTCTCAAGGAGGGGTGCTTTCACCCTTATTATGGACCCTGGTGGATGATACACTTCTTTAGAAAATGGCAAATGCTGGCTTTGAAGCACAAGGATATGCTGATGATCTTGTCATCATAATAAGAGAGAGAGACAAGTCTACACTTACGGAACTCATGCAGTGTGTCCTCAACCTTGTTAATGATAGGTGTAAGCAAGAGGACAACAGTAATAGCCTGTTTACAGAAAGTTCAAAGGCTGGCTTGTCTGAGCATAACTGGAGCAATAAGCACCTGTCCTACTGCTGCTATGGAGGCCCTATAGGTATTACACCTCTGCATATTGCTGTGAGGAAAGTTGCCTTAACAAGTGCTCTTAGACTGCTGAAAAACACAGCATTGAAATCTGATGATCTAACTGGTCACATGAAAATTCTCCATAAAATTGAGACAGAATATTGATCAATAGAAAATTGTTCATGTAAATATTTTTGTAAGAGTGTGTAAATTTCTAATTCTTTTAATTTGGGTGTATCAGGGACTTATTTTTTTTAATAATATTCAAAATAGACAATGTTTTCTCGTCACTTTGAGTTCAACCAATGAGAACTGTTGCGCGGATGAATACATAAGAATGGCGGTGTTGCGTCATAGAGACGCCTGGGACTCTTTTTTTCATTAGCGTCTGTGAGCTCAAGGTGAAAGGATGTATATTTTCTGATAGCGTGTGAACATGTAATTTACACCCAAACTTTTAACCAGTGTAGATTCTATCGAATTTTGAAAGTTGTTAACTAATTAACATAGTGCTAAAAAGTGTAAATTAACGAATAAATATATTGTGATAAAGGAACGTTGATTTATGCATTCCATTCTGTTACCTCGACCCTGAAGATAAGAGTAGCGTCAGATATCAATCAAACTTTCCATCTTTCAGTAAAAACATTATTCCTGTTGCTATATTCCCACTGCTACGTAATTATATTAATAAAACCCGTAACAAAATGGCGCCCAACGTGGGGCGCGAATTTAGAATGGAATGCAAAATTACGAGTACGATAAAACATCAAAAGGACGCCATCTCATCGTGCAGGAAAAAGACACCATTAAACATCGTTTGATATTAACGACCCATCGGAACATCGATGCATGAATAATCAACGTGGGAAAAACACCGGAGATCATCTGGCGAAGCCAACTACCCAGGAGACGTAAATAACTGGACGAAGAACCAACGGAAAAGAAAGTAGGATCCAAAATTTTTGTTTTTACATACATTTTATTTCCATTTGTTAATGCTACTCAGAAGTGGCAAAATGTTGGGACTTTCAACATTAAGTGAATTGGATAAAGAAATTAAAATGTCGCGAAAAGAGATAGAAACAGGAGTGGGGGAAGGGGCAGATAGGCCTAGTTATCAGGTAGAATTAGAGAGTGAGGAACAGGCGGAAATAAGCAAAGACCAAAGGTTAATGATGATGATGTTTGAAAGACTAGAACAGAAACTAGAACAAAATAAGGTAGAAATAGGTCAGAAAATGGAACAAAATAATGCAGAATTAAAACAGGACATGGAACAGAATAGGGCAGAATTAAAACATGACATAGAACAAAGTTTAGGTCAAAGTATAGGTCAGAAACTGGAGGAAGTGAGACAGAACTTAGAACAGAAAATGGAATTAGGTAGACAGAACTTAGAACAGAAAATGGAATTAGGTAGACAGAACTTAGAACAGAAAATGGAATTAGGTAGACAGAACTTAGAACAGCAAATGGAATTAGGTAGACAGAACCTAGAACAGAAAATAGAATTAGGAAGACAGGAGTGTAAAGAAAATATGAAAGTAATGGAAACTAATTTAAAATTAGTACATAAAAACTTAAATGAAACAAAGGAAGCCTTAGAAGCTAGGATAGAAATTGTAGGAGATAGGATGGGAAAAATAGAATCAGAGATGAGGGAGAATAAGATTGTGTTAGAAGGAGAAATTGCTAGATGTAGGAATGAAATAACAGAATGTAATACAAGTGTAGACTGTAAGATTACAAATGTAAAAGCAGAAATAACTGAGGAATTAAGGAAAGAGATTGAGGTAGTAAAGAAAGACATTATTAATGAAACTGTAGAACAAATTGTAATTCCCAAAATTAAGACAATGAATGATGTGATGCTTTCACAACAGGATGCTATAAATGATATGAAACAAAGCCACTTAGAAATAAAGAATGATTTAAAATCAATTTGTGAAGAAATGAAAAAAGGGAAAGAAAGTTTGGCTAATGTAAATGATGTTGTGAAGGCATTACAAAGACAAGATGATTTAGATGTAAGTAATGTACAAGATGAGAGTTATTTGAATAATGTACAAAATGTTGATTCACCATACAGAGAAAGAGGTTCACAACCAAATAATGACACAACACATAACACATGTTACACCAACAGCATAGTACATGAAATCACACCACCTACATTTGACGAGGAGAAGGGAGACGATCCAAAACTCTTTGTTAAAGAGATGGAAGAATATTTTAAAGTGAAAAGGATACCAAACGAGCTTAGGATGATGATAGTCAAGAAAAGCTTAAAAAACAAGGCATTAGAATGGCTCAGGTTAACACTAGCTGGTCATGAGTCGTATAGCTTATTCAGAAATTTATTCCTATCAAGGTATTGGGGCCCAGCTAAACAAAACCAAACTAGGGTAGAGCTAGCGACAGGTAGATACGATCCAACCAAAGGGTTGTCGCTAGTCGATTATTTTATGAAAGTAGCCAACAAAGGAAAGCTATTAGACCCCAACTTGTCGGAGGCAGAACTAATTGCCAGTATAACAAGACATTTCCCAGACACAGTGAGAACAGGGTTAATTGTTGCGAGGCCAGTAGATTTTGCAGATATGATAGAATTGCTAACAGCCTTCGAAACACAAAATGGTCGGCCTAATGAGCATAGACATAGGAACGGTCACCCAAACTCACCCATCCTAAACCGAAACACGACTACGAACAACCAGAGTGAGGGAGAACATAGAAATACTAGGAGTACCCATGAAAGGGGGAGAGGGGCACACCATTTCCCACAACCCCATAATCATGGCGAGAGGATGGAGAACACAAGACAGCGGTACCGAGACACAATACCGAGGGGTGAATCGAGATACAGAACGCATAGATATGATCGTGGAAGACCAGGAGACCGTACCCATCAAGTGAATCATATACGATCCAGTAGGGAACACTTGAACAACCACAGACCGTCATACGACAGAGGTTCACGCCAAAGGGGCAGAGACCAATGGTACACTAACAACATAAGACAGCAGGAAGTAGATGAAAGTGTGCCGAATAGGGCAGATATTGCACAGAATACAGAAACAACCACCACCACCAACACTCAGGGAAATTACAACAACTAAGTTCGTCCCAACCGAGTGGATGACAAACAACAAAATCTCGGCAACTTACAATTGACATCGACACCGTGATGGATACACGAAGAGAGAGATGGGACCACTGGTCATAACAAAACAGCTGGGTGACCACACGTATGAGCTACAGAATACAAATGGCAAGTTGGTAGGAATATACCATAAAAACAAATTAAAGCCATACAAAGAAAGGACCAAATAGTCTTTGTCGACGAATGTGTAAGGCAGGAGTAGTAGAGATGAAAGAAGATAACAATTTTTAATGGGTTACTTATAGAAAATTATGTTCAGATTAGGAATTACAACAAGGAAGAAAATCAACATAGTCATTGGCTATATCGACCACAAAGAGCATTGTCAACAAAAACAGACCAGGACACTGATTGTCATTAAAGAAATGAATCATAGCGACGAAAGATATGTTTTTGACATAAGGATGTCAGGGACAAAAATAAAAATGAATCAATTATGGTGAAAAAGATATAATATTTCGACACAAAGATGTCGAGGGTAAATTGAGAAGAAAAATAATACAATTACAGAATAATTGTAAGTATAGAAGTTTTCTCTTATAGAAATAAGAGACAAAGAAATGACAATTAGTGAAATGAGGAAAACCATAACCAGAAAAACAATGCCCATGAATTAAGATGAATATAGCCAATGCTAAGCTCGAAGAAATGTTGAACCAAACAACAATGAATAATAACCCAATTAAGAAAATTAGTACCATTAGTAACATCAGAGTTTAAGAACCGACTCAATAACCTGCCTATACATAAGCTTATAAGACAAAGAAGGCAAAGAACTGAATAAAGTATTGCCATAAACATGATCATAATCATTAGCTCAAAATTTGTATCCTGTTTTTCTCTCCTCATAGCAATGAATACAAGTCAAAAACCACATGAAACACTTAAATTATATTTGTGTCAATGTCAAATGTACAATAACTGAGTATGTGTTGTATAAGAACTGAATATGTGTTGTACAATAACTGAATATGTATTGTATGATAACTGGATATATTGTGTAATAACTGAATATGTTGAGTAATAACTAAATGCGTTATGCAAAAACTGAATGTGTATTGTGTAATAACTGAATATGTATTGCATAATAACAGAACATATGTGGTATGATAGCAGGATATATTGTACAATAACTGAATATGTATTGTGTAATAATTGGACATGTTGTGTAGTAATCAAATGTGTTGTACAATAACTGAATATGTATTGTATAATGACTGAAGGTGTATTGTATAATAACAACATATGTGATATGATAACTGGGTATATTGTACAATGACTGAATATATATTGTATAATAATTGGACATATTGTGTAATAACTAAATGTGTTGTACAATAACTGGATATGTATTGTATAATAACTGAATGCATTGTGTAGTAATCGAATATGTGAAATTTATAAAGACATGCTGTATCATGTCAAAACGAAGGACAAAGACAAACAGTGAAGAAGACTGAAAAAAAAAAAAAAAAAAAAAAAAAAATATTGTACAAAGTGATTGAATCATAGGAGTAGGGAGAAGTATTGTATTGTGTTTCAAGATTGTAAATAAGGTGACAACTTGAAAAACAAAACAAGGGGCATATGAGACAGAATATTGATCAATAGAAAATTGTTCATGTAAATATTTTTGTAAGAGTGTGTAAATTTCTAATTCATTTAATTTGGGTGTATCAGGGACTTATTTTTTTTAATAATATTCAAAATAGACAATGTTTTCTCGTCACTTTGAGTTCAACCAATGAGAACTGTTGCGCGGATGAATACATAAGAATGGCGGTGTTGCGTCATAGAGACGCCTGGGACTCTTTTTTTCATTAGCGTCTGTGAGCTCAAGGTGAAAGGATGTATATTTTCTGATAGCGTGTGAACATGTAATTTACACCCAAACTTTTAACCAGTGTAGATTCTATCGAATTTTGAAAGTTGTTAACTAATTAACATAGTGCTAAAAAGTGTAAATTAACGAATAAATATATTGTGATAAAGGAACGTTGATTTATGCATTCCATTCTGTTACCTCGACCCTGAAGATAAGAGTAGCGTCAGATATCAATCAAACTTTCCATCTTTCAGTAAAAACATTATTCCTGTTGCTATATTCCCGCTGCTACGTAATTATATTAATAAAACCCGTAACAAAATTAAGGAGGAAGAGTTCATTAAATTATGGGATTAGATGATTCCCAAGCCCAACCTAATTCATTCCTTTACAGTCGTAGAAACTGAAGGACAAATTTGGAATGAAAAAAAACTTAATTTTGGAAGGGAGTCACTGGTGTGGTACACTGATGACTCAAAAATGGATGGGAAAACCGGCATAGGAGTTTGTGGGCCTAATTGTGCCCTAGCAAAGGCTCTTGGCAATGAACCCACCATATTTCAAGCAGAAGTTCATGCTATACAAACATGTGCTCACATAAATGTCAATAAAGGCATACATGGTGCAAAAATATATATCCTATCAGAGAGTCAAGCAGTTTTAAAGGCTCTTAGTACCTTCACCATTGAGTCACTGTCTGCAGATATTAAATCAGCTGGAAAAACACAATAAAGTTACCTTAATGTGGGTGCCAGGTCACGAAGGGATTGAAGTCAATGAAATTGCTGACCGCCTAGCCAAGGAAAGAACTAATACTCCATTCATTGGCCCAGAGCCATTCTGTGGAGTACCAGAGTGCTATATAAAAGAAAAGATACAAGCCTGGGAATGCAGGACAACAAGCTGCGATTGGGAACAAGTTCCAAAGCTAAACCATGCAAAACAGTTCATTGAATTGTCTGCAAAAAGAGCAAAAAAAATGCTCACACTCAGTAAATAGGAGTTGAGGACTTTAAATGCCCTCCTTACTGGACACTGCCCTCTTAGAGATCATTTCTATAAGATGGGCAAATCTGAGGTGAACATATGTAGATTCTGCCTAGATGGAAAAGAAACAGCAGGGCATATACTTTGCAAATGCGAAGCAATTGCCCAACAAAGAATAAGACACCTGGAGTCTGCCTTTCCAACCCCAGGACAAATCACCTAAGAAAATTATAGGCTATATTAAAACTATTAAATTAAACTGGGACTTATAGATCAGGGTATTCACAATAGATCTATTAAAGATCGCTGTGAAGAGAAGCCGAAGGGCTTAAACAACTCACTTATATCTAATCTAATACAGTGACAGACACAGTGATTCCATGGCAGTTTCTAAGTCATAACTTGAAATTTCTAGGAATGTGCTCAGAAGACCTCTTCATTCTGGATGATTTTTGCACGAATGGTAAATAGCAAGAGACAGACAAAAGCTTACTAAATAAAAAAAAAAAATGTGGATTTCATTAAAGCACACAATTTATGTCAAATACTTTTTTCTTTTGACTGAACCATTTCAGAGATATTCTTTATTATTTGTTTGAATTTGCCAATACTTATACTTTTCTCAAATAGGAGTATGTTATTAGTTTTTTTTATATATTGACCTTGCACAGAGAACAGAATTTCAAAGCTCACATAGCTCTTAAAACATTTCATTATCACATAAAGCCTACTGTATTTCCATATCCCCTTTGCACCTACAAGAAAATTAGCAATATAATAATTTATGAAAATGTTTAGGCCGATTAAAATGTTGTTGTTGTTAGCTAATGCTGGATTTCTGACAGTGAAGTCATTAATCCTCTTGCTCTCCAATATTTTTCACTGATGGATGGGGCACTAGAAGTGGCCGGGCATATTTGAAGGTGGTCTCGATCCATTTCCTCTTGCAGATCACATAGAGGACAGAGTGGTGAAGAATATATCGCAATTCTGTTTAAATGTTTTGCCAGACAATCATGTCCTGTAATCAACCTGAAGGCTGCAACTGCTGATTTTCGAGGATATTCAGGAATTACTGTTTGAATGTTTGGTAGTTCCCATCTTTTATTATTTGATTTTTCATAGTAATATTTTGCAATAATTTTTTTGAATTCAGAGTTGACTAATCTTTTAGCTGCATAAAATGGTAGATTAACTATAGATTTTTGTACACTGCTGGTACCCCTTTTTGCAAGAAAATCAGCTTTCTCATTACCACTCAGTCCACAGTGAGCTGGTATCCATTGGAAGACTATGTGTTTTTGAAGTGCTGTTAGATGGGTAAGGATTTTCCAACATTCTATAATTGTTTGGTTTTTTTGGTGACAACTTGGAAGTAATTGCTATAATTGCTGCCCTGGAAACTGACAGAATAACTGCTTGCTGAAAATGTGAAATTCTGTACAAAAGATTTTGTAGGGACATTCGAATTGCTTCAATTTCTCCATCAAAGTTCGTAGTTCCATAACTTAAAGATTTGTAATAGGAAAAGAGGTGACATGTGACTCCAGCACCTGCTCCATCTTGGTTTGATATCAATGATCCATCAGTATAAATATGGAGCCACTCATGTTCTGGAAATCTAGTATGGATTGTCTCTAATGCCAATAATTTTAGAACACTAGTTGGAGTATCACTTTTCTTAACTTCTTCTGTCAGGTGTAAATAATATGTGATGTCTAATGTATGTGTGGGATTGACTTTAGATATGAAGTTTTCCTTTGAATTAGGAAGGTGTACATTCTTCCTGATGTCTTGAATTTTGGAAAGAAAGCTCTCCTGAATCTTTAGTGTATGTGTAAAATTTCTCTTGTGCCATGTATTGAATGGGAGCCTGATCAACTTTTCATGTTGAATAAGAGCCGCTTTTTCTATTTCATATTCAATGGGGTATTGGTTGGTTAGTATTTTCATAGCTGCTATTGGTGTGGTTTTGATAGCACCTGTAATTAATCTCAGACTTTGGTTTTGAAAGATTTGAATTCCTTTTGTATTTGCTGTTACAAGAACTTTGCTGCAGTAAGTAAATAATGGCTTTACATATACATTGTATGTTGTGTTAAGAGTTGCTCTGGAACATCCCCACTTCATTCCTGTTAGACTTTTAATAGTGAAAGGCGCCTCTCCGCTCTTTGTATTACACTGCATTGCTACCGCTTTTTCTATTTCATATTCAATGGGGTATTGGTTGGTTAGTATTTTCATAGCTGCTATTGGTGTGGTTTTGATAGCACCTGTAATTAATCTCAGACTTTGGTTTTGAAAGATTTGAATTCCTTTTGTATTTGCTGTTACAAGAACTTTGCTGCAGTAAGTAAATAATGGCTTTATATATACATTGTATGTTGTGTTAAGAGTTGCTCTGGAACATCCCCACTTCATTCCTGTTAGACGTTTTAATAGTGAAAGGCACCTCTCTGCTCTTTGTATTACATTTTCTATTTGTTTGGTCCATGTAAGTTTGGTATCAAATGTAACTCCTAAATACTTTGCTTCCTTTGTTTCTGGTAATTGTTGACCCTCAAAATTTAGTTTTATTTTTAGTGGCTTTTTTCTTAGTGAAAAGATTTGGTAGTTTGATTTTGTTGTACTAACAGTCATTAAATTTTCTTTGGCCCACTTTTGTAGGTTGTTTAAGGATTGCTGCATAGTTTTTTCTAGTTCTGTACTTTTGTTTTTTGGTTTTGAAGTCCACATTACTAAGTCATCAGCAAATAGTGCACACTTCACACCTGATTTTTGTATTTGTTGTGGCAGAACGTTAATAAATATATTAAAAAGTTAAATTAAGTAAAAATTGAAGCTATTAACAGTGAAGCAACAAGATTCTAAAATAAGAACAAATTAGAAACTAAAAACTTCACTTATCTTAGTATGTTGATATTCTTTTTCTATTTTATACATAAAAGGATAGGGGAATTTAAATATCAAAAAGCTGTCAAAGAAGTTTCAACCCTTAAAAAAATAAAAGATAATTATATTTTTAAAAAGTTTACTTACCATCCATGGACTAATAAAAAATTTACAAGGATTTTTAAAGAATATGGAATAAATTTGGTCCCTCAAAATAAATTTAATATACAAAATTTACTTAATTTTTCAAAAAAAGATAAAATACCAAATTATAAAAAATCTGGCATTTATCAATTTAGCTGTTCAGATTGTGATAAAGTTTATATTGGTAAAACTAAACGTCATCTAGAAACCAGAATAAAAGAACATTTTAGAAATATTAAATATAAACAAACTGATAAATCAGCTGTGGCAGATCATTTTTGGTCATTTAATCATGAAATTAATTCAGAGGTTAAATTATTAAAACAGTTAAGTAATCCGATAGATTTAATGGTTTGGGAAAAAATTTTTATTTTAAAAAACAGGAACCATGTCATGAACTTTGAATTACCATTGTATTTATAAATTTTTGTTTTCAGAGATTGGTAAATAAAAAATTGAATATGAATAATTGTTTTTCACAAAAATAAAAGATTGTAGCTTGGCAACGATTTTGTTTATATGACTTTGAGAATGAGCTGGATATAGCTTGAAACCCCTGGGTCAGAAAAATAGAAAAAGAATATCAACATACTAAGATAAGTGAAGTTTTTAGTTTCTAATTTGTTCTTATTTTAGAATATTAAAAAGTGTTGTGCTGAGCACTGCGCCTTGTGGTAAGTCACGTTGTACTTGTTTGTATTTAGATATATTTCTTCCATATCTGGTTGCAATAAAGCGTTGTGTTAGGAAATAACATAGCCATGAAAACATTGGATCTTGTATCCCTATTTTTTTTTTTACTTTCTTTAGTAGTTTTGTTCTGCATATAGAATCATATGCACTTTGGAAATCAATAAAAACTGATAAATTATCTTCTTTTCTATTGAAGGAGTCTTTGATTTCTTGACTGAGAAATAAGACTTGTTCATTTGTAGAGTGGAACTCTCTGAATCCAGCTTGACATGGGGATATTAAATTTTGTGATTCTAGAAACCAATTTAACCTGTTTGACACCATTCTTTCCATCACTTTTGCTATTATGCTATTAGCCGCACGGTATTAGAAGGCACATGAGGCGGAGCTAGAGAGGGCTCGCCTAGAGCTACTGACCTATCATAGTCGTGCAGCGTTGCCTAGTTCGGAACGCACAGCACAAGCGTAAGCATCAGAGATTTCTCTTTTTTATGCACCCAAAATGATCTGGAAATTCGACATCCTAATATACCTTGGTGCATGCGGCAAGAATTTTTGAGACAGCCTGTACAAAGACCATTTTTCTACGACGTATGGTTCTCAAGTTATCGCTTCGAGAATAAACAACTGACTCCCATGTTTATGCTCATGTATGCAACTTCCAGTCTTGCCTGTGTGTTTTATTCCTTTTCATTACCCAGTTATGGAGTAAGACATTACGAAGTGTCGTTAGGAACTGCGTATATTTAGTTCATAAATTAACTGACCACGGGTCACTGCAGACGCGAGCGATTTCTTTGGTTCGGTTCAAGACTAATCCGTAACACAAATTGTGCTTTGTGTAACTGTGACAACAAGCAGAAAATTCACATTTTGCTTTGTGTTTAGTGAAGTGTTAATGTCATTCTCAAAGCCTGGTACCAGTGGCGCAGGTACTAAGGGTAAAGTACTCCACTCTAAGGCGAGAAATACTATTTTTAAAGTGTACAGTTGTTTTAAGGAATTTGCATCTGAGGAAGTGCGTGCAAATAAGTGTGTTAATATTGAGTGTTACAGTTTATGTTATCATCATTATCCTTTGTGTTCTGACAATTTGTGACACAACAAATGTTACTTTCCTCGTTCCCTCCCGTAACTTCCGCTTTCTGGCGCATCACTTGTGAAGCTAATAGTCGTTGTTCGGTTCTCGTTGTGTCGCCATTTGATGCGTAAATGTCGTTGGTCTCGTTGTCGCCCGTTGATTTGGTTCGTTCCCGCCAGCTCAGGTTGAGATCTCTTTATTTATCTCGGGTACGCGCAGGTGTTTTATAGAATACCCAAGAAAACCTTTGTATATTGTTTATTACACCTTAGATACTTTCGGGAGTTATGCCGATTCTATATGTAGAGGAATCGCACTCACGTCTGCACTCCACAACGTGCGATGCTGGTCTGGGGCGAGTGGTGACGCTTTCTCACGTACCCACGCTAAGAAAAAACGTTCTCTCCAATTTTAAACGTCATGACGTCATCCAAGAAAGCCTCGTATCCAAAATGCTATTTCCTTTTCCCGCAATTTAGAAATGTCCCTTTCTATTATAACATGTTCTTTTATGAATTTCGAATATATAATTACCTTTTTAGGATTAAACAATGTTTACTTTATATTTTATTAAATATATCGCCTGACTTTTAAGGTTAGCAGACCTGACTTTCAAACGTGTATTTAAACTATGTAGTATGACGTCATGACTCGTTAATTTCAAACCAATAATGCGTTTATCCTACAAATTTAACGACTATTATTTACTCATATCTTGCTCACCTTACAACACTTCCTGCTCTATCATCTATTTATGTTATTACTTAACTCTTATCGCAAATCTCACATCCGGCAATTAAATTAAAACGTGTCTTTATCAAGCCCATTCGATTGGAAATCTAAATTTCGGTATCACTTGACAGCAGTGCAGCCACTGTGTGCACGCATTGGTTCAGCTCATGTGCCTTCTAAAACCGTAAGCCGTATAGTAAGAGCTATTTGTCTATAATTTTTTATTTCTGACGCTGTTTTGTCTTTCTTCAAGAAAGATAGTAGATAGAGAAATAGCATTTGCAAGAATAGTCCGCATAAGAATGAGTAGAGCTCCACATATATTTGCAAACAGAGTGTCTCCAAATTGGACTATATTAAAAGTCTGTATTGCAATATGTTACGTGACGATCGCTTGGTAGATCTTCTAAGGCTATGCACTTCAACTTTTTCGCAAATATTGATATACTTCTTAAATTTAAGCAGTACCGTACCACAGAAGTCACTAACGAACAGATATTTATGGCATAAGATTTGAAAGTGCTTTCGTAAATAAAATGCAACATACAAGTAACCAAACTATCACTGCAACACAATGCACGCATGAATGAGAGATACAGTCTGCATAAAGTGGAAGGAGGTAAATCCAACCTCCCCTCATTTGCAAATGGTGAACATCACTGATCTAAATCTTTTCAACGCATCTCATAAGAGACATTTGGATGATCATCTATTCAGATCCAAAGAAGGAAACTTTGGCAAAGAAGCAAAATATGTACATTAATATGGCCAGAAACACTGTGACTTTTACTTTAATTGTAGCAGTGGTACAAAAGGTCTGCTTAAAAAGTTACAATATCTGAACAGCAGACTTTCTCTTATTTACCTACCTAATAGTGTTGAAATTCAGTCTGCAAAGTGCAAAAGTAGAATTTCAATTAAATGGTTAGAGTGGAACAGAGCTATGCACCTATCATTAAAGCCACTTTTCTGCGTTCAAGTAATTCAATGCCAAAGTCACTATTAACACTTTGAAATGGTGACGATTGTGCCAATGTCAAAATCAACCTTTTGCCAATAATTCCGTAACTTAGGACTGTACTTTGCTTCTACATATATTGAAACATTCAGTTAACAGTAAACCTGCATGTTGCTGTCTTGGCTGCTAGGTGCATCAGCACTCATGCCAAGATAGGTGTTGCCGTCATAATAGGGGTATTTTAAATTGAATGACCTGATATAGTTTAATAGAAAAATTTAAGCATTGGCTGCACAATATTTTGCTCATAAAGACAGAAGCTATGCTTCTCACCATGGAGTACAGTAAGAATTAAAAGATTTACCAGAGATGATACAAGTAGAAACAAATAGGACTAAAAACTTCTAATTGTATAGTGCTCCAATTATGTTAAGAACATCTGGACAACAGTGGGTATGAGCAAAGTGTTATGATGAAGCAAATGACTGAATGAGTAAAAGATGGGTATGTTTAGATTAACTTTGTTCTCATTCATACTTTATATAAAAACTATCTTGATTCTTCCATAAAAACAAGTTATTCTATCCAGAGAAGATTGTAGGCTACATAGACGCTCAGAATACAAATGTACCGGATAGAAAATGTGTACATTCTTGCTAAAAATATGTAGCAACAGTGAGAAATAATTTCTTTGCTCTCTATATTTCTCACAATTTGGAATTAACCCTTTCATACCTGGTGTGTATTATAAGATACAGAGGCTTTTTTTCCCATTTGTACTAGTTTTAACTTTTTTTTCTGCTATACTATTGTTATACTGTCTGTCATCAATTAAAAATACATATTTGAGACATTTTGAATTGTAAAAAATTTTTTTTTTTTACAATTTATATTGTAGTTTGTAATAAAAAGGAGTCTAGTTTAGAGTGATGTTTGAATTTTTACTTATTCTTGGCAGACCATATTTATAGACTCATCACTAAAATTGTTAATGTTGCTGCATAGCGCTATTCAGGCCGTTACCTTCAAGGCCTGAGGATGGGAGAAAGTCTTCCGTGAGTGATGAGTCTATAAATATGGTCTGCCAAGAATAAGTAAAAATTATATTGTAGTGTTTTTTTTATAAGAAAAGAAGCAAAATCCATGCAACCGCAGTCAAATGATACCCCGTCATCATCCATGTGTGCCATCACACCAATTATTTTACGTGGGCCCTCCCCGTCCTTTACCACAGGCACATTTTACTGTGGTTGTCGAGACTCGAACTCACGACCTCAGGCTTTGAGTGCATGGCCAGTGCACTACGTGTTGCCTTAACGATCATGGCTATTCAAACCAGCAGGCTGAAGGTGTCCCAGACCACCTAATCTAAACTGGTTTCGAATTAGAGGAAGAACGGCATAAGTAGCAAAATAATTCAGGCATGAAAGGGTTAAATAAAAACCAATTGTATACTCATGGAAAAAATGACTGAACACATTAGGAGGGCAGAATATTTCTAAGTCATACATCATGTAGTAGAAGTGTTTACAAAATTTATATTTCCAACATGCAGCTGAATTTATTGAAAGTCTTTGCTCCATATGTTATTGTAGGTCTGGATGGCTCAGTTATTTAGACACTGGTCTACTGATTCCAATGTTGCGGGTTCAAAGCCGTTCCAGACCGATGGTTTTTAAGTGTGCTTAAAAATGATAGCTCCATGTTAGTAGATTTACTGGCACGTAAAAGAACTGCAGGACAAAATTCTGACACACCAATGATACTGATGTAATCCTGGCAATTGACAGCATCATTAAACAAAAAAATAATGTTTTTCCATATGTTATGTGGTGGACATACCAATCGCCCTGCAACATGACGTGGGACTTACAAATATTCTGCTCTACTAATGCACTCAACCATTTTTTCCATGGCTGTACCTATCCATCTAAATAAGAGGTAATTCCTAGTCCTGTAGCTAATTATGTTTGAGCATGTAATTTTCTATGTTGATTTTTGATGCTGCGCACTAAAATTGTTCTAATGGATTCAAGTATATACTGAAGTTATAACAAACCTTCCTCAGAAATAAAACATATCACATCATTTGGAAAATTTAAAAGAAGTCTAAAAATGTAGTTGCTAAACAAATGTTATTACTCCAGTAAGGAGTAGGTAATTAGAGATAATTAAGGTGTCAATTATTTCATCATCAAGAACAAGTTCATTTTAGGCTATGTTGGCCTGTAACGATAAACCCAGCGAAGATGGTCTTGGTCTTTCCACCGCTGTTTTGGTCTTCCTTGGTCCCTGTGACCAGTTGGAGCTTACTGGAATGCCAATTTTGGGAGTCTAGTTCTTTCCATTCACATCAAATGGTTAAAAAGTTAGGCATTCACTTTGTGTTTACGATGTGTGTGAGTGAGCATACATGTATGGATTTGTATGTGTGGGACAGTAGACTGTACGTAGTAGAATACAGGATTAATCCAAAATTAAGTTTATTATGTAAGATTATATTGATATGCCTAATATTATGTACATGATGTAATCACACAAGAAATAGATTGAACTGAATATAGGTATCACCAGAATTATTTGGCACTCTTTCAGTTCTATAACATTATAAAAGTGGAATTTTGTACAGAAGTAGGTATCTACATAATTGCAGATATGTGCAAAGTGACCCATTTTATAATTTCATGAAAAGAGATACATTCAATTAACAAAATAACTTGAAGCTACCAGTCTAATGGAAGTTATTACTTTTAATGCCATTTAAAGGACACAAAAACAATTCACTAGTTGATCAACTTGACACAGATATGGTTGGCTTAACCTAGTTTATGGTATAGAGGTAATCTGTACCATAACTGTGCCAAAAACCTACATGCAAACTACAGCTCCTTTATTAAGATATTTTTTCACAACTTTTAAAATTATTTTGTTGTTTAACATTGCTGTTAATTGCAAGGATCATATCAGCATTGCCAGTTAGCCAGAATTTCAACCCATAGAAGTTCTTTTACATCCCAGTAAATCTACAGGCATGGAGTTGTCTTTTTTAAGCACATTTCAAAACCATCAATCTGAGCCGGATTTGAACCAGCAACCTTGGGATCAGCAGGCTAGTGTCTAACAAACTGAGCCATCCAGACAGACATTCTCACAATTTTGCGGAAAATCGTTGGTTCACAGCCAACTGGATTATGTACTTACTACCAAAGAGCAATAATCCTGTCATTGCTTTCCATGTTCCATGTGAATCAGGACCAATTATTTTAAGAACACTGTCTTCATTGCCTAGTTTGCTGGCAAGTTTAGGAATTTTACAAGTCAAAACATTTTTTAATTAACAAAGTTTTTTTGTAAAGCTTTTCATTTTAGCGACTGGAAAGAAATTGTATGTTAATATTTTTTTCTTACAGATGGGTAACAATAGCTGAGAAGCAAACAAAATAATAGGGACTGACAGACAAAGAACAGTATGTGAATAAAGCTAAAGAAGCATGCTTTTAAAATCAGGATCAAATTAATAAAAATCAAATGATTCCAGAGCATACAATCATTCCAAGAAGTGGAAATGTAATCACATATTTGGTGGAAAAAAAATTGTTATATGAAAAATTAATATCTAGCCTAAGGAAATATTTTGCAGTGGTTTGTATGACCCTGTGTGAAGCATGAGCAACTTGGCTTCAAGGCTGGTTTCATCAAATTCATCTAACTGTAACCTGGTATTTTCCTTTGGCTTAAAGATACATTTTTTTATGATTTTTGCTTGGTGTGTGTAATGAAAGCATAAGAGACACTTGCTGCTGCATTACAAGCTATGTTTCTTAATTCTGTAATTATATATAATAATACTAAACACTGATAATCTAGTAATTAGTGATCCTCAGATGGTAGCAGATACTTTTAACAATTTCTTTCCGAATGTAACAGACAAATTAAACATCAAATTTGGAAACAAGGAATCGTCCCTAAACTTTTTAAGAACCTCATTAATTGATGAAATCCCAATTTAACATGGATATGACAACTGCATTTGAAATTAACAGTGTAATAAATTCCCTTAAGTCTAAAAACTCGTCTGGATATGATGAAGTAACAAGCAAAATCCTAAAAGCATGTTCACATGAAATAAGCATTCCTCTCAGTTATTTATGTAATGAATCACTAAAGACTGGAATATTTCCTGACAGAATGAAATACTCAACTGTCAAACCCCTTTTCAAAAAAGGCAAACAAAATGATGTCTCAAATTTCAGACCAATATCCCTCTTACCAATATTCTCGAAAGTGTTTGAGAAAGTAATGTTTAACAGACTGTATAATCATATGGAAAATAATAATCTGTTTGTCCGAGAGCAGTTTGGATTTAGAAAACGAATATCAACCAATAATGCAATCTACAAACTCTCTCATGAAGTGTTGACAGCGTTAAATGATAGTATGCATGTGGGTGGCATTTTTTGTGATCTAGCAAAAGCATTTCATTGTGTAAATCATGAAATTTTGATAGGAAAACTACAGTTCTATGGGATAAAAAATGAAAATCTAAATTGGTTTATATCATACTTAACAGGAAGAAAACAAAGGGTCGAAATCAGCAATCCCAACCAGTATAACAACAACACATCGGATTGGAAATCAATTAAACATGGCGTTCCCCAGGGATCGATATTGGGGCCTCTATTATTTTTAATCTACATAAATGACCTCCCACTATACATAAATAACATTGCTAGTATCTATCTATTTGCAGATGATACCAGTGTCCTCGTGAAAAGCAAAAATTTAAATGAGTGCGCTATCAAATTAAATTATGTACTAAACTGCATGTCAAATTGGTTTAAAGCAAACCAACTGTCAGTAAACCTTTAAAAAACAAAATTCATTAAATTCATAACTAATCGTTCACCACATACCCATATAGAAATAGGAATCAATGATATTTTACTGGAACAACCTAATGAGGTAAAATTTCTAGGTCTCCAAGTAGACAACCACCTGGTTTGGAAGTCACATATTAATTACATTACACCTAAGCTTAATGCAGCATGTTATGCCATCCGATCTCTGGTTAACTTCCACACAATTGACACAGTGAAGTTAGTTTATTTTGCTTATTTTAACTCCATTATGGAATATGGAATAATGTCCTGGGGAAATTCAGTGTATAGCAAGAACATATTCCTAATACAAAAGAAGGTTATACGAATAATATGCAACACCCATAGAAGGCAGTCATGTAAAGATCTATTTCGGAAACTGGGTATATTAACCTTACCTTGCATATATATACTATCTATTTTAAA
Organism: Tenodera sinensis; assembly: GCA_030765045.1. Classification (NCBI taxonomy): domain Eukaryota; kingdom Metazoa; phylum Arthropoda; class Insecta; order Mantodea; family Mantidae; genus Tenodera; species Tenodera sinensis. The sequence goes on from CM060963.1 coordinate 161,946,887, forward strand.
ATTTTATGCTAATAACCAGAATTGCTTTACAACTAACATGGAAATTCATACGTTTAACACTAGGCAAAAAAGAAATATACATCGTCCCAATGCCAAACTCTCTTGCTTCAAGAAAGGTGTTTATTGTGAAACAATTAAAATATTTAATGCTCTCCCCAGTAATCTAAAGGAAAATGTTAGCAATTTCAGAGTTTTAAAGCTTCCCTCAAAGAGTATCTCTGTGATAAGTCATTTTATTCTGTAGAGGAATATTTAAATCAATAATCAGCCTAATGTCAGATCAGTTGTATTGTTCGATAGGTACCAATTAGGGAATTAAGTCTAACAAGGGTAGCTGAAAATACAATAATGACATGCAGGCTACAAAAAGCCAACTAATTGATTATAATTTAAGTTCCAATATTAAGTAACAGTGTTAATATGTTTGTTGATATTTTGAAAATGTATATTTGAACAATCATGTTGGACACGCTTTATGTAAAAGTAAGGATGTAAATAGATATTCTGTATATATGAACATAATTGATATGTTGTCTACTCTGTACATTACATACTATGTAAGAATTAAAATAGGTATGCTATGATTAATGTGCACAGTTAATATTTTGAGGTCACTTATCTTAAATTTGACACACTTAACACATGAGTAAGAATATTTTTTACTAATAAGCTAAATGTACATGTGTAACATGTTAGAGTGTATTACTTAGCTATAAATTTGGACTGCTTTTTCATACAAGCAAAAATGCAAACATTGAAGCAATGACACAGTCTGTAAAAGCCAAGTAACACGATTTTGTACATGTATAATAACTATGTAAGTGTCAATGCACTAGAAGTATTATCTTTATCTCGTACTTTAACAGCAAAACTTGAAACCTGTACATGTTTTGCATGTTTTTTATGCATTTAATTGTAAATGCTTTTGACATGTTCTATGTTCAAGGTCTGCCTGGCCATCATTGAACCTACAGAACGCAATCTAATCTGGCTCATCTTTACAAACGTTCCCTTTCTGCCAGCCAGCTGCCAGCCAGATTCTAAGTGTCCGAACCTACCTTCTGCGCATGCGCCGGCAGTAGTTTCCCTACCTTCTGCGCATGCGCTGGCAGTACCGGCAGTAGTTTCACAATCGCCCACTAGATTTCAGCACACGCTATTTCACATTGCCAACATTGCTTTTTACACTACACTAGTTTTCATTGCCAACACATTAAACATCGATATTTATTTGACACGTGCTTTATTTAACACGTGATGCAACCACCTGCAATCTGGCAGTAACATAACAATGACATACGCCGCTATCGCGTAGCGCAACTCCATACATTATTACTGGCTCGTTCTTTATTATTATATTATTATGAGCCGAAATGGATTTATTATTTTTTATCCATTATTATGGATTATTATTATACGATACGCTGGCTCGTAACATAATGACATACGCCGCTATCGCGTAGCGCAACTCCATACATTATTACTGGCTCGTTCTTTATTATTGGCTCGTTCTTTATTATTATATTATTATGAGCCGAAATGGATTTATTATTTTTTATCCATTATTATGGATTTGAGCCGAAATGCATTTATTATTTTTAATCCATTATTATGGATTATTATTATTATTGTTATTATTATTATTATTATTATTATTATTATTATTATTATTATTATTATTATTATTATTATTATTATTATTATTATTATTATTATTATTATTATTATTATTATTATTATTATTATTATTATTATTATTATTATTATTATTATTATTATTATTATTATTATTATTATTATTATTATTATTATTATTATTATTATTATTATTATTATTATTATTATTATTATAATACGATACGCTGGCTCCTTCTTTATTATTATATTATTATTATGAGCCGAAATGGATATTGTTTAGGAAAGCTTACGCGATGATTTTGTGAGAATTTCGGCAAAGTCACACTCGGCAGTGGGATATATTTTTTTATTATATTTTTATTATGTTTATTATTTATCGTTCTTTTTTGTTTATTTATTTTATCTTTTACCTTTATCTTTTATCTTTATCTTTTTTTGTTTATTTATTTTATCTTTTACCTTTATCTTTTATCTTTATCTTTTTTGTTTATTTATTTTATATTATTGCTTTTAATGTTATTAGATTTATATTATATATATTATATTTAATACTATTATATTATTATATTTATATTATTTTTATTAATATTTAAATATTAAAATATAAATATTTATTTATAAATTTATATTAAAATATTATAAATATTTAATTATATTTAATACTATTATATTATTATATTTATATTATTTATATTATTTTTATTAATTATCGTTCTTTTTTATTTATTTATTTTATTCATTTATTTATTTTTTATTTTATTTTCGAGTGGAGAAAAAATCCATTTACGGAGCCCCATGCGCTGGGATGGCACAGATAGCATCTAATCTATACATAAAACCTGAGTATGGTGAAGGAATTAAAACAGTATTTGCTGCAACTATATAATGTCAAGTTCACCTCAATGTGTTAAAGGCTCAGAACTTCAAAAGTAAAAAACAGTTGCAAGATGAAACAGCACAGTGACAAAACAATAATTCAGTTGTGTACAGATCTGCGGTACAGATCTAGAAATCAAGGTCAAGTGGATATTCTCCCACAGCATTTTAAGGAATGGTAAATTTTCTAATTAGTGATACTGAGTTTTATTTACACACATTGGCATTTTAATGGAAAGTTTGATCAAAAGTTAAATGACACTGCAGTAAGCTAGCCTTTGCCCTGAGATACCTTCCAAATGTTATTTTTACATACCATGTATGTACTTGGACTCTTGGACTGTTTCCTTTGATTCAAATTTCTCGGGTATAATAATGTCAATGATAGATATGTGTGCCTATTGCGAGTATGGAGAACACTGGTTCAGTCTTCCATTGGAAAGGCCTTTCTCTAAACCTGAGCAAGTGAATGAACAATGAAAATGTCGAGTTCATCTGAGTCCATATTCCATTCCTTCGGTCCTCTAAATCGAAGGAGACACTGGCAGCTGAAGAGAAGCTGAAGACTACAAAACAAAATATAAGCGAGAAGGCCTATTTGTTATACATAACCTCAATAAAATGTCATTCAACACTTACCGCAAGCAAATCCGATAAGTGCAAGCAACAGTAAATGCGTTAAAAGCTCCATCTCTGTGAAGTCAAGACTACCTTCTACGCTGTTACACACTGGCAATTCGGTTTCAGCTACACCTCACATACACTCGGCAGTTGCTCGAAAACAAAAAACAGAACACTTGTCTGACCTCTCCTTGCCTTCTCCAGACTCCCTTCCACTTTGCGAATACCTCCCACAGAACACGTAGAACTCCTTCACGTGCATGCATGCTGAGGCAAGTCCTCCAGGCACCCCCAGGTCAGGAGCTGGAATTACGTCATACTGTTTATCACGGCCACATCACGGCCGAGCAGACAAAAGCAAGTCATTTCAAAACACCTTCCCGAAGTGGAGGAGTTGTCATTCTTTGAGCTATTTTCACTACATATCATCTCCAATTATTACAACAGTAGATATCTTACATATCTTAACTACGTACAATGAATGTGCTTAGAATTTGAAAGCTGGAGCTATGCATTCACTAAAGTAATAAATAGGCTTAGTAGTCCAGCTACATTTTAAGATGATTCAAGTTATGCGCGACCGTAGTGCATGTGACGGTACAGTGTCAGGAATCGGTTCTGCCCCAAGGCAAGGTTCTGCCCATCTGCTCTACAGATAAAGCGTGCACAACTTCGTTCTTTTGGTAGCTCACCTACTGAGCCTAAAACAGTAAACTAATCTTCTAAATAAGATTGGATCTTCTAAACAAAGACGGTTAATACAAATTAGTGCAACCCGTACTCCCTTCCTATTTACTGAATTGACTAAATACGAAGAATAGGGTTTTTTCTTTTTTCCTCTCCTATTGCCACCCAGAAAGGACTCCGTCTTTCAGTTTCTGCCCCCTTTTTCTCAGTTCGTGCAATGTGCGCGTAATGTTATGTTAGAGATGACGACAATGATGATGATAATAATAAATTAATAGTGATAAAGAAAAAGAACCCAAGTGACATGCCCACAAATAGCCAAGACCTGCGAACCGCGCTGCCAGCCCTATTTCCAATTTCACATTGCAGAGGTGGGCCAATTGAGCACAATAACAGCACAGCACAAATTAGCACACTTTTTTTTTTTTTTATTTTTTTTTTTTTTTATTTTGTGAAATCCAATATCAACTATGTTCACGTTAACTTTTTTTTTATTGTTTCATTTGTAAAGCCTTCCAGCCTCTTTGCTCATATCGGAGGCTTTAACTTGAGGAACACTTGGTGTTATTGCCCGTTATGAATGTCGGCAGACTTTTTTCCGGGGGTGGGGGGGGGGAGTTGTTGGAAGTTTGCAATCAGATAATATTAAATCATTATTTTAGTGTCAAAACTTATAATATTTGTTGCAGATAACCGTATTAATTTGCGCTAAATAAAAATTGTTCTTCACATCAAAATTAAAATAATAGTTTAATAGTCAGTAATTGGCTGCACATTAAGTTTACCAACTTCCAAGGGGGGCCACGGCCCCCCTTGGCCCCCTTGCTCCCCCCCCCTTCGCGACGCCCATGTTGCCGTGAACTGTAGGGTTTTTTCACGCTGATTTTTATAATTTATTATAACGTTAAACACACGTTCGCTCACACATTCATACTACCAGACTCTGTGGGAAACATGGAATTATTCGGTTAAAGAAACATTTCCAATCCAACCGGGACTCGAACCCGAAACCTCTGGGTCGAGAAACAAAACGCTGACCATTCGATTGCAGAGGCAGTCCACGCTAATTTCCTGACTAGTTTGTCAATTTTCGAGGCGGTCATTCTAAACTGGCACAATTTTATTTATCTTATCTTCTGTTAAAAGTGATCTAGAGAGATTTGTTTGTAACACTGAACAGAAGCTTCAAATGTACCACCGACCACGTGAAACGCTTCACTGTTAACTGAAAATTGGAGTGTGATAAGTGCTAGAAAAACAACAGGACCCAGTTTGTTTAATGACATAGAGATATGCTGTGTGAGAGGTAAGAATTTTAGTGCACCTCTGCCGGATGCTCGGTTCTCTCGCGCAGTGGAGAGACCGCAAATGCCTTAGCATATGTTGCACTGGTAATGCCTTACCTATTTCTGCACATTACGCTCAAGATGACAGTCAAGGAAGTATAATTAGCCAGGCTTGTGCAACCAGGCCGCCGCACCAGGACCCTCAAAGTCAGGTGTCCCAAATGAGGATCCGCAATAAGAGTGTTCCTATTCAAATAGATTTTGAAGATATCGAGAGATTAATGTTGTTAAAGTAATTGATTTCCTTGGCAATATTCAATCAAGAATGGAAATAATAAAACATCAAGTTTAATAATTGTTTTTTAATTGTTTAACTTGTATAGTCTGCTTTAACTTCTTGGGTCATATCGGGAGCTTTTGACTTAAGAAGCGCCGACGTGTTACTATTCGTTGAATTGTAGGGTATCTTAACGTTGACTTTAATCATTTTTAACATAAACACTCACATTCGCTCCCACATTCATGCTTCCAGACTCTGGGACTCCAGGGAATTATTCTGGTTAAAGAAAAATTCCTTACTCCAGCCGGGAAACAACAAGGGACTTGTAGGTTAAGAAGCCAGAACGCTGATTACTCGACCGCAGCGGTAGTCATAAATGGCTTTACTGCTGAATAAATAATTTTCCTGATATCAAGAAAATTTAAACATTAAGCTTTATTAAATGTTAAGTTTTGTATTTATGTAGGTTCCTTAAATTGTCATTTTAAATTGTTTTTGTTTATTGCTATAACGCCTACCAATGAGTTGAATAATAGCTATTTTAATTGTATAAAAACTTTTAAGACCAAGTTGCGAGACAAAGTTATCCTTTTATTTCATTTATTTCTATTATTTATTTAATATTGTGAGTGACCATATCACCAACTTAGTTCATAAAAGAGTTATCGAATTCATCTTCTGAAGCCCATCATATCAAGAAAATCACCACTTGCCTTTGTAATACAAAGGACTGACACTTCTCTTATCCGTCCTTTAAAATGACATTATTTTCGCAACACCAGTCTTCATTGTGATGTAGGTATTCAGGATGTTTCTACAGTCTTCCCGAGATAACTACAAGAGACTCAATAACTCATTTCAACAACACACCAATCCTTTACTACTACAGATACCTCTGAATACTACAGTCAATTACGCCTACAAAAGATGAAAAGATCAATGGACCCAATGCAATGAATCTATATATGCAATGGGAGTGCCAGCGTGTAACAACCCAAACACATGTTTCAAGTTAACTTGTTATTCTATAAATGTGCACCACAGCTAGTTTGTATAAACTACTGTACAGCAGAGTTTTCTTTTAATTTCTAGGCCTTCTCCTCTATGCAGAGTTACCCTCATTCACCCGGCCGCTGATTCCTCCAGCCGCAGCCAAGGCCACGGGGGAGTGCAGGTTGGGGGGGGGGTCAAAACGCCGACCCCCCGACCGTAAGGCGACTATTTGTCCTTTTAGGGACGCTACCTTTCTAGCAGGATAGCTCCTCAGTTGGCCCCTCAAGGACCTAACGAGGCTGAGTGCACCTGTAGAGTTTTCTTAAAAAAGAGAAAAGTTACTTTTATTTGATTTTGAAAAGCGTAATACTGTTATTTAGTTTGCTAAGATCTAAAATTGACCGCCCTGCAGCACTGAGGTAGCACGTCTGCCTCTCGCGCTAGGGACCCCGATTCGACCCTCGGAATAGGCATGGGATTTCTCCCCACTGGGAGATCTGATCCGGGGTGCACTCAGCCTCGTTAGGTCCCTGAGGGGCCAACTGAGGAGTTATTTGATAAAGAAATTGCAGCACCTGGTTGCGAAGACCGCATAACCCACGGCTCTGATCACGTTCCACCCTCTTGTACTACTCCCCACCCATGACGCCTGTAGTGGTCAAAGGTAGGGGTGCAGCGGTCGGGTGATAGGCATTGGCCCGTCAGATCCTATCTTATTATAGTGATTGATAGGTCAGCGCCACACATTTTAAACAAAATACAAAGCTAAATCAAATAATTAATGCAATAATTTGATACTACTACTCTCCAAATTTGTAAAACCAAATATTGTGCATGGAGAACGTTTAAGTATGTTTGTTTAAATCTAATTTGGTATAATGCCTACACAAGTAAGATTTGAAACTCGTGCATTCACGCTTAGCGAAGTATAGCTAGGGATTTGGAACTTTCGCAGCGCATATCCCAAAATGTAGCTACGACACTCGGGACACAGCGTTCCTATACGCGTTCTTAAAGATTTATAATGCTAAATAGAAAATTGGACCCCGGTTAAAATTCTGTTTTCTGTATGTTTCTAGTTTTTAGTGAAAAACCATTCCAAAGATCTCAATGTGTATTCTTGCCCATAACTTTTCAAACAGTTTTATATTCATGCGCCGCAATAGACGCTTTAAAGGTCAACAGCAGAATTGAGCTTTAAATAGGGATAATCTTCTAAATTATGCTTATTTATTGAAGTGTTATAGACTCCTAAAGCTCTTTTATGCATTCATTTCGGTATTTAAGCCAATCTGCTTAACAGTGGATGCAATTACGCCTTGTCAGAGCCGTATCACAATGTCCTTGTTGAGTCAGATCTCTAAAATGTAACGCTGCTCAGTATGAGTGAGTGCGTAAACAGGTTTATGAGAACCGCACAAAGTCCTAACTCGAATTATTTGTAAGGTAATCCAGCCGCACCAGTTTTACGGTGACTAAATTCATCCAAAACTAGCACACGCGAAAAGCATCCTTGTGTTAAGTGTGTTTGCACATCCTAATGCTGAATCAGCTTTATAATAAAACTATTTTTGGTGAAAACTTATTTGAAAACATGTTTAATATCGTTGCTTTTTAACCAGCGTTGTTTTATTAACGTCCTCCAACGTGATGTCATACCGGATGGTGAATGAAATGGGTGAAAAGATGCTCAAATGAGCCCTACATTAGTCTTCTCAGGGTAAGGGAAAACCTCGGAAAAATAACCTTATGCGGGTAAATCACCCTGACAGAGACTCGGAACCTCTCGAATGTGAGGTACACACGCTATCAGGGGCGGCTCCGGGGGTAGGTAATGCCTTCGTGCCATGTCACTACCCTAATAAAACGAAAAAATACGTATTTTAAATTATTTGTATACTCCATGGTTGCATCGAGAATATGAGTATTAATCATGTTACTCTTAAGGGCGCAATGAAATTACTTCTCTGGCAATGGAAAACCATAGAAGCTGAAAGAAGCGACAGCGAGTTACAGGTTTGCAACCTTATTATGTTACTATTCTATGGATCTGCGCCACTTCAACCTGGCTCGCATTTACAGTGTTCTGGACGTAAAGTCTGGGTTTGGAGGGGAAGGGTAATACAAGGCCATATCTAAGTAACAGGCCTGGATATGCGAGGCCAACGTTTCAAGCAATTCAGACGGAACAAACGCATGTTTTACAGCATTTCTGCGCTGGAAGAAGCGTGCATTCATTTATATTTTCACATTTAGTATTAAAAGTTAATGTGTGTCAGTATGTTAGTGGAAAACATGCTTTGCATAGTTGTTCATGGCAGAGCATGCTTCTTACCTTCTCAATGCGAATATATCTCCAGCCTATAGATAATACCAAACTGTCTTGTTTAATAATGCAGTAGTTTTTCAAGAGGTTGTTGGTTATTACTTTTATTATTTTCCTCGTCAAAATAGCAGACCGGTAACTCGCAATTACTAGCACTACAGTTAGCACCGATATTGTTAATGTCACATGTCTCAGCACCTAAATGTAGAATTAAGTTTCTCTGGTTTTCTACTTTAAAACATTCTTGTTCATATGACCCAACAAATTTACTACTTTTTCGTGATCATCAAGTATTTTCACGTTCTCTGATAAATATTTTAAATGCAAAAGTTTCTATCTGGATTGAGGGGTTGAGAAAGTTGTCTGAGGTAAGTAGGATGGGGTAAAGAAAGAACATTGGAATTACGTAACTGTCTGTAAACTGCTGGGCGAGAAAAATAAATTGAGCACGCCTATAACAGGGAATCGGGTGTATATTTGACTTTTGGCTGACCAATTTTACCTGCTCTTCTAGGAATTTAGTTTTTAGATATTCTGTGGAAACTTCATTCATGTCCTCCCAACATTCCTTTAAAATGTTGGCTGCCTGAAATAGTTTATGTTCTGTTTGTTCACTTGCTATTGTGAACCAAAAGAGCATCACATTTAGACAATTTATCCAATATCATTTGTTTACCGAGAATCCATTTAAACTTACTATTGGGTATTACAATTTTACCCTATAGAACCTAAATAATAAAATTGGAATTAATTTTTAATACTCCTACAATTTAAGGAATTTCTTCAGTATCAATTTTCACAAAAATTACATCGTTTTCTTTTATGATGACGGTGAATCCCTCTAATTTCATGTCACCAATTCTATTTTTAAAGCTCTGAAAATCAACAATTTTGTCATTTTCGAGTCATTTATGAAATGCTGCTGCATCCCTTTCCAACATTTCCCCTCTTCTTTCTTCTGTATCCCGACGTTTTGGTGCTGGTTCGGAAGTCAGGTAGGATGGTAAATTAGGAAATAGCGGAGGGGCATGGATTTTCAGTAAGTTTAGGAGTTGTTGTGATGAACCTAACTCTACTATGCAGCGCGTATATCCAAGCTAAACTAGGCTCCAATTGCATAACCAGCAAGTAGACAAGAAGAGGTATATGATAAATTTAATTGCATACGATCCTGTGGAAAGCTTTAATTAGCATTACGCGGACGAGTCAGAAAACTCGAATAACAAAGGCGTATTCCGAGAATTAATCCAGTTGTGTAGTAGCAGCAGTAGAGTCGTAGTATGTAGTAATAGTCGTTGTCGTAGTAGTAGTAGTGGTAGTGGTAGTGGTGGTGGTGGCGGTGGCGGTGGCGGTGGCGGTGGCGGTGGCGGTGGCGGTGGCGGTGGCGGTGGCGGTGGCGGCGGCGGCGGCGGCAGCAGTGGCAGCAGTGGCAGCAGTGACAGCAGTGGCAGCAGTGGCAGCAGTGGCAGCAGTAGCAGCAGTAGCAGCAGTAGCAGCAGTAGCAGCAGGAGCAGCAGGAGCAGCAGGAGCAGCAGGAGCAGCAGGAGCAGCAGGAGCAGCAGGAGCAGCAGGAGCAGCAGCAGCAGCAGCAGCAGTAGCAGCAGTAGCAGCAGTAGCAGCAGTAGCAGCAGTAGCAGCAGTAGCAGCAGTAGCAGCAGTAGCAGCAGTAGCAGCAGGAGCAGCAGTAGCAGCAGGAGCAGCAGGAGCAGCAGGAGCAGCAGGAGCAGCAGGAGCAGCAGGAGCAGCAGGAGCAGCAGCAGCAGCAGGAGCAGCAGCAGCAGGAGCAGCAGCAGCAGCAGCAGCAGTAGCAGTAGCAGTAGCAGTAGCAGTAGCAGTAGCAGTAGCAGTAGCAGTAGCAGTAGCAGTAGCAGTAGCAGTAGCAGTAGCAGTAGCAGTAGCGGTAGCGGTAGCGGTGGTGGCGGTGGCGGCGGTGGCGGCGGTGGCGGCGATGGCGGCGGTGGCGGTAGTGGCGGTAGTGGCGGTAGTGGCGGTAGTGGTGGTGGCGGCGGTGGCGGCGGTGGTGGTAGTAGTAGTGGTGGTGGTAGTGGTAGTGGTAGTAGTAGTAGTAGTAGTAGTAGTAGTAGTAGTAGTAGTAGTAGTAGTAGTAGTAGTAGTAGTAGTAGTAGTAGTAGTAGTAGTAGTAGTAGTAGTAGTAGTAGTAGTAGTAGTAGTAGTAGTAGTAGTAGTAGTCGTAGTCGTAATAGTAGTAGTCGCAGTCGTGCATTATAGAAGGAACTATTTCGGGGAACTATTCTGGCACTACCAGTGCATTGATGCTTTGGCCGCCACTGTACTCTAGTACTACACTACATAGGCGGGCTACATCATCATTGATTTGCAACTATTAGTAGTGAACTTAACCGTACGTAGAGTAGAATCCTGGGCCTCAGACAGCCGGCGGAGAAAGCCAAACCGATGGAGTCATGTGACTAGCAGGAAAGTTGAGCGGGAAAAGTGAACATGCGAGAGTACCTACCATCATTAGGGACTGCACAACTGTTCAGGATACAATCCAGCAGTCAGTATATTTCATAGCACGTTCAGAGATTGTGCATGAGCCGTCTCACATGTCATATTTAGGATCCCGCTTGAATTAAAGTCTCAAATATGTTTAAGCAATACTTTTGAGTTTACAGCATCTCAATTTAATTTAATTATTACTTTTGATTTTGTTATATTGGATGATTATTTTGCTAATCCCTACAGTAAACCGATCTCATAAATTCAACTGAAAAATGTTACCTATGAGTGCTGGAAGTTAAAATGTTTGCGCAGGTGTATTTGTCGAAATTGAGTAATAATATGCGGCTAATGATCACCCTGGGCCTAGTGGGAAAGAGATGGTACGCCTGTCTGCGAATCTAAGCATCCTAGTTCTGATCCTCCAAACATCTCTGCACCGATTGCCATATTGCAAAAGCAGATGAGTCTTTGGCATCGGCTTGACACTTCATGGCGATATGGCAATTTCTCCTTCCGAGATGGGCTTCTTTGCTCATGCACATTGCATTTGTTAGCGGAATGGAATGGGTTTGACTGAGCTGCAGGCACTTTCCAGTTGAGGACCAGATTCACTCAATGTTGCTTTATTTGAACACCTTTTAATAGCTGTTACGGAGAGAGAGAGAGAGAGAGAGAGAGAGAGAGAGAGAGAGAGAGGAGAGATAAGTAAGTCGCCCTTGGGATATTTATCTCTGATGTGAGATTCCCTTGTAGTTAACCGGGAAAAAGTACGAATCAGCTGGGGAATGTAATGTCGTACTGGCAAGTTGGCCATGGTAGCTTAATGGTTAGAACAGCCGCTCGATAAGCGGAAGATCCATGGCTCAAATTCCGGCTATGGCATTGAATTTTTCAGTTTCTGATTCAACCTCTTAAATAAATGTAGATTATTAATGTATTTTTATATAAAGTAATGTCTAGTAATGCATTTATCTGAAGGGGAAAAACAATTTGAATGTTTCATCTGTATTTCGTTATCGTTTTTCTAAAACGGACTTTATGCTTTTCAGCTCAGCGGTCACTACTGAACTGCAGATTTGTACTGATATTTAAATTTATGGTGCTTTTATTGGTCATATACATGGTTATAAACGAAAACAACTGAACAGAGTAAAATAAATTATAAAATGACTATCAATTTCCCTAAATACCATTTAATTTGGAAAAACAAACATACAAACACGTGACTTTGAGAGCTGCCTTACACAGAATCACCTTAAACCACATTTGTTGGTCATTTCAGAATACTCTCGTAAAACTGTATGGCACCTTGAGAAACATATTTTACTAACTTGCCGATGTCCGGAATCTTTTTAAACCTTATAGAAACTTTGTCCTTGTATGCCTTTTCAGAGGAAAGAGACGCTGTAGTTATTGACACTTTCCCAGAAAGAATGTATGTTTGACAGGCGAGTCGATATAAAATGATGCTTCAACCGCATCAATCTTGTTACTGCGGTATTTGAATTGCTTGAACTTTAAGGGGGAAAATACTTGCTTCTTATCTCTTGGGAGTCTTTCACTTTCTCTGGATATTACGCTCTTCTTAAAGTATGATGGCCACAATTTATCAAAATTAATAATTTGATCAAATTCTGCAACATGAATTTCCACATTATTCATGTAGTAGGGAGATTAGGACAGAGCTGGCGCACTCTTTTATGGGCAAGATGGACGCCATACGCAACCTAAGGATTATTAGGTAGGAGGGTAGAGGGATGCAACCTAACCTAAGCTAACCTAAGCCCCTTACGTCTAATCTAATCTAACCTAACCTAAACCAGTCTAAACTAACCTAGCCTAAGCTATCCTAACCTAACCTATCCAAACCTAACCTAACCTAAGCCCCCTAGTTCTACACGTCAAACTTAACCTAACCTAAACCAGCCTAACCTAACCTAAGATAACCTAACCTATCTCACTCCCATTTTACTCAAGCATTCTATTCTACTATAACCCATTTTAACCCTCGCACCATGCCGTTTCAGGCATAGACATTTCGCCTTCTTTTGCAGATATTTTTCAGCAACTTTAGATACCTTGAAGGTATTTTACCCCCAGACATGCGAACCTTAAGCATTTTCTAAACATTGTACATATGTTAATGCTATTTTAGGAATTTGGCAGGTATTTTAACCACTTTTGCGGTACTCTGGAGGTTTTTACGAATTTTTTAAGGTTTGTCGTGATTTGTCAGTGTTTTCACTCCTTTAGTATGTTTTGATACTTATAATGAACATGTAGACCCTTTTTAGCGATATGTTATGCTTTCACGATCAAATTTCATCCTTTTGTAAATTTATGTTCTCGTCTAGAGCATTGCTCGCAGTCTTTCTAAGACTAACCTAACTTAACCGCAAGCCTCTTTAGAGATATTTCTTCATTGTTATTTGACATTATACATGTTTCTTCTTCTCCTCCCTCCCACTCTTTTTTAAACTAACATTAGAAGACGTTGTAAACTTGTTGTTCAACTAGCTATTGTCTACGATTTTGTTCACTGCTCCAGTATGCTATACATGCTAACCTCATTTTAACGATTCTTTTGCGTAGTTCAGTATGTTCTCATGGTAACACGTCAGACGTCGCTTGCATTCCTTCTAAGACTATCATAACCTAACCTAACATAACCAACTATCATCATCACCAACGCCACCAAGCCTACATCACCACCATCACTAACCCCACCATATTCTGCGACTATTGTACATAGTATGTTCGACAGTTTTTCCATATCTAACCTGAGCTAAACCTACGCTTCCTTTGGAGTATTATTTACAGCTTCATTCAGCCTTGTGTTTCCTATCGTATCTCCTTATAGTGCTTTAAACTTCCACTAGAAGATATCCTAACCATTGATGTTGAATTACCTATTACACCTATTTCGCCCTCTATCACAGAATTTTATACAGTTTCATGACCCTTTCGCATAGTTCTACATGTTCCGGCGACATCTCGAAGACATCTAGTAGTTCTAAGGATAACCCCACCTGACATGATCTAACCTGACCTGTTTCTTTTAAAGCATTCTTTTACAGCTTTATTCATCATCGTTGTTTTTCTAACCTTTTATAGGGCCTTAAACTAGTAATAAAATATGTTCTAACCGGTGATGTTGAAGTACTTATAGCTCAGTATTTTTAAGACATGTTGTACGATATCCTTGATAGTATTTTCACACAGATTTTGTTTTATATAAGGTTAATCGGAATATACTTACTTTAAGCTCGTAGCTATAGACGCCTCGCTTCTTTTATCTGAGCTGGAGACCAGCACCAGAGTTAAAGTCTAGTGGCAGAGTTAACGCCTTCCTTTATTATTTCTATTTTTCTTCTTTCTTCGACAGGCATCCGGAAAGCTCGGAGAGACCAGGTGAGTAATTTTTTTATTTTTCCTTCATTCTTCGTCAGACGTCATTGGAGACGTGGAGGAGTCAGTTGAGTAAATGTTCATATTTTACAGGAGCGATAGCGGAGAAAATAATAATCTTGAGATCTAAGTTGCATTCTCTTACGCATGGGTTACAACGTTGTAATACCTGTATGCATATGTTGATATTCCATCCTCTACAATTACTCTTTTGTCATTATGAGGCGATAAAGCTATTTTATTAGATTCAACTGTAGAAATATTATGATGTTGGGATAGGATTAAGTTCATAGGGGTTCTTGGGATTTTTAAGGTTTTAAGGCACTCCATACAGCTATTGAAGCTGATGTATTGCTTAATGGCGCTATGGTTTATACCTTTGATCTTTTTTATCACAGATCCATCAATATTAAGAGCATACATTTTAGGTCTGAGACCAACGGAACGGCGAATGATTTTACCAGAGGCTTCATCTTTAAACTTTCCAAATACTTTCTTGTTTTGTGTAGAATAGCATATATGGTTAGCAAGGTAATCCACTGTATCCAGATGTTCAAGCAGTGTAATTTGTCCTGGTATATATCAGCTGTAGTCACTCGATGAATGAAAGAATCTGTATCCGTGTACAACAGTTACAATTCTCAGCTCCACAATATGGAAGTAACACATCGTATTGATACGAATACATTAGCGCCTTGGAAATGTCTAGTACATTCATGCCAATGTGTATAGGCTTGTTGAACACTACTTTACGAGAAGCCATATGGACAGCTGCAAGATTAGGCCCGTATATAGTTCGACCGATAAATGTAGGCTTGGCTATAAGTTTTTCCAGTGTCTTCTCGTTGGTAACAAAGTGTATATCCATTCGATTCCGTATATTCTCCACAGCTTTGCCAAACATAGCGTTGTTGAAAAGTTTGTACAAATTCTTTTCAAAATCTTTTCTTGCTTGCTGCCGTAGACGGTTATTAAATTCAACGTAAGGCTTTAACCAACAAGATTGACGGAATTTTAGTGCTCGATGAATCTTTACTAGTCGTAGACTATGACTAATAGCCTGTTTCAAGGCTATGTAATGTATGGTACTTCTTTTGGGATCCAAGATGAGCAATTAGTTTCTTTGAAGACGATTCCCCCGGTTTCATATTCTCAGGCAGAAAGGATAAATCATTATGAAGTTCATGCAGCTCTGCAGGATATTCTACGTCAACCTCCAAGATATATCCAAAGGAATCATTCCCCTTCAGCGAGCCGAGATGTATATCTTCAGGAGAAATCCACGTAAATCCGCCACAAGGAAGGGCGTGACACATTGCCCGGCCGTACTGGTTATTAGCGTCTTCGTATGAAATAAAATGAGAGGGTTTACGAGGATTATACTGCTCCACATAGATGTTGTTAGCCTCCACATATCGGTGAGAAACCTGTCATAACCCTCCTCTTGTACTAAATTCAACCATGAGTATCTGATCGTAATCCAGAAGCAATTCCAACTCAATTCCGGTATACAGCGTTATAGCATCCCAAGTAAGTCCCGGAGAGGTAAAATAATGTGCAGGATCCACTTTATGAGTTTTCAGGGTTTGGTCTCTAAATGTCTCGAAGACATCCGCTAAGAGAAGAACATCTGAAACTAAGTACAGATCACTGTACTCACCAAGGTTTCGGACCTTAAATTTCTTTCACACGTTTAGGGCGAGATAATAGTCCTCACTGCTAATTTCTTCGCTGTTCAACCTGTTGTAGAAGGCATCCCTAGGAGGCAAACATATATCGTTCAGGGCATCCCATGATGTTACGTAATCATAGGGAAATACCCCCTTACGTGTCATCAAGCCGATGTTCTCTACTCCAAAGTATTTCGCTGTTTCAGGATGCGTTTCAAGGTTCTTTGCAAGCTTCTACAAGCTCGTACTGAGGAAGTGGAGAGTATCCACAAACCTGAGTTTAATATCCCCAACATACTTGAATGATATATAACTTTCCTCTGAATTTGGTATAACCTCTACTCTTTCGCTAGTACACCCCAACTCCTTAACAATGAAATGAGAGTCATACCCGCTCAGGATATGCATGAAGACTGGTTTATAATTAGGTGTTTTACAGGCCAGGTTACATTTATTGTGTAGACCCGCGCGGTATTCTCCGCTTATATGTGAGTGTTCGTGAACCTTCCAATTATCTATTGTAAAGTCATGTCCACACAGGTAGTATATTGCAGAAGCATCGAATGATTCTTGTTCTTCAGCTGTGAGATTAAAAGGTTTATCAGATTTATATAAGTCACTAATTTTATTTGCCAGATCCGCCAGATATTCCATAAACTTCTGTGCGGCGTCAGGCCCTCGGTAAACATACAGTTCAGTAGTAAGAGTTGTTTCTAGTTATTCAACACTGGACGACGGTTCCACATAAACGCAAAAGCTCATAGGAGAATGACTTTTATAGGGAGTTGTGTAGGAAGTTTCAGGGCTAGAGGAGTAGGTATGGAGAGGGGTGAGAATGCATTCAAAATAACACAAGGAAGTTTCAGCATTCTTGAATTTAACGATAGAGTCATCCTTTGTAGGCATAACACACCTAGCAATACCATGTTGTCTACATATTTCTCTGTGCTCTTCTACTTTTTTCATTCCATTTCGCCCGTATTGGTTATCAAAATGGCTGAGACATCTTTTGCATACATAAATTCGACCGTTATGTTTAGTTTTCCGCTGACGAATAAATCTCCCAAAATTCTTTATATAAGCATAGTGAGGTCTGCCAGTAGCATCACTCAACAGAAGGAGATCACGATGATCATCTAGTTCTTTATCAGTTACCTTTATTGGAAACACTTCACGTTTATCATCGACTCCAAACACATTTATGGATATAGTACCTGGGCGACCGAGCTTCGCTCGGCGTTTTTCGCCTCTGTTTTGGTGAAATCTTGTTTTTTGTGGGAGAAGATACTTATTTAGACAAACCTGAAAGGCAAAACGTTAACTAAATAAAACTACTTGTCACAATTGTTAAGAGTAATATTCGAGATACAAGAGATATAGAAATACATAAAAATATTTCATAAACGCCATCATTTCAGCTGTAAAACGTCTACTGCTGAACGCAGGCCTCCCCCATAGATATCCACCCAGTTTGAGGTTTTCGTCGAGCATTTGTTCCATTATGGAGTTCAGTTCTTTGCTGCTGTGATTGACTCCAGGACGTTAACACGTTGGCCAAGGTCCTTCATACTTCCGTCCAGTTCTTCCATGGCTTCCTTAACCCCGGCCAGTCGCTCGTTAGTATTCTTCGATAGACCTGTCTTCATATTGGAATTCCCACCTTCATCTTTTCCGTTTCGGAGTTTACATTTTCAGTTTGGCTTCCATTTTTGTTCCCATATTTTCTATTCCGTAGTTTACATTTTTCCAATCCGGTTTTCATATTTGTTTCCTCTGCCGCATTCCAGAATTCATTTCATTTCCCATTATGTCCGTCTGGGCTAACATTTGTTTCATCAACTGTCCCATATCGTGCTTTTTGTCGCACTTCGGACACCAATTGTGATTACTTTACTTTTTTAACTATTTAGTTATTTTTTATTAAAACACCGGAGTGACACTAAGCAAAAGCAATGTTGAAGAATAACAAATAGTACAGAAAGAAAAGCTGGTTGATAAAGCCATGTGAAAGAACTACGCATTTATATTTCAAACATATAGAAACTTGTATGAATTGTTCCTAACTGTTCGTCGAAGAGGGAGTAGTGAAATAAATGTGATTGTGTTTTACTAAAGAAAAATGGGTAGAAAAACCGTGTGAATGTTATACGTTGCACTTATATTTCAAGTGTATGGAAAAATGTATGGATTGTTTGCAGAAGAGGGAGTAGTATGTTAGGTAAAAGTAAAGGGAGTATAGAAAACCATGTGAACGTAATACATTGCGTAGTAAAATGGATTGCATAAAAACCTTCGCCATGAAACAAATTAGATATGTCACCTTTCATGGTGATCGGTCAACCTAGTTTGGAATTTAATCACTCTTCAACATAAGATATGTATAGGCCTTGCTATGTATGAAGTTGATAAACCATACGGAATAACATGTGAATTGTTACGCAAAACAAAAGTGAGTAGAGAAAGTAATATGAATGCAATACGTTGTATTTGTTTCAAACATATAGCAAATTGTATGAATTATATGTTGAAGGACGAATAACGAAAGAAGGCTGATTGTGTCTCGTAAAGGAAGAGTTAGTAGAGGAAATCGTGTGAATGTAATACGCTGCAATTATATTTAAATCCTAGAACATTATATGAATTGTATGTTGAAGGGCAAACAGAGAATACATGAATGCGCTACGTAAAAGAAAGGCGAGTATAAAACCATTTGAAAGTAATATATTGTGTAGTAATATTGTTACCATGAAAAAAACACATATACGTGCCGAATTTCGCGGTGATCGGTTGAGCAGTTTTCGAGATTAACAGTTAGATATATACAAACATTCAAGTTGTATAGATGATATGAATTGTTTGTAGAAGAGTGAGTGGAGAAAGACATGTGAAGGTGTTACCTAAAAGTGAGTAGAGTAAACACTGTTAATGTAACATGCAGCATTTCTATATCAAACATGCACAAAATTGTATGACTTATTTCTAGAAGAGTAAATAGAGAAACAGTTATGAGTGTGTTACCCAAAAGCAAGTAGAGAAAACAGTATGAATGTAATAGTACCATTTATATTACAAACATGCACGAAATTGTATGAGCTTTTGTAGAAGAGTGAGTAGAGAGAGATGTGAGTGTGTTACCTAAGATTGAGTAGAGAAAACAGTATGAATATAATATGTAGCATTTCTATTTCAAACATACAGAAAATTGCATGATTTTTCTATAGAAGAGTATAGAAAGAGATGTGAACGTGATACCTAATAGTGAAAGGAGAAAACAGTGTGAATTTAATAGCACTTCTGTTTGAAACATTCAGAAATGACATGACTTATTAAGTGGGGATAAAAGTGTTTTTTGGTGTAAAATCGCGTTTTTTATGGAAAATTGTTTATAGAAGACTGAGTAGAGAAAGACATGTGAATGTGCCACCTAAAAGTGAGTAGGGAATCCACTGTGAATGTAATATGCAGCATCTCTATTTCAAACATACAGAAAATTGCATGACTTATTTGTAGAAGAGTGAGTAGAGAAAGAGGTGTGAATGTATCACCTAATAGTGAGAGGAGAAAACAGTGTGAATGTAATAGCACTTGTGTTTCAAACATACAGAACATGATTTGACTTATTTTAAAAGTGGGGATAAAAGTGTTTTTCGGTGCAAAATCACACTTTTTTATGGAAAATTGTTTATAGAAGGGTGAGTAGAGAAGGAGATGTAAATGTGATACCTAAAAGTGAGTAGAGAAACCACTGTGAATGTAATATGCAGCATCTCTATTTCAAACATACAGAAAATTGCATGACTTATTTGTAGAAGAGTGAGTAGAGAAAGAGGTGTGAATGTATCACCTAATAGTGAGAGGAGCAAACAGTGTGAATGTAATAACACTTCTGTTTCAAACATACAGAACATGGTTTGACTTATTCTAAAAGTGGAGATAAAAGTGTTTTTTGGTGCAAAATCACGTTTTTTATGGAAAATTATTTATAGAAGGGTGAGTAGAGAAGAAGATGTAAATGTGATACCTAAAAGTGAGTAGAGAAACCACTGTGAATGTAATATGCAGCATCTCTATTTCAAACATACAGAAAATTGCATGACTTATTTGTAGAAGAGTGAGTAGAGAAAGAGGTGTGAATGTATCACCTAATAGTGAGAGGAGCAAACAGTGTGAATGTAATAGCACTTCTGTTTCAAACATACAGAACATGGTTTGACTTATTTTAAAAGTGGGGATAAAAGTGTTTTTCGGTGCAAAATCACGCTTTTTATGGAAAATTGTTTACAGAAGAGTGAGTAGTGAAAGAGATGTGAATGTGTTACCTAAAAGTGAGAGGACAAAACAGTGTGAATGTAATAGCGCTTCTGTTTCAAACATACAGAATATGGTATGACATATTTTAAAAGTGGAGATAAAAGTGTTTTTGGTGCAAAATCACGTTTTTATGGAGAATTGTTTATGGAAGAGTGAGTAGAGAAAGAGATGTGAATGTGTTACCTAAAAGTGCGTAGAGAAACCGCTGTGAATGTAATATACAACATCTCTATTTCAAACATACAGAAAATTGCATGACTTATTTGTAGAAGAGTGAGTTGAGAAAGAGATGTGAATGTATCACCTAATAGTGAGAGGAAAAAACAGTGTGAATGAAATAGCACTTCTGTTTCAAACCTACAGAACATGGTTTGACTTATTTTCAAAGTGGGGATAAAAGTGTTTTTCGGTGCAAAATCACACCTTTTATGGAAAATTGTTTACAGAAGAGTGAGTAGAGAAAGAGATGTGAATGTGTTACCTAAAAGTGAGAGGAGAGAACAGTGTGAAAGTAATAGCATTTCTATTTCAAACATACAGAACAACGTGTGACTTATTTTAAAAGTGGGGATAAAAATGTTTTTGTTGCAAAATCACGTTTTTATGGAGAATTGTTTATAGAAGAGTGAGTAGAGAAAGAGATGTGAATGTGTTACCTAAAAGTGGGAAGAGAAAACAGTGTGAATGTAATATCATTTCTATTTCAAACATACAGAACATCGTATGACTTATTTTAAAAGTGGGGATAAAAATGTTTTTGGTGCAAAATCACGTTTTTTATGGAGAAATGTTTACAGAAGAGTGAGTAGAGAAAGAGATGTGAATGTGTTACCTAAAAGTGAGTAGAGAAAACACTGTGAATGTAATATGCCTGTGTACAAAAAGTTAACCAAATCTTTAGAGCCGTTTCTGAAATACCGGGAATATATACAAGAATTGCTCTGTAGCAGCGGGAATAAAAAATGTTATTTTTTTATGTAAAATCGCGTTTTTTCGGGAATTACACCTATATAGATGAACTTAAAAAGCAAAACTCTATCTGAATACAAAATTTGATCGAAATCGTTAGAGCCGTTTCCAAGTTTCGCGGAATAAATATATATATTTATATACAAGAATTGCTCGTTTAAATATATAAGGTTATTGAGTTTTTCAAATTTAGCGATTTCACCCAAGCTCGTACGAAACGAAACGCATGAGCAATCGTATTTTTCTTGGAGATCCTTGTACTTGCGAACACGCTGAGGATTCTTTCGTATGAACTTTGCAAGAATAGAATACATTAAGCATTTCTCATCGTTACAGTTCTTATACAGGCTTTTCTCGCATCCAAAGATGACGGTAGAGGAATATAGCTACTCCCTCGAAGAAGATTAGGTATACCTGTTAACACATAGTCGAACGCCATCAACCGCCAGTAGAGCCCAATTATTATCTTTCAGCTTACTTTCCTCCATTTCAGCACAAAATTTCTCGAATTCTTTTTCCAAGATGGCATCCAAGTCGCTATTTAAACGACAGCCTGATTACGCGTTTGAAGGCTTTGTTAGTGATATCCCCAACAGCATTCACAAACTTACATTCAGCCATAATGTTAATGTTCAAATTTTTATGAACCGGCAGCTCCTTCTGAACAGCGTGAATTATACGCTGCTTAGCCTGCTGCTGGTATGAATTTAAATCCTGGCTTGCTGGGCGTTGGATGAAATACGATTTCAGCCGATCCTGAAAAACCGTTTCATATTCTACAACATCATCTTCATCATGAGACATTAACAATAATTTATGCTTGGTAGGTTCAAAATTCATTTTCAGCACCTTTAGCCCTGTTGCAGCGTCCTTCATGCACATCTCTTCGATTTTCCATACCGTAAACGTCGCCACAATGTACACTCGAAAAACTCGCCGCATATCAGTTCATGCCGCTGCTTATGATACTTGCGATAGCTCTTTCCGCATTTGCTACACTCATATTCTGGTATAGCGCTTGGAAAGGGTTCCTCCACTTTACTATTCCTCATCTTTAAAATACGCAAGCAACACTTGTAAAGTATATAAGTCAATAAATGCTTATAGCACTTTCCACTGGCTCACCTTATAATTTAGCAACGCTATTGAAGGCCAATTTCACGAAGAGGAGCTGATCTACTCAACTCGAAGCGAAAACATACCATGTACATCTAAAGAAGTGGGTGTCACATGAGGGATTCCACCGTGGTGGAGCCTCAAGACAAATGCCATGCCAGGACAAGTCCTTTACTGGCTTAATAATGAAATAAGTATAAGAGACTGTGGTAAGGCGGTGACAAAGTTGTCAGGAATTGGTTATGTATATGGCATTGAGATTTTTTTTATAGGGGAATTGGATTGACTAATTTTGTCCAAGAAGAAGTCTGGGGCGTTTTTAGGTTTCCCCGGGGTCAATGTCGTATTCCCCGAGGCCACGGATCAGGGTATTGAAGCTTTGTGGCAGGGCATTGTAGAAGGTGCGGGAGAGAGATAAGATATAGTCGGTGAGAGTGGGGATAGATAGGTCTTGATGAATGTCCTTGTTGGGAATGTACCAATCTGCATCAGTAGATATGCGTAGATAGCGATTCTGAAGAGTTTGAAGTCTCTTGAGGTGAGAAGCAGCTGCAATGCCCCAGACTTGGCAACCGTAGGTCAAAGCTGGTCGGAGAATCTGTTTGTACAGTACAAGTTTGTTGGGGACTGACATTGCCGATTTTCGGTTATAAAGGGGGTACAGCATAGCCAACCTTCGATTGATTTTGTTGGTGATCTCTTCTATATGTGGTTTCCAGGTGAGTTTGTGGTCTAATATGACTCCAAGGTATTTGGCTCTGTTAGACCAATGAACGCTATCACCAGCTATTCGGAGTTCAGGAGGATCTGCCTGCACCACTCGCCTAGTAAAAGTGACTGCCTGTGACTTGGTGGGGTTTATTTTCAGGCGCCAGGCGGAAAACCATGCTGTTAAGGAGTCGGCATATTGTTGCAGCCTGTTTGCTGCTACTCTATGTTTAATAGAGGCAGTGGCAATGGCGGTGTCGTCTGCAAACTGGTAGAGGGTACATCCAGGGTATGATGGCAAGCAATTTATGAAGACCAAGAACAGAAGCGGCCCAAGAACACTTCCCTGAGGGACTCCTGCATGGATGGGTCGAGAAACGGAGAAAACATCTCCTTTGCAGACGGAAAAGGTTCTATTATGCAGATAGGAGTGGAGAAGATGAACAATGTGGGGAGGAATGTTGTAGTGGATAAGTCTGTAAAGGAGCCCCTCGTGCCAGACAGAGTCAAATGCTCGTGTGAGATCCAGGAAAAGAGAGACCACAAACTGTCGGTTGTTAGAACCTTTGAAAAGCTCGTCCACCAGCCGAAGGAGTTGGTGAGTGGTGGAGTGCTTTCTGCGAAAGCCGAACTGCTCCGATCTGAGGATCTGATGGGTATCCAGGAAGTTTTGGAGGCGTGCCTGCACAATCTTCTCAAATAGCTTGCTTAGAGAAGGAAGTAAACTGATGGGTCGATAACCGTCAGGGGAGGAAGTGTCTTTCCCTGGTTTTGGCAGTGTAATCATCTTGGCATGTTTCCAGGCCTGTGGAAAGTACGCCAGTTGAAGAATGGCGTTATAAAGATGTACTAGAAGGGCCAACCACTGCTGTGGTAGGGCCTTAAGAGCCGCATACGGAATGTTGTCGAACCCGGAAGCTTTGTAGGGGGCGACACTGGATAGTAGAGTGCGAACTTCCTGTACAGTGGTTGGAGTTGTATCTTCTGGCAGGAAGGGCCGGGATAAAAAGTCACCGACTTGGTCTTCGACTTCACGCCTGAGTTCTAGGTCACAGGTGTCTGCTGGATAGAAGGTGCCTTCAAGGAATTCCGCCATCAGTTCAACCTTCTCTCGGGCAGATTGTGCAACACGAGTGCCATGTCGAATGGGTTTGTCCTGTGTGGGCAAACGGAGCAAGGCTTTGGACATCCGCCAAAGCGAGTTGTCTGTAGTATCCAGTGAAGATAATTTACGCTCCCAGTCGGCATTGAAATGGTCGGTCAGTTCCATTTTTAACACACGTTGCAGGCGATTGTATTCCCTACGGTCGAGAGGGCATCCAGTATGTTGAGCTCGTCGGCGGGCTCTGTTTTTGTTGGCAATTAGGTCACGGAGGTGACTAGGCAGCTTCCTGACCACTTGAGCGGGTCCTCTGCTCGGTGGAGTGGCTTGTGTAATGGCTGTAGAGATGGATGTGGTGATGTGGTCCACCAGTAAGTCCACTTCCTTTATTGTAGTACAGGGGTCTATAGGTGCTGGCAGGTCGGCCAATATGCTGGAGAATGTTTTCCAATCGACTCGCCTGGGAGATGGAAAGAGGGATTGTGTTTTGTAGTTTGGTGTGGTATGGAAGATCAGTAGCAGAGGGTAATGATCGGAAGTCAGTTCTGGAATGGAAAATATTTGAGAATGTAGTGTTGTGTTCTTGACCAGGGCAATGTCCAGCCAATCAGGGGTCGACGACCTTTGTAGTCCATGGTTGGAGATGATGGCGAGAGAACCACTATATTGTTTGCTTGCACGTAGCGTTCCAGGATTCTACCCCGACTGGTAAGCACTGTAGAGTTCCAAGCGGGACTTTTTGCATTATAATCGCCCAAAGCGATGGTGGCCATGTTGCTGGTAAACAAGGTGTTCAACTCCTGGTCAAGGATGGGACGACCAGGGGGAATGTAGACAGAAAAAAGTCTGAGTGGTCCTTTGTTGGTCTCCACTTGGACTCCAGTGATTTCCAGGTTGGTGGTTGGGGTAGTGAAAAGTTAGTGATGAGTAACGCTACGGTTCACGTAGATGGCGGTTCCACCATAGCCGTCAGCCCTGTCGGTCCGGTAGCAAAGCATACCTGAAATAGTAGCTTTGTATGTTGGTGATAGATGTGTTTCTTGAATTAGAAGAACCTGAATGCCCTTAGCGGCCACAAAGTTGGTTTTTTCGCGTAATTTGTAGCGAAGTCCATTGGCATTCCAAGAACAGATCTTCAGGGATTGAATATTTAATCGTCCATCTGGCCTAGCACCCATAGTGGATAGTGAAGGAGAGGACGGTGTGGACGAAGATCGTGTAGGGGTGGATGTGTTGTGGTCTGGTGCTGAGAGCTTCCGCCAGGAAAGCCGCAAACTCAGGCTGAAGTGGGATGGGGATTTGTTTCATTGTGTTCAAGAAAGCCTCATCCGGAACAGTGGGAGGAGAGTTCTGCTGATGTGGGTGAGATCGGGAAGAGTCAGAAGTTGGCTGCTGCTGTCGAGTGACTCTTGGTTGTATAATTCTTTGCTGTGCAGGTTGTTGTGTCCGTGGTGGGGCTGCCGAGATGGTAGATGGCTGGGTAGAGTGCACAGCTGGTTGCCGCGGTGGCTGAGGAGGTGCGACAGGGGCTGGTGCAGGCTGAGCCTCTTGACTTCCTACAATGGCCGCAGCATAGCTGGGGAAGGTGATTGGTGTCTGGCTAGGAAGTCCGGGCCATCGGGCTCCTGTGAAGGCTTCACGTGGCAGTTCCAGGTGGTGAGGAACGTGAGTTCTGGCGTTGAATTTGGACAGGCGTCCTTGCTTGTTGGCCATCAGTTCAAGGCGGGCTTCCTGCCACACCGGGCATTTTGCATATCTGCAAGAATGCCAGTCGCCACAGTTACAGCAACGTGGGGTGGATCCAGTTATTGCCAATCTCTGGCAATTTACTCTTTTGTGGCCAGTCTCTCCACAAAAGGCACAAACAGGTTGCAGCAAACAACCAGCAGCATTATGGGTGAACTTTTGGCAGTTTGTACATTGTTGAGGACGTGGTGGTGGCTTAAAGGTTTCCACACGAATTACTGCGTGAAACATGTGTGTTTCACCGAATATTTTTCTTGCGTTCTCTGTCTTCTTCAGAGCGACACGGAAGTGTGGCAGTGGTTGCGGGTTTGGCCCTCTGGTTGCTAGATGGGCTACACGTTCTACCGTGTACCCTTTCTGGGTCAATAACTCCCTGACCTCATCCTCTGAAATGAATACCGGGATATCCTTGAGAGTGACGTGCAGGGACCGGTCTTCTGGAAGGAGAGTAGTAACTCCTTCAATTTGCTGCTGTTCCATGTGTTTTCTAAGAAAGCGGTGGTCATCGGGCGATGTCGGAAGCAGAGCCACTGTTTCTCTCAGATTCTTAAGGGCATAATTGGCCTTTTCGGATGGTACGGCGCTGATAATTTTCCTGGCATCTGCTGGATTGCGCAGGAATATAGGTGTGGATCGTTTAAGCCGTTGTTGTAGCGGCTGTGCGGCACTGTTTGTCGGAGGAGGTGAGTTTCTTGCTGGAGGCGCATCTTCCTCCATGCACCCTGGTGCAGGATCTTGCACTACAGAGGTAGTGGCCAGAGGTTGAAATTGGTTGGCCGTGCGTAAAGGAACGGAGAAGGCAGCAGGAGCGGGGAAGTTTCGCTTCCTCTTCGCCTGCACCGTTTGCCATTGGGACGAATGCACAGCTTGGTCATGATGGGCCAAATAGCTGTCAATGGCATCGACACGTGCTTTGTGTGCCGCCATGGAGCGATACAGGTGTGTGAGTTCCTGTCGGGGCACTTCCTCTTTTGGCAAAATCTCCAATAATTTGAGATCTGCCTGAGTGATGTAGACTTGCCTAGCCTGGCGTTCTTGTAGCAGAGTGGAACGGGAGTTCTCTTCCAGAGGCAGTGTTGGCTCTTTGATGAACGGTTGGTCCATAAATAACGATATATTACCTCCCTTTAGGTAATATAGTTTGAAATCCATTGAATCGTTTGTCCGGGGACATGCCATGTTTGTCATAAATTGGTCAAGTTTAGTGGGCGCTGTTAGGCGCAGGTTATAGAGGGCCCGACCCGAAGGCGCCTTACCAGTTAAAGAACTGATGGCTCTGACCGTATAACCTTACCCACTGGTAAGTAAAAGTACACAGGTGTGCTAGAAAGCACAATAGTCTTGTCTGAAATGGTAACTCTGTGCAGAATTAGTTGCACCAATGAGCAGTTAGAGTATAGTGACCATGTACATCTAAGCTCGATCCAGCTATATTTATTCCACGAGCACGCACCTCATAGGAGACTACGTGATTCAAGACATAGCATGATACATATATTAGTAAACTACGTGATTCAAAATATAATTTTTAACGTTTTATAGCTGTCTCGCTCAACATTTACACGCATATTCTAGGTTATTTCAGGATAAATCATACATAAATGAGGATAAATTATACATAAATACCTAAAGATCTATATTTTTTATCCCTTTTTATATACTTTCAACCGCTCCTTCAATTAAGGAATGAATGGATGTTTATGTCTCTTTCACTAACATATACATATAGTAACATATAATATGTTTAATTATATATCACATAGAAGCTATGGAAGCACTTGAATATTACTTAAACGTTAAACAAACCAGTTTTCACCACATTTCGTCTTAAAAGAAGTCATCGATTTCAACAATGTGCGTATAAGTTAATTTAGTCCTATGACGTCACATTCAACAGAGACGGAATGCCTGTCTCTCTAAAGCATGTTCCACCAGGTTTGATGACGCATACAAGCACCAAAACAAGCATGTTCCATCAGGTCTGATGACGTATGCATGAACCTCAACAATGTTCTCATAGGTCCTATGACGTCACATTCAAACAGAGACGGAAGGCCCGCCTCTCTAAAACAACACATGTATGCACGCACCACTACACTTGGAAATGGAGACAGCCTTGCAGCCATTACCATGGAAGCATTCATAAATATCATCACCACTATCACCCCCTCACCGCCGTCACCATCATCATCCCCTCACCACCGTCACCATCATCATCCCTGCCACCATCACTATCATCACAACATCCATTTATCATAATCATAAACTAGTTATAAAGAAACAATACCTACGGACGAACAATACCTGTAAGCATCAACATAAAGAGCGTTACAGGTGTATCCTACCAATCGCTATAATTTAGAAGTAACAACATAAACAGTAATGTACATGATTTTCTTTCCCTTTTATTTCATTTCACTGATATTTTTAGTCGCTTCTGCTTCAAGCCTCTTTCTCTGCTTTGCGTCAGTAGCCATTATATGTTTAGTTAGACGTTATTAGTTTAAAATTCAGAGAACACCATTACATTTCCTTCAACTATGTCTATTGCACCTTTCAGAGTCATACAAAATTTAAGCTTCTGGATTCAAGTCAGGTAATATATTTTCAGTAATATTTAGCAATTAGTTTTTAATGATAACAGCCATTTAACCGATATTGCAGG
Source organism: Tenodera sinensis (assembly GCA_030765045.1). NCBI lineage: Eukaryota > Metazoa > Arthropoda > Insecta > Mantodea > Mantidae > Tenodera > Tenodera sinensis. The sequence goes on from CM060963.1 coordinate 161,975,752, forward strand.
CCTCCAAGACGAACAGCCGCAAGGAATTTACATCGAACCTCCTATTCTCAAACCAAGACTCTACGGCAAGCATTGTCTTTTTACAGAAAATGTACAAAAGCATTTATTTTTATTTCGATGCCTTATTCCTACTTTTTCAATAATTATTCTTTAACTTTGAAATAATGTCCTCCGCACCGGTAATCGAACCAAGTCTATTAGGGATATAATTATATCAAACATGATTTTTATGTATTAAATGAACCTTTTTTCCACTTTATGTAGTTCTTCTAGCTGGTATAGCTCAACATACGACCTAACTTTAACATTCATTGAAAAATGGGAATCGAACCAAGGATATACCAACCCTAGTATGCTCCAAATAATCGACTATAATGCACACTACCATATAAGTTTTATTTCAGATCTCTAGCGCTAATAATTCCTGAGCTAATTAAAGAGGTCACGTTAGGATTCGAATCGAGGGCTTCAGGATCACACGTATACATTCAGTAAAAACTACGTAAAACATTGATTTAATAAAGTTTATTTGAAGTCCTTATCTAATTAGTTTGGGAGTAATTTGGCGAGAAAAAGTATAGTCGCGCGCGGGATTCGATCCCACGGTTCTCAGACCTCTGAAACACTATATAAAGTAGGGACATAACCCTTAAAGATAATTGGCTTTCACCGCACTCCTCTGGCTCATACCATTCAAGGGATACAGACAATTAGTAGGTGAGAGTGTATGTCCTAGCTGATAAAGAGATGCCGCCATCTGATAAGAGATTAGGAGATCAGAGAGATCACTTGCCACGCCCAATCAAAGATGATGTATAACTCTGGACCTACGGACCATAGGAAGCCCAAAAAAAAAATTGCAAAAAAAAAAAAAATAATAGCAACTGAATGGACCATTTTAGGCTGGACCGAAGGGATGCTGGGATACCAGAGACCATAGTTCGATGCCGGGGGGAGGCACGGAGTGTATGTTTAAAATCAAAATAAGGTGTATGTTTAAAATCAAAGTTTAAAATCAGAATAGTGGGTATGTTTAAAATCAAAGAGATGGACCATATTGAGCTGGTCCATAAGGTTTCAGCGGTCTGGGGATCGTGGGATCGAATCCCGCGCGCGACTATACTTTTACTTGCCAATTTACTCCCAGATACAGAGAGAATTAGTAGGTAAGAGTGCACCGAGCAATTAGTTCTACCAGGATTCGAACTGGTTTGTGCGTTATCCGCAGCTTCCCTATGGACCGTTCACTTACCACCTAGGCAGCCCGGTTCGATCCCAGGGATCCACATGTGGTATTCATGGTGGACGAAGTGCAGTCTGGGTGGGTTTTCTCCGGGTTCTCCCCGCCACTCATTCCACCAATTGCTCCATAATCAGCTTTCCATTCATTGATTTCGCCTGAATTTCATATCATCCTCTTCCTCACTCTCATACGCTGACCATGCACTTCCAGGTCTTCTCTCTGTCCGGTCCATAGGTTCCTGTGCTCCCTGACAGGCGTCTGACCCTAGGCACTGGCTTGTAAGTCCTAGGGGTGTGGATAGTCAGGTAAAAAAAATCCGAAAAATTTAAGTTCATATAATTTAAAATCTCTTGCATCAAATTATTCAAGTAGCATGGACATCTTTTCTCGGCAGTGTTCCAGGCGCGGCTCCTCAGGGTAGGCAGGGTAGGCACTGCCTACCCTATCGTAATACATCAACAAATAATGTTTAACTATGATTCTGCATCTTATCATTTGAACCGTCATTTTCCCCTAAATTGCAGTTCAAGAAAAGTTTTCTCGGTGATAATGACCAGCGCATGGTCAAATCCTTTAATCTCAATTCCGATTCAGGAAAACTGCGCTGCGTGTTTGAAACGCGCGGCAGAAATGATACGCATGGAACCTGGGTAGTGGAGAGCAGGCTAGCTTAACCTCTGCCTGCCCGGCCCCATTTCCTCAGTACGAGGCCCTTGAACAGGGGTAAGGAAACATTCGGTCTGTATATGCACTCCGAGCATGCGTAGACGCGTCTGCCAGCAGTCCGAACACTTGCCGGCCCAAATCCGAAATTATGCGACATTTTCCGAACAGCCATACTCCACGAACGAAGATCTCGGAGATCTGAATCTGTCGTTATCTCTGTGTAATGCCAGTATGACCGACTTAATTAGTGAACTATTACAAATTCCGCTTTCGGGGCGCACTGACAATGAAAAGAGGAGTGTTTTAGCCATTTAACACAAAGCTGCAGTCAGACAATTTTTCAATTTCTTAATCCATTTTAGTCATGGGCATCGCAAAACTTGGGGGGCTCGGCCCCCCTTGGAAGTCGGTGAACTTAATGTGCACTCAGTTACTAACTATTAAACTATTATTTTAATTTTGATGTAAAGAACAATTTTTGTTTAGCACAAATTAATACGGTTATCTGCAACAAATACTATAAATTTTGACAGTAAAATAATGATTTAATATTATATGATTGCAAATTTCCAACATGTGCCCCCCCCCTGGAAAAATGTCTGCCGACACTCGTGATTTTAGTTTTGGCGGTAATTCCTCCGTAAGTCACACTCATTCACTCTGCTCTTATTAAACAACCAAACAATATATTGTTTGCGTTATCCGCAATGACTTCGCCCCTATATTTCGGATAAACGGGGTTTATTATTTATTATTATTATTATTATTATTATTATTATTATTATTATTATTATTATTATTATTATTATTATTATTATTATTATTATTATTATTATTATTATTATTATTATTATTATTATTATTATTATTATTATTATTATTATTATTATTATTATTATTATTATCATCATCATCATCATCATCATCATCATCATCATCATCATCATCATCATCATAATCATCATCGCCGTCGTCGTTGTTGTTGTTGCTGTTGCTGCTGTTACACTTTGCCTACCCTAAAATTTTGACTGCGAGCCGCCACTGCAGTGTTCTGAGAAAGTGGAAATTGTGTAACTTAAACCCTTCTATCGGCGTATACAATGTAAATAGACGTTATTTCTCAGTAACGTCTCGAGAGATTATAAAGTAAATAGCTTCGGGCGTGCCAAAGAAATAAGAAACAGTGAAGAAAGTGACGATACTATATGTCGACTCAGCGATTGTAATAATTGATAAAGGTGCGAATAAATATTAATAATTTAAATGGAATTCAGTGGATGCTTTATTCTGCAACTGCGACCCGAGATAGTAAACGAATCTTCATTGCTCTACCGACTGATCGCCGAGGCATACATACATATTTCACACTGAGGTGAGGTAGGAAATCTAAACACTTATTAAAAATCATCTTAAAAAAACAGCATCAACAGAGTACAGTCGACTGCAAAGTTTGTGTGGTGTGAGTGTATGCCATTGTCAGTGTTTTAACGAGAATTAATGAAAATGACAGCAATTCAGATGAAGACGGCGGACAAATGTTGGGAAGAGAAGAAATTATTAGACTATTATTTTAAGTTTGATGCAAAGAAAAATTTTTATTTAGCACAAATTAATACGTTTATCCACAACAATAACTTCTGAGAATAAAATAATGAATTAATGTTATTTGATTGCAAAATTCCAACATGCAGCCCCCCTGGAAAAAAAGTCTGCCGTAGAGTTTGATAGACGGACATAAGTGAAAGTGCGATAATTTGCTTTCTTCTCCAGTGCAGAAACACGAGAGGAACGTATACTAGTTTATTTAACTGACACTTGCTCGGATATGATGGTGGAATGTTAGCCCCTGGTAATCTGTTACCCCCAGGGACCATCTTCGGTCACCAGGTCTTACAGAGGGATGTGTAGGTCCGCTGCACTTGTTAATTAGAATGCCGTCACTATTTTTTCTTTCTATCTTCTTTAAGTCCTTCAACCGGGTAGATCACATCGGGCGACGAATGAACGAAATGGTGAAAAGTATGCTCAAACGGGCCGAGTCCCTAAGCTCAGTTACCCGACAGAATAAGAGGAATACTTATCAAGGTGACTGAGATTCGAACTCAGAATCTCTTGAGTGTAAGGCATGCACACTACTCCTACACCACGTAGTTAGGCATTTCACACTTCTCTGCCAGTTCTCTAGTTGCTCCACCGGAGTTTCTGTTTCACCAGTGGAAAACCCTGCGTTTACCCTACGTGACCCCAGAACCACAGAATGACAGAAACGTTTGGGCTAAACATTTTCAGTTGTCGCTTTTATTGTAAAACTGTTCCCATCATCCCCTCTCTCTGCTTTATGGAGTAATTTCTTTGCAAATGTTTACAAGAACAGAAATACTGACAACACTCGTTTCTTAAGAATCGGCTTGGCCTTGCTTTATTGACCCTTGCCTCATTGAAATCACATGCCAGTTAGATTTGGCAGGGAGTTGACCAGCTGCTGAACAAAAGTACCTCTCTTTTGCCAATATTAGATGCTCTCTGTGAAGGCAGATATCAGTTGGAGCCCTGGTCGGAATATCTGAGATGTAAACAGAGAACGTCGTCGGGACCTTTCTGTATGGAGTTATCCGAGTGGTATTTCCTTACTATCAGATGATTTGTCTTCAACTAACTTTGAAGACGAATAAGGAAATCCAAGTTTCCAAAAGGTGCTTTGGCAAAGTTTCTTCTAGGGCAGGCATGGGCAAAATGGGCTTAAAAGGGTCACTTTACTGAAACGCGTTCTTACCTCATTCCATCGGCCATCCCTTCCCTTCACTGTTGTTCATCTTTAGCTTTGCTTCCGACATGCCTCGTTCAGTGGCGAGCATGGCTTCGTCGGGACGTCTGTTTTACGATGAGTGGCAGAGAGCATTTTTTGTAAGTTACAAAAACAGGAAAGTTTGTTGTTTAATATGCGGATTTCAATTTACGTTTCATAAAGCGTTAGAATACTAAACGTTACTTTGATCAGAAGCATGAAGCAAACTTTGGTGTTCTTCAGGTATTAATTTACGATTCCATAAGGTACATTCTGAATACTCGTATGTGTAAACATAAAAGAGAAGATATGATTCCCTTTTTAGGGGTTTAGTTTCTTATAGTTCATTTAATATAAGCTATTGTATTTGGTGTTTCAAAGTTTGAACATTGTAATATTGAGTTTAACACCAAACAATCGTGTGTTGATAAAATAGTTTTAGAATATATTTAATATTTAAATAGCAATCGAACTTCACTGCTTTATTTATTGTGAAAGAGAAACAATTTAGTAGATATGTTAATCATAACCGAGCGGGATGACTCAGGTGGTAACGTCTGTGGCCCGCATTTGGGACGTCGCGAGTTCGATTCCCGTGCCGCGCACTCTGATATGGGTTTTCCGTGGTTTCCCCATGTCACTTAGGCGAATGCTGGGGTGCATAATTTCGTACCACGGTTTCCTTTCCATCATTTCCTTGATCATCTTTCAGGTGGTACAGTTCCAGGGATGTAGTGTGGGCAGTGTCGGGCAGATAATAGAATTGTGCATGGTAACTGCTGTTCTCGGCGCTGAGTGACATCTGGTGGCCCTTGTTCTCCGTCGAAAGTGGGGGGGGGGGGGGGGGGGGAGCGGCGGGACGCGATACCGATACCGACCCGGACCCGCGTTGTGACGGGGCCTGGCGCCGGAATGAAGACATCTCAGCACTGGTTAGGGACTTCCACGCGTCTCTGACGGGCCTGTGATAGCACCCCTTTAGTTCCCTCATTTCATCCCTACCTCCTGGGAGGTGGTAGCCACAATAGATCTGTGTAGGTCGACGTGAGTGAGGTGTCCCCCTCTGTACCTGTACCATTTACCCTTCTTATCCTTTAATCATAGTCGTGTCAGTCCTAGCGGGCGTCAGTCCTCCATGCAGGAAGGGTAATCAGATAAACAGGAAGAATCATAGGCAGCGTAAGACTATTACGTGCATAAGATAAAGGAAGGTTACAAAGTTCAAGATTATGTAATTTGCCTAATCACAGTAGGTGTCTGTAACAATTATTGTATGCAAAATGTTCAATATAAACAAAATCATTAATAACAGTGTAGAAATTATTACTACTGCGCAGATGGAACCAAGCCACCACTGCACTTGCTGTAACAAAACAACCTTCGTCATTCAGCAAGAGAATGTGGGGTGAGTAAGGCAAGTTCAATTGCTACCTCTCCTCTCATGCCCATGCCTGTTCTAGGGTTTTGCCTTAACTTGAGATCACAAATGTTGAGCACCTCTCTGTCTCCCTCTCTCTCTCTGGATTGGGGCTCATTCGAACACATTTCATATAACTATTCATAATCCGATATTACTATCGGGGTGAGGGGCATTAAATGTACGAAGAAAGCGGCGAACGACATCTAGTTGTAAACAATAAGTTGATGCCCGCCCCCCCCCCCCCCCCACTCCCCGCGGTGACTGTCTCATATTTAAGAGGTCCCGGGCCCGGGTTCATTTGAGCATTATTTCACCCATTTCACTCATCGTCTGATATGATAACCCGGTTAAAGGACATTAAACACTATATATATAAATCGTAGTAATTTGTTACTCTGTACTCTTGATGAAATACTATTGACGTAATTGCAAAGGCAAGATCTGCGTAATTGCATTGCACAATACGGTAGACAGCTTAAACAACTGAAAATACCGTGTTAAGGTGCATGATCTTTGTTACACTAACGGTGTATTCTATTACTTACACTAGTGAGTCAAGAGCAAAATTACAAAACATATATTATCTATTGATGGATAAAACTGAACTAATATGAACCCAAGGTAGTTATTTATTGTGACTTAGCTTGTCTCTAGGACCATAAAGGTGGAGTGTCATTTCCACCACGCAAGTTAGGGGCAGGGGGTAGGAAATATATTTTGTGGAAAGAAACGTCGGAAGTCTATTCATAGTTGCCTCTTCGATCCAGCACTGATCGGATAAAAGGAGCCGAACCTTCTCTTGCCTTCCGACGTTACACAGTTTTTTAAACTTACAGTGACAAATTTATTTATGTATTTATTTATTTACTCACTCATTCATTTATTTACTTATTTATTAATGTCCCGTTGTTTATGAAATTATTGTACGAGGATCTAGAGTATTCTAGAGGGTATTCATACTGAATAATCCCATTTAACCCTTACAACTGTAATTTCGGATAGTCCCGTCTGTTCTAGATAGCGGATGAAAAATCCTCCGATTCACTCAAAAGGATGTAAAAGAGCGACGGAACATCTGACTTCGTTAATCGCCCCAGACAGCACCTGCGGGTCGGCCTGGGCCTGCAGGATCAGGACTGGCGGCGTTGGATGACTTCCCTGGTGTTATGTGGAGCTGCGCAAGCGGGTGCCACCTTGGTCATGTGGCCCTGCCAGGTTCATGGTGGTGGAGGTTTCTGCCGGGAGTGGGGACAGCTGGCGTCGGATGCGTTCTAACTGGAAACATTAGGGATCCCATCCCACTTGCACCTTTCGTTCATCCGCATCTGGTCGCCCTTCGAGTTTTCCTCTTAACCCTCTCTCACTCCCAGAGGTAATGGTAGAAGCACAAAGCGCCCTAAGAGCTTACATGCAGTGCTTTGGTCCAATTGCAGGGTCCATCTGTTGTACCTACTTTTACCTTTACCCTTCAATTGTGGAACAGGAGTGGGCAACTGGTGCTCACTGAGGCACCCTGCTCAAGGCCTTGCACTGACAACTGTTTGGCAGGTAACAAAATGAGGGTTGCTCAAGGTATACTGCCAATCGCTCAGGCCTGGTTGTGGAAGAATCTTTGGTCGGAACGGTCGGGTAATTTGTTGGTAACTAGAGTAGATTATGTAAACCTTTGTACCTTATTTTTAGTTCCATGATTACTTAATAATATAAATGCTACATAAATAATGCAAAATCTGTCACCAAGTTAATATCTTTGGAAAAGACACAGTCTGCAACCATTGAGAAAATTGAGAAAAATAATCTTCTCAGTCATTACTTATAAAATGTTGGCTGACTGATCTTTAATGTTAATGTTTTTCTCTTGGTATACAACTATTTAGTAATCTTTGCAAAAAAAATTGATTACAACATACAAACAAAGGAAATAAAGAAATACTTTCCTTCATCAGGGTTATTAGAAGATTTTGGTTTCCAAAACCTTCAGTACATATGTACATCTATAGAATTAGAATAAATGTAGGGGTGTGTATTCGCATGTTGTCTGTTACATTTGTAATAGCACTGAAGGAGGACAATTCAAATTGTATACGTAAAACCATTGTTCATATAACTACTGTCTGTATTCTTATGCTTATACAAACATGATATTTACCATAGCAACAAAAAAAGAAGAAGAATCCAAACCTTCTGAACAATAGTGATACAGCTGTTTCAAAGTTGGGACCTGACCTAGGATATACTGATGTTTTAATGAAGAAAAAATTAAAAGGTCATCAACAGCAACTGCACAACTGTTCTATAAATAGAACTTCAAATTTACTTAAGTCACATTAAGTGAATTCAAAAACACATCACTGTTTCTAGCTTCTTTTCTTACCTTAAGAACCTTAAGGTATGTGTCATAAAAAAGAGCAATTAATATCATAAAAAGGCCGGAAGGTTGAAAGTGTCTATGGTTTTCTATGCATGTTGTGGTGACTGGTGATCTTGTAAAATGACCATTCCACATCACAAACATCCAGAAAAAATATAAGAAATTAAATTTTTAAATACATTTATTGCAGTGTTGAAACAAATACAAATGTACTTAAACTCAACATTTGGAATATGGGTACTAAATATCTGAGAAGATATCATACATTAAATGGACTGAGAAGAGGACCCTGCTCTGTAAAATCATTTCACACGATAATGAACAAATTTAAAAAAAAAACTGAAAAAATTGGAAATGGACAAACAGAAATAGTGATGGTAAATGGACAGTGATATTTTAAAATGTAAGACTTTGCAATCAAAATTCTCCCCACATACACAATCCTGTAAAAACACCATTATGCAATACATTTGGTGACTGTGTGATTGGTCAATATTTTCCAAATAGTTGGCTTTCTAGGTCCCTGGACATAATTCTACCTGACTACTGGTTATGGGATTAACTAAAAGAAAAGATGTTTCTTACCAGACCCATTACACATGAAGAACTGAAGCAGTCAATATTGGATGCCATTGAGATGATTGAGACCATCCCTAGGAATGTGCTTGCTAATGCCGTTTACAGCACAGAAGAGACTATTGCTTATTGAATATTAAGTGGTGGTCATATTTAATTTTATCTTGTTTTAATAAAATCCCCTTTCTTTACAAACAAATTGGTGTTATTATTTTGTTAGAATCTAAAATTTGACAAATTTATTACTATTTTAAATTGGGAACTTAATTAAGAATAACCTTATAAAATTAAACATTTCTTCTAATTTTCATTTATTAATGCTAAAGAAACAAAGGATGGTTTTATCATAAGTATTTTATTATTTGTTGCCTTGGTGGAAAAGGTCGTTTAACTGCAATTTGACTAACAAGATGTAATGCTCATTTGAAACTATGGAATAAGATTACATCATTCATGCCTGAAAATTATTTCAAATTAGGCAATGGATTTATCTACTTACAACTTGTGGAAGTTATGATGCCAGCTAAGAAAAGAAATAAGCAGGGGCTTAAACCCCAATGAGGTGTTTTTGTCATAGCTACAACCATGAGCTCTTGTGGGTAAACAAATTAAAATGACAATATCCCTTGTTTGTATGTAGGTAATCATGGTGCCAAGATTAAGTAAACCTTTGAAATTCAAATATACCATGGCAAATATTTCACAGAGGGTTAATGCCACAACAAAAGTTATATATATGATGTAAATTACATATAACCATATGTCAATTACTGTAATAGGACTTTGTCTATCATTATGGCTTTTATTTACACAAAATTGCACAAAATCAAATTGAATAAAGAGGACTCTCTAAATCTTTAAGCAGGTCAGAGAATCAGATTATCATTAGTATGGTCATACAAAAGATGTGTTTTAAATTCTTCCAAAAATTCTTTATTTTCATAATATAGAATATTCGCTTTTCTAATTTTAAAAGTAAGGTATGCTAAATTCATTAAATTCACAATACATCATCATGAGTATTATGACAATTTGTTGTTAAGCAGCTGAGCTTCTATTTTAACATAAATATCAACAATTTTTGTTGTGTTGGTACAAATGCTTGTAATTTATACTACAGTTTATTGCTTTTATAATAGAATAATCTTAATAAACATAAATTGTGAATGCTTTAGGTACCTCAATTAAAAAAATACTTGTTGCTATAATCATTCCTTCTGTATCCTTGAACATCATATTGATCAATACAGTATGAGTGATTTCAGTTTGGAGCAATTATGAGCACCTGTTGCTGTAATAAAAATTAGATTATCTACTAAAATTCCAAAATGGAATTAGGAGAACATATGTTGAGACTCAGAAGGGTTTAGAGAATGTAACATCAAAATCAGGAGTGTCACTTTATATTACAATTATATGCATAGGACCAGTTATATGAGATTCAGTGACTTTGTAACAAACAGTGAGCCTGCTACCCTGACTTGGAGTAGAGGACATTACGTATGTGGATGGCGCTGATTACAACTGATTTGCAGTTTTAATTAGGTTTTCTTTACCAATTAATAATCTAGCAAAAATCACTCACGTTAATACAGCATACAATATGTCGTAAGTTATTTGCACCAGAATTCATGTAAAAACTGCTATTGCTTGCAGTTGAGAAGAATTTGTAGTACATTTTAACTTCCTCTGCTACATATAGAAAGCAGGGGAATTATTGTATTCAACCCAACATTTCAAGGTTGAGATTTCACCAGAAATATATGTTTTGAGGCCTCCTGAATCCAAAATAAGCAGTTTTAGAAAAAGATGTGTGTGTGTGTATGTGTGTGTGTGTGTGTGTGTGTGTGTGTGTGTGTGTGTGTGTGTGTGTGTGTGTGTGTGTGTGTGTGTGTGTGTGTGTGTGTGTGTGTGTGTGTGTGTGTGTGTGAAAGTTAGTATTTAAGTTTAATATCCTTCAAGGATGCAATACAAAGATTTTAATGAAAAGTCCTCCACCCTTTACATGGAAATATTTTTTAAAATTTTGATTTTCTCAAAAATGGCTCTTAACGATTTTGTTTAAAATATGTTTAAGATATTTTTATGAGAAATGAAATGTATATTTTGAATTTTCTGCCTGTAGTCCATGTAGACCTGCTTACTCTCAATGACTTTTGCATAACTGGTAAACCATTAAGAAATAGACCAAATCTTACAGTACAAAAAATGTATATCTCATTAAAACACACAAGTTAAGTCCAAATGCATTTTTCTGTGGAGTGCACCATTTCAGAGATATTCCTTGTTATATGTGTGAGTTTTGCAATACTTAAACTTTTCTCAAATGGAACTCACTTTATCTCTTGGCCATTTAAAGAGAACAGAATTTCAAAGCCTTCACATAGTGACTAGTAAAAGATTTTACTATCGCTCAAAGACTACTGTGTTCCCATATTTCCCTTGCACCTATAAGAAGATTGGCAATAATTTCTGCAAATGTTTACCTCGACTAACATGAAGAAGATAGAGAAACAAGAGTTTGCAAGAATAGTTTGTGCAAGAGTAGAGAAAGTCATGTGAGTGCAACATATTATAATAAGCAACACATAGACTTGTTAGTTTGAAATAAACAACCTGCTGTTTTAGTGTTTTTTATGAACAATCATTAACTGTTACATTCTATTTTTATCTAATTTTAAGTCCAAAGGTATGATTAATAAAATTCTGGGAGAGAAAACTAGCTACATTGTGTCCAATATACAGCCTCTAAAATTGTAGTGTGCTTGTATGGATTACATTTAATAACCCACTGATTGAAATTTAATCCTGTGAAAATAGCATACCAATAGAATTTCTCATATGAATATTATTCATTGTTGTACAGTGTGTCCAGATTGTCCTGACACTCCATATGCAAAAGAGAGAAGAAAGTAAGAGAAGTGACTGGAGTGGTGGGGAACAAGTGAGTGATATCAGAACTCAGGCAGTCACATACATAAGCTGTGTATGTTTACGTATTGTAAATAATTATTGTGTAGTTATTACAGTCAGAGCAAGTGGGCACCTCTAGTATTATGCAAGTGGGCAGTTCTCTGCTATTACGCCTCTATGCTTCGGGACAGGGGGAGTGCTATGACAATCTGGACAGGTTGTAATTACAAGTGATTCACCTAGTACATTGTGGCATACTAAAGTATTTTATTTGTCAGTTATTCAGTATCAAGAGAAAAACTTTGTGTTTTCTTTGAAATGCATTCTTAATAAAGTCTGGTTTTATCTAACATCTCCTTCTATTCAACAGATTAATATAAAGTCAGGTAATACTATTGTTGCAACAATAATTACAATAATAAAAATAACAATTATAGTTTTACGTATAAATAACAGTAATAACAACAGCTATAATAACAATATTCTTTAAAGAAGCTTCCTCTAAATTTTATTCTTTATAAAAATAGCATTTTTGTTAGCCTCAATATGAGAGTTTATTTATATAACAGGAGACTCTTTTAGGACTGCTTATTGCACTGCTCATTTCAGTCACACAACACCTATATTTAATGTAAAAATTTTTATTCTTCTCCAAATATCTTCTTATCCTTTAAAATTCTCACTGTTAATATGTTGGTAAGCACCTTGGTGTATAAGAAAATAAAACATCAGTCTTGGTGGTATTAAAAGCTTTGTAATCTTAAAAACACTGTTGATGGAATGTAAGTTGACTCAGACACACAGCAATTAGTCAAATAAGATTCAAAGAACCAAATATTGCATACAGAATAATCCATACAATGAGCACAGCAACCACAATTATCAGGAAAGTAGTTTTGAGGGGATGCCAAGGGCCCTCTTGTATATCTTTTTCCTTCTGCTGTTGTAGTTGTTCCTGAGTTGGTGGATAGTATTGTTGATGCTGTTGATGCATAGCAATGCAAGCATCAGTACACCCCATCACTGCACTTCCATTGCTTGCTCTCACTTCACCCATTTCTACAGCATCATTCTTCTTTTCTTTATCAAATGCTTTGTTCTCCATCTGTAAAAGAAAATAATTATTATGTTACAATACTATAGACGTGGCAAACGTCACTGTTTCCTATTTCTAGTATAAAAAGTTATACTAGGTATGTTGGTGAATGTAGAGAAAGCTCTTATTCATGAAAAATTCTATACCAGGGTTTCATCGAAAATATATCAGGTGGAGGGTACTTCTTCGGCCATATGTTAACCAGGGATTCTACACACATGATGAGTATAACAAATATGTCCAATGAAGAATAAAGAACTGTTTCACCCCCCAAAAAAAGAAAATAATTTGTGTCAAATATTTTGAACCATCTAGCTTCTTGACGAATGGATATAAATGGTTTACTATTTCAATAACTCATGCAAACATTGTGTGAACAATGCTGTAAACCATTTCTACCTTAATTTGAATGACTTTAGCCACAATTTAATTTTAATGTGATGGAAAAATCTCACTTAGAAATTCAACTTTGCATTACATTTTAACATTAAATTCTTCCAAATTAAGGTAGAAATGCATTACAGCATGATTCAAGCAGTGTTTGCATGACAGTGAAATAAGAAACCATTTATATCAGTTTGTCAAGAAAATATACCTCCAAATGTTTGATACAAATTGTTATTTATTTTTTGTTGGTGAAACGGTTCCTTACTGACAATTGTTTTGGACATATTTGCTACACTCATTGTGTAGAAACCCTGGTTAATGTGTGGCCAAAACAGTACCTTCCACCCTGTGTAGTTTTAGTCATTTGAATGCAAAAAAGAAATTTTAGAAAACTATTTAAATTATTCTTTTTTAATATCCTAGATATGAGGTAACAAAGCAAAATTAACTCTGCAGGCCTACATTAACACAATATAATGTTGGAATTTGGCACAGAAAATTCATAAAAGCTGTATTATTTCTTTATTATGCTTTCATGCTACACTGTGATGTTTTTAATATCAGTAATATTTTAAATATTTAATTCGGGGCATAAAGCACTTATGATAGTAAGTCACCATTAGGGTAATTCTCTCTGATGTGAGACTGCTTTTGTGGTTTACTGAGAGAAATACGAATCAGTTGAAGAATTCAGCGTCATTCTGGCAGGTTTTCACAGTAGCTCAATGGTTAGAGCACCCACTTGGTAAGTGGAGGGTCTGATGTTCAAATCCCAGTGGTGGCATTGAATTTTCCAGTTCTGATTTTACCCCTCAAATATTTTAAAGCTTCATAGGCTATGCAAATGGCTGCATGAAATCTACACATACCACAATATTAAATTTCATTTAATTTTCAGTTGAAGTATTCTTTATTCCTAAGCATTTAATTTAAAGCAGTGAATGCATAAATTGGGTGGAAAACTTGGAAAAAAGAGAAAAAGAAATGAGTTTCTAGCTCCTTACCAGGTTTACATCCTACTTTCATTTGTGCTTTTTATTTGCTAATGTTTATAATATTTCAACCCTAATATGTAAAACATATATATATAATATGTTAAGGATGTTGTCAAGGCTGCACCGTAGCCGAGTGGTTAGACCATTCACTTCTCACCAAAGCGGCCCAGGTTTGATCCCAGGTGAGAGCATGTGGGATTCGTGGTGGATGAAATGGCGCTTGGGCAGGTTTCTTGCAGGTGCTCCAGTTTCCCCCGCCATCTCATTCCACCGGTGCTTCATCTTCATTCCACATATCAGTGTCACCGCCTGTGGTACCGTATGTAGTAAAAGCTGGCATTAAACACTACAACAATAGCTAGGATCATATTAGTGCCACCTGTGTGCTGGGATTTTGTCCCAAAGGAGTACTTTTACATGCCAGTAAATCTGACATAGGACTGTCATATTTGAGCACACTTAAAAAACCATTAGTGGGCCTCATTTGAACCTTCAGCCAAGGAATCAATAGGCCAATGCCTAATCACCTGAGCCACTTAGAACACAGATAGGTATGTGTGAAATATTCTATTTATTCATTTACCTTTAGGTATTAGAGTAAGGATCAAGTAAGAGAACCAGTTCATAGAAACTGTTGGAAATCAAAATGGGAACAAAAAATAAATCAATTCAAATATTAGGTCACTTATTTTAATTAAGGAAAACCTGTTTAGGGAGCTAACATACAGATGTATGTTATTAAATTATATAACTGACACAAGAGTTCTTAAATTAAGTTTTTTTGCATAGGCCAGGTGTCAGATATTGATAAACCTTCACAAGAATTCAATTTTAATCAGTTTTAACCATGTCGTAGAATTGCCAGAATGGTTTTAAATTAGGTCTCCTTCATCAGATAAACTGGTAGCAGTGACAGTGATGATGTATTACTTTGTTTTGTGACTCATAAATGGCAATATAAATAATGAAATTAAGACATTCACAAAATTGTGTAAAAAGGGGGGCATGTTGACTTTGAAACATTCGGAAATTTGCAAAGTTTTTCTTTTCTTACATAGTGGAAGTGTTTCATTATTCATTATTGTACTTCCCTAGTATTATTGATCGTAATACATAAAATGGATTTATATTTTCGTGTTCTGACTCAGGGGTCTCCGTCTAGGGGATATGTGAATAGCGACCACAAGGTACACAAGCTGAGCAGAACATTACTTCCACTTACTGGTGTTTTGCTCCTCACTCTAACTTTTCTATCTGACCTTGCCTTGGTCATCTCTTGTTCTCTTCCGACCCCGATGCTATTAGGGTTCCCGAGGGCTAGGGAGTCTTTATTTTTCTAACCTCTCCATTTCTCTATAACATCTTAACCCCAACATGCTGACCTGTCATGGCATGTAATACGTCCTGTGATTGGTGATCAGAGGATGTGGTCGGTGAATTTATTTTGATAATTCTCCTGGTCAGGTCGGTGAGACCCGTAAACCAATGACAGGTGTGGTCCTCCAGACATTCTGGGGGTTGTGAGAGAGCGATGTGACCGCCATAACATAAAAATATGGTGCTCTCTAAAAAGCGGTTACTATTACTGCTATTGCTCTCTTCAATATCATCAGTGAAAAATATTGGAGAGCAAGAGGATTAATGACTTCATTGTCAGAAATCCAGCATTAGCCAACAACAACATAATATTTCAACCTCTACAACATTTAAATATATCTCAGTATAGTAATGTAATACACATTCCAGTTTTACAAGTAACCGTTTTAAAATCCTTTCTCAGTGTTTTAATATTTTAAACTGTTCCATGCATCATTATTTTTTACCAATTAACATGCAATTTTCAGTGAATCTTTTGAAATAATCACCAGACACAAATGCTCATTTTAAACTTCATAATTACTTCAATTTTTTATTACATATTTAATAGTTTGGTACTAATACATAAATACATAATTCTCTTACAGCATAGCTTCATTCAAATGTTACAAAACTCTAATTTGACTTGATTGTAATGGTGTGCTGTAGTCAAAATAAAACTTTGAGTAGGATGTAACAAAAGTAGCTTTAAATCCTAAGTGATTAAAAAGTCTGTTCTTGTAGTATTTGTAGGAGTAAATCTAACATTCTTCCTGCAGTAGTAGCTATTATTAAGATAAAAACGTATTAAATTAGGAGCAAAAAGGTTAAAATCTCTGAAATAGATGCACATTCTTCATAGAAATTCTACTGACTTCAAATTATAATAATTTTAAGTCAATGAAATAACTACAAAGTTTAACATTGTTGATATATGCATTATCTCAATGCTGAAATTTTCAAAAGTGCTTTGGGTATTATTGTTTTAAAACCGTTGTGCAATGTTTTTAAAAATGTTAAACTAGTTCATTTATGATTAAATATTTCCCATAACTCAACCTGATGAAATTAAGTAATATATGCAAAAAAAAAAAAATCTTCCTAGGACTAGAGCAGTTAAAATTTCCAATACCTGCAGAATAATTTATATATATAGGTTTATTAACCTAAAGGGTAAATGTTAGGGCAAAAATAATAAACTGTTTGGCAAAAGCAGTACAACTCATTAAAATATGTTTTTAGTTCGGCATAGGTGGTAAATATTTCAATTTAATCAGCAGAAAATTATGTTTATGGGTGGGTATATATGTGTGTATATTGCAAATGCATTGGATTAAATTTTTTTTAAATTAAAGTTACCTAACTAGAAAAGCAGAAGTTACACTGAAAATTAGTAGGTTTAGCTTTTTCTGAAATAATGGATTTTATATTTAAAAATGTTCATGGTAATAAGCTTTTGAAATATTCGGTGCTGCACATTTAAAGTCCACCAAATTTATTGCTCCTAATGAAGGTGGGAGTATGTTCATGTTTAAGAGGTCGAATCAGAAACTGAAAAAGCCAATGCCATAGTCGGGATTTGAACCACAGATCTTCCGCTTATCGAGCGGCTGCTTTATCCACTAAGCTACCATAGCCAACGTGTCGGTACGACATTAAATTCCCCAGCTAATTCGTACTTTTTCCCTGTTAACCTCAAGGGAATCTCACATCAGAGATAAATACCCAAGGGCGACTTACAATTGTAAGTACTTTATGTCCCGTTTAGATGGTAATTATTATTTATGTCAACAAGCTTACTGCTGGTGTTTTTAAACACACAAGCCGTGTGTGGGCAATGTTTAAGAGGTTGAATCAGAAACTGAAAATCTAAAGGTTACTTAAACCCGGGACATAAAGTACCTAGTTACAATTGTAAGTCGCCCTTGGGCTATTTATCTCTGATGTGAGATTCCCTTGTGATTAACCGGGAAAAAGTACGAATCAGCTGGGGAATTTAATGTCGTACTGGCAAGCTGGACATGGTAGCTTAATGATTACAGCAGCCGCTCGATAAGCGTTAAGATCCGTGGTTCAAATCCCGGCTATGGCATTGAATTTTTCAGTTTCCGATTCAATCTCTTAAACATTGTCCACACACGGCTTGTGTGTTTAAAAACACCAGCAGTAAGCTTGTTGGCATAAATAAAATATATGTTTATGTGTTCATTGTACTACCTACACAATAGTTATAGTCACAATGATTTTGTTGTCGGAAGTCACATTTTAAATTATAGACGAACTCGTCAATGTTTTCAAGTAATAACTTTTCACTTCGTAGATTACAGTTGCCTATAATTCAATAAATGGAAAGATTTGTCAACACTGTAAGCGCACGTTTTTAATAAGCTCCAATTTAAATTAATTCTTAAACACATGACTATAAAGCATGTCCCTTTTTCTAAGTAAGTGATGTGTCAATAAATCGACTCACTTTTACTGTCCAGAAATTATTTTACACATCACTGTGTGCAAAGCTTCCTACACGGTAGTTCAATTAAAACAGACATTCAAGTCCTACGGAAGAAAAGTACGAGGCTGGAACAAGAGGTTAAAAACAAAATGGAAGTCAACATGGAGAGGAAGGTAGGGTCTAACCTTTACACAATTAAGACGGAAAACTATAATACTATTAGACAAGCAAAGTAGCAGCTAACTTTGTGCGCAAAATAGTAAAATTTGACAGAAACAGTCCGGCAGAAAAAGCATCTGGAAAGGAAATCTTACGGCTAGAAAAAGGCAAACACTGAAAAAACAGGTAAGAGAGTGACGTCAAGCTTTATGAACTACACTTACCTACAACTATCACATAAGTTAGGATTGCAGATTGGCATAATCTAGAAAATAATTGAATGATCTTTAACAAGAAAATGAAATCGAAAACACAAAGAACTGAAAAATAAATTCAATTAGCTTTGTAAACCAGGAAAAAATGCATCAACTGTAAGAAATACAAAGAAAAGTACCATCACACAGGATTTTAATAAAAACATAAAACGCCATCAACTTATCTGAAGTAAACTTCACACTCGCGGAATGAAACCTACTAAACAATGGTCCAAAAACGTGTTACTCGAAAAAAAAACAAACAAAAACAACTGAGGGCTATATTGCGTGCATACACATTACCATGAAAAATCTCAAAGGTGCAGTAAAACATATGTGAACGCCAAATGTAAAAAAGATAAAATAACTGTATACCAAAAGTGTTGTTGTTGTTTTCTAGTGCCTTGCATCTGGCAATGAAGCCATAAGCATTCGTGCTTTCCAATACTTTTGAACTATTAGGACTCATACTCATGTATGTGGCTTTCATGTAACTGTTTTCTTAACGGGCACCAGTTTTACAATGTGGCAGTTACATCACCCAACTTAAACCCCCATTTTGCAAGGGGGACCACACCTATTGTTGGTCAACGGGTCCATCAGACCTAGCCGGGAGGACTAAATAGGTGGTATTTAGATCCACCGACCTTCCCCTCATGTGCCTCTGAGGGACGCTGTTGTGCTGCGATAGGCCAGCACATATGTAAATGGCATTTCCGCCATTTTAGATGAAACAGTTATACCGCTGTGATTCGGTCCATACCAAAAGTGTAATAACACTAAAAAGCCATAAAATCTCTCAAGGAAAAAGAAGTATACAGTAAATCCGACAAGGGAAACAAAATTGTAATCTTAGACAGCTGTAGGTAATCTTACATCATTTTTATGCTTTACGGTGGCAGAAAACCCTGAATCTTATTTACAGCAGTGTACCGGGTGGCAATATTTTGTTTCCGAAGAGTTTTTGTAGTTTTATCAGTTACGCCTTGTGTATAGGGGGCAGGCCCACTTTTGTCCATATATGTAATTTCTTTTGTTTCTTTTCACGACCCGAAAAATCAAGTATATCTTTAGAGGAATAGCTGTTAGTTGTCAATGCTTCACAGATCCTAGACTTCTCGTGTATTAGAAAATCCGGATCACATATCACATATCACGGAATAATATGTTGTTCATACCTCGTTTTATAGATGGTGGATGGTGTGAATTAACATCTAAGATTGCTGGAAAGAAATGTGCCAACAGTTTTATTTCCGCGCAGGGATTTTTGTTCAAGCTGCGGTTGGCAACACATGTAAAGGTTTGGTGGCGGCTTTAGTGTAGGTACTGCAGTGACAGGAGTGGAGTGTGTAGATATAAGTCATCAAATCACACTGCCCTAAAGGTGATGTTTATCAAGTTCAAAATGGACAAAGATGGATATGGCCCGTGGAAAAAACACTAGGGAATGTCACGCTGGGCTACGTGTAGCATGTGGGAATTAGGCTATGCCATATCGGACTCTGGAAGGTGGGTTGCAGCTTTTCGTGCAGGACGTGATACTATCACAATAACTTTCCTGATGTACACTATGGCGGTGATAGTGTGCATCGGGAACCAGGTGGAGGTCGACATGGGATGGAAAACGGCATCATTGAATGGATTCAGTCATTGTTGCATCTGGAATATCATCGTCCAACACTGCGCAGGAAATGACAAAGCTTTCGAGATAGGGATCCACACATTGTTTTGCAAGACAACACTGGTTGGACCACGCAGTAGCAATGCGGAACCTGCTTGCACGATCGGGGTGAGAGATTTTAGAGCACCCACCCTATTCATCGGATATCAGCCGTGTGACTTTCCTCTGTTAAGAACCACTCTGCGAAGGATACCTACGTCTCCGCACAGTTCGAGCTATAGGGCACTCTCTTGTAGAAATCAACAAAGAGGGCACCGCTGCTGGTATCCTGCGACTTCTCCATATCTGGCAACGGGTACATGTGGCAAGGGATTAGGACCAAGGCCTGCAGAACAATCATGCTTGTACTCAACACATGTTTCACACAATATTTATATGTTGCCATTTATTTATTTATTTATTTCCACTCCTTGTATGTATCCATCAGTATGCGTCGGTTTTAGCAGATACTCAACATCAAACTGTTTTTTGTTCGGGACCCTTTCCTCGAGCACATTGAGGCGATATTTTTAGAAGAAGCCTCCGAAAATAGTTAAAATTTGTGTTCATAGTGGTGGCAGAAAAAGCCCCCTAGAATTATGAATCATTGTTCTAGTGGGCAATGATAGAGATTTTCAATTGTCTTAGCTTGTTCTTGTTCATGTATTGTTGGGATTGGCGTCATGCGAAAATCGCATAGTCCGCGAACAATTGTAAAAGTGATCGACATAGTGTTTATTGGAAGAACATTGCGTTTTAACAGTCAACAGGAGTAAGAGTGCACAGAACTGATATACAATTAGTAAGGCTGCATCGACAAATAGAAGAAGATTACGAATAAACGTTCCAAGCAAAATTACGCAGTCCGTGTTCGGGTTGTGTGAACCCCGCAGGGCTTGTGAAAAAGGACGCCAATCCTGAAAAGTTGTATTGTTGTTTGTGACTTGAAGGAACCTTAAATAAGTATATTTAAAAGATAAAAGGAAATTTAATCTTCTTGGTAAGACACAGGCCCGTACTACGCCCTGAGGTTCATCGAGAACTTCGATGAAAAGCACTTAGAGTCCCATAGCTACAAAATGGTAATTACGCGGGGCAAATGGACCAATATGTAAAGAGTCGTCGTGAATGTTGTGGAACCTCCAGCCCCAGTTCCTACACGCAAAAATCGTTCCAACATCTAAGGAAGTCAGTTTGCCATCGTTTTCTAACTCCATGGTAAACTGTACGTTAGGGTGTAGATCATTAAGATGTATGCATAAGACAACTTGGAATGGTGCCTTTACCATGTGGCCACACCACAAAGGTGTCGTCAACATATCTTAGCCATAAAGTCGGTTTAAGGTGACAGGTGTCTAGCGTTGTAATTTCAAAATCTTCAAGAAAAAGATTGGCAACATCTGGAGAAAGTGGCAAACATGCTGGATGCTGGTGCTCCTTGCATTGGTTTTTATATCAGTGGCGGCTGGTTACAGTTTGGGTGTTCACAAATTTTAGATTTAGATAGCCTTGAAAATCTGAAATATGCTTTATAATAGCATGCTGTACAGGTAATAGATATGATTATAAAAAATTATATAAATGCAGTCTCTTCCAGTAGTAGTAATAATAATAATAATAATAATAATAATAATAATAATAATAATAATAATAATAATAATAATAATAATAATAATAATAATAATAATAATAATAATAATAATAATAATAATAATAATAATAATAATAATAATAATAATAATAATAATAATAATAATAATATATAATGATGCAGAACTTGTCTGACGAAATATAGAATTGTTTTGTGCATTTTTATTTGAATTGTATATAATTAAGTCTAGTTTAGTACAAGAATGAAGTAAGGTGTACACTTCTTTCCTAATCCCCATTTGGACTGTTTGGTCAGTCAAATATTAACATTACTAATTTGTTATCACTCACCTAATCTCATTTGCTGAAGCAGGGAAACCGTATAATTTCTTCTTATGAAAGGAAGCCCTAATTCTTTTGCGGCTAACTTATCCTGATAATTTAATTTTCTGTTGGCACATAAAATAACTTCAACAGAGTTCATGATGACACTGCAACTGAATACCGAATTCCTATTTTTACTAACCGTACATGTAAACAATTACCTTCAAACTGCCGGTTGTGGAAGCGGTTAAACTCAAATAGCGCTGTAAGTGTTTACCAACCTGGTAACTTAACTATGGCTAAGAGAAAGCCCACTTAGTAGGAGCATTCTCGTGTTAGGAATACAAAACTAAGTCTGTATGATAAAATCATAATTGAATACACTATCACTCAACCACAAGTCCACAAAATAGACTTTTCTATTGGCATAGTCATAGCTTTTACTTATGTTAGCTAAATTTTGCAGAGCGAATTAGCATATCTGATCAGTGTGCTACCACCTAGCGAAATTTATGCCAAACAGAAAAGCAAACAAGGGTTGCATTGAATGAGACGTTAGCTAGTCACATCCAGTAACTAACGTCTGCCGCGGTGTGCTGCCATTTAGTGGCAAAGATACAAGAGAGAGACAGGAGATGACGGTAAAGATTGGTGTGGTCATAGTGTGCGCACTCAATGACTGTTTTGGTCCATAAGACAATGAAGTAATGCCAGCTACGCATGCGCAAAGGCTCCTAAAGCGTGCACGTGGAGATGTGCTAGCGAATGATGCCAAACTTCACCCAGTTTAGAAGAATAGTGCGGCAGATTTAAATCTCGTGTGTTTTAGATTATCGCGTCTGTATATAGCGTTCAATAGCACTTAAAGTAAAATTAAACAATTAACCTTGTAAAAGACTACTTGAATGTGACGTGACAACAACACTACATATTCCTAAAACTCCCGAGTAAATATCGTTCTGGTGCATCACAAACACGAGGCATTGAGTCCACGTGAGCTTTGTGTTAGTTGCAGCTGATACGAACACCAGGTTTTGGCGGAGAGATACAAGATCTAAGGCAGGATGGAGTTATAGGAGAGAGCTGTCATTCTTCTAAGGACATACGTACGTGATTTTATTAGTCGTGAAAAGAAACAAAACAAATGTACGGATGAGAAAGACAAAAATGGGCGTGTCTCCCTGTAAGAACCTCAAATTCACAATCTAAAAGCGGATATTGTTTCTGCATTGTGAACTATCCCTGACTGCTACATTAAACCTGAACATTTGAAATCCACTGAAATAGATAAAATTGAATACAGTGATCCAAAAGTATTCCTTCCCGTTGAAAACATGTACTTTGGTGCTAAAGTTCAAATATCTCTGACAAAATCATCCCTGCCAAAGAAACGTGTACGTTTTCAAATTATGCTGTGTTGATTTTTACATTGAATCAGTTCATCAGATACTAAGTAAATTTTCTTTTAGTGAACATCTTCTTGCAATGTTAGAAGTGCTAGAACCAGCTAAACTCCACACAGTTTCAGTCCATTGCACCACATGCTTCTTGTTTTCCTAATTTGGTGAAAGCAGAAGGGACCCAACATATAGATACAGAATGGAGACTATTGCGCAATACTGGCAGTAACTCTACAACGCAAGAGTTTTGGAGTGAAGTAAAGAAAAAGACATGCCGATTCAAAATAAGTTTTCCCTCTTTTATCCAAATTTATCTCGTGTCTTTTGAGTCTTCCACATTCTACTGCTACAGTGGAACGAGTGTTTTCAAATGTTAATCTGCTGAAAACGAAAGTAAGGAATGAATTGTCAACCAAAACAACGTGCGGATTGTTACATGCACAGAGACTTGTGTCAGATTCAGAGTGTCATTCCTTTGCAATTTCAAATTCAATGTTAAAGAAAGTGAAGAGCGATATGTACGATAGTGATTGACAATAATATGTACATAATAGGATCTAAATTACTATCTGTCTGCACGCGAATGATCTACAGAAATGGTGAGTTCTATTCCAATTGTACTGTATTTTATGGAACGTTTAATACGAAATGTGGATTTTCATAGATTATCAGTAGTAGAAGTAGCAGAGTAGTAGTAGAAGAAATAATAATAATAATAATAATAATAATAATAATAATAATAATAATAATAATAATAATAATAATAATAATAATAATAATAATAATAATAATAATAATAATAATAATAATAATAATAATAATAATAATAATAATAATAATAATAATAATAATAATAATAATAATAATAATAATAATAATAATAATAATAATAATAATAATAATAATAATAATAATAATAATAATAATAATAATAATAATAATAATAATAATAATAATAATAATAATAATAATAATAATAATAATAATAATAATAATAATAATAATAATAATAATAATAATAATAATAATAATAATAATAATAATAATAATAATAATAATAATAATAATAATAATAATAATAATAATAATAATAATAATAATAATAATAATAATAATAATGCCATAAATGAGTTTCACTGCGCAAGATTGCTGGTTAAAAAATGTACTGTTTTCTCCTGCTTTTACTTCGACAGACCTGGCAACACTGCTTACCAGTAGAGAAAGTAAACATGAATACCGATGTTATATTTAAGTATAAGTTATCCAAAACTCATACCAATAAGAAGACATATCTCCAAAATGGTTCACTGTACCAAAAAAAAAAAAAAAAGTTGTGTATTTTAGCAAGATCTACATGTTTGTGCAGTAAAATTTGGTCTATCTGTTACGGTTTACCAGTTACGCAAAAGTCATCCAGAGTAAATACGACTACAGCGGCTATAGCCAGAAAATTCAACATACATTTCATTTGTCATAAAATATGTGAAACATATGGCATTTTAATCAAAATAGTTGCAGCCATTTTCAAGAAAATATGTTCGAAAAATTGTCCATGTATAGGGTAATTTAGGGTGGAGGAATTTTCTTCAAAATCTTCGAGTCGCATCCTAAAAGGATATTAAACTTAAATAAATACCAACTTTGGTTTTTAACTGACTTTTCGTTTTTAGATATGCTGTGTACGAACTAACACACACACACACACACACACACACACACACACACACACACACACACACACACACACACACACACACACGCGCGCGCGCGCGCGCGCGGGCCTTTTTCCGAAAATGCTTTTTTGGATTCAGAGACCTGAAAATATATATTTCAGGTGAAATCATTACAACAAATTTTTGTGTGGAATACAATACTTTCTCTACTTACTGTAGAGAAAGTAATAACTTCAACCCAACCAAGAAAATTAACCCTACAATTAACCTGTTTTCTGTTAATAGACGTAAATTGATACCGGACATCCCATCCCTTTCCAGCATCTACGGCTTACCAAAAATCAATAAATTAGGCAAATCGCTGACACCAATTGTACACAATGTTGGTGCTCCAATGTACAACCTAGCAAACTGGTTCATCCAGAAGTTCCAACTCTTTCCTGAAATTAGAAAGCCATAGCATAAAAAATTCATTTGATCTTGTTAAGGAAGCTTTAAAATACACACATAGAAGAAAACGGCACACTGGTCTCCTTTCATGTGCACTTATTTGTTGCGTTGTTTGTTACTTGCTGTTAGTTAATTTTGTTAGTTCCTTGATACTCGTATGTTTGTGTGGCTGTCAAAATGATTTCTTGAAGAGGTCAACCGAGACTTGACCTTACATGTGAATCTCGCTGATTCTGATTGAGGGCATCTCCATTGATTGACGGGATCAGAATATTTGTTAATTATGCATGTTAAATGTTCATTGCTCAGCTCTGGCCCGTAATGATAAACTACTTGTACCCTTCGCGTATGCAGTGTACAAACAGCGCATGTTCAATTAGAGTCTGAGTGCCGTTTTCCCCTATGCCGTTTTCGCCAACATACTATGAAGCACACTAAGTGACGGGCAAATCACCGAAGCAATTTAAATCCTAAGTCGTCATCATTGTCGTTACAATCATCATCATCATCATCATCATCATCATCATCATCATCATCATCATCATCATCATCATCATCATCATCATCATCATCATCATCATCATCATCATCATCATCATCATCATCATCATCATCATCAACATCATCATCATCACCATCATCATCATCATCATCATCATCATCATCATAATCTTCATCACCTTTTATGGTTTAAGCTTGGGATGTCCAACCTTCTCTCTTTGAAGACCCTTACGTAATGAGCAGCTATTCACTACTCCACTCCTCCAGTCAGAGGGACATACAGTCAGTATCCAGTGACGGACACAAACAGGCGATTCTATGGTCGTTTCTAAATCATACTTTGAATTTTCTGAGAATGTCCTCAGAAGACATCTTCATTCTGGATGATTTCTGTGTAAATAGTAAACACTAAGAGACAGACAAAAGCTTACTAAACAAAAAATGTGGGTCTGGTTAAAACACACAATTTATGTCAAATAGTTCGTTTTTCTTTTGAGTGAACCATTTCTGAAATATTTTTTATTTGTTTGAATGTGCCAATAAGTCTGCTTTTTAAAATAGGATATGTTATTCGTTTTTTTTTCATCTCTTGGCTTTATAAGGTATCGCATAACAACCAGTTCTTAAAACATTCCAGTATCGCTTAAAGCCTACTGTATTCCCATATTCCCCTTGCTCCTACAAAAAAATTAGCAATAATTTAATTTCTGAAAACGCTTATGTCGATTGAAATGAAGGAGATAGAGAAATAAGCAATTGCAAGAATAGTGTGTTTAAGAATGAGTATAGCTCTACATATATTTGCGAACAGAGTTTATCCAAGCAGAACTATATTAAAAATCTGTATGACAATAGGTTACGCTTACGCGACGATCACTTGGTGGATATTCTAATCCTATGCACTTCAACTTGGTCACCAAATATTGACTTCTTAAACGTAAGCAGTACCAAAGAAGTCACAAAAGATGTTTATCGCACAAGATTTGAAAGTACTTTCGTAAATCAAACGTAACGTACACGTGCCCAATCCGTCACTGCAACACAATACACGGCTGGGGGTTAAAGAGAGGCAAAGTCCGCGTATGGTAGAAGGAGGTATGTGCAAACTCCCTTCTTTCGCAAACGTTGGATATTGCAGGTTTACGCCTTTTGGCTTGTTCCGGTCTCATCTTTTGAATTGTTATGCCCATCTTCTATTAGGTCTTGGTGCGGGATTTTTGGATGGGTGTATGTTTCTGGTCTACTTGGGAAGGTGTAGGTCAGAAAGGTGTGGGTGCTCTTGATTGCTCCGGCTTTTTACAGTGTGACTTTTGTTTGAGCACGAGGTCTTTATCTCAGGGTTGTCCAGCTCAGGATTGTCCAGGTAATAAATTGAAGTCTTCTATTTCTTTTAGTGTTTACTTCACTTTACTCATGCCCCCTTCCGACACACAAGACCATGAAGTATTGCGATCCGCATAACGCACACGTCTGTCTATCCCGCTGAAGATCTACCAAGCAAGTGTCTTTCTCTCCCGAAGAACTGTATTTCTCAGCTCGGCCCTTCCGCTTGGCCAGCTTCACCTTGCAATTAGGCACGTACGTCTTCACGCGTTGGGTTTTTCAACCCTATTGTTCCCTTTCTTTGAGGGGTTGTTGGCTTCTTGAGGCACCGTTACTTTCCCTGCCTGTACCCTCGGCCCACCAGACGAGTTGTCAGGTAAAACCTATATTCCATTTTCAATGATATATAAATTATTATATAGGTACGCGGGTTTTAATCGGCGGGCGCGGGTTTCCGCCTCATATGCCCTTCGGAGGAATTTTCCGTTTTTTTTTTAAAGGAAAAATCGAAAATTTCTTCGACAGTCCCACTAGCAATCTGCGTACTCAGACGATAAACGTTCCCTATATATATTTTTTTTTCTTGTTCCGTCTTGTGTGTCAGGTGAGGTATTCTAATTATGACATACATGTTATATTACAAAAATTGACCCTTGATACATTTTAGGAATTCTCAAAATATACAAAACATCTTATCCTATTAAACAGTACATCAAATTGCACATGTAATTGAAGTTACACAATATTGCAATGCCTTAACGCTAAAATTGTTACACTTTGGTAATATACGTATATACAGATATTATTGCCATATGATTTTGGGGTACTGTTTTCTCTGATGCAATGACAGTTTTTGTGCACCAGGAAACTGCTGAGTGCACTATTCTGTGGTACACTCGTGGTATTTCACTTCTAATCACACGAATATGGCATGTCCACTATTTCGCGCACTTCATGCCTATTCACACGTCTTAACTTACACTATGTGTGGATTTAGCATACATTATATTGTATATACGTTTTCCTCTATAGTACTATTATCCTATCCAATCTTATTTGGACATGTTTACTAGTAAAGTCGGGAGCACGGTCATTTTGTCAACTGTGGCTACTATGTGGCTACTGCCTTGTTCTCCTAACATCCACTTGAGTGTTTTCTGACATCAGTATAAATATATACAATTTCACTGTCTCCCTTGGATTTACAGAATGTACTACTTCTTTTATATATCTTCTTCCTTTATCTTAATACTACTCGGGAGAGTGAGTTTAATTATTATTGTCCCTCAGAAATTCTATTTCTACTGTACACAGGTACTTATACCCTATTCAACACAATCGTTAACAATACTAATGGTTTGACCCACTCATGACATCAGGTTTTATTATTACGGTTTAAGAAAAAAGAAAAAGGATAATGCTAAACTTGAGGTGTCGTCAGCGACATCCTACAATAGTGAAGTTTATTACGGAAAAAAAAACTTTTATGAAGCAAGATCATCGCTGCGTCATATAATGGATTCGTTTGTTGCATTATCTATTTGTTTGAATGGTCGCAGGAGCGCTAGATTATATCTGCCTATAACTTTTTGTGTTGTAATATCTGCTACCTCGAACGATCGATCACTCAGTTCGTTAACTATCACTACGGGACCTTGCCACAATAGGTGTAATTTCTGCGACGTTTTATTCAATAATGATGACTTGTGGTGTGCCCGCACTAGTACTTTTTCTCCCACTTTTGGTTTCCACTGGTGCTTGTGACGCCGTTTCTTCTTGTGGCGTATTTCCGCGCGTTTTACCAATCGTTCGTATGCTTTCTTTATTTTCTGCATTTCGGTTTCTTGCTGTGTGCTGATTGACGTCGGTAAGCCTGGGATTATTGCTTCCGACTGCTGTCCCGTATGGAGTACTATAGGTGCGTAGCCGGTGTTCGGGTTTATCGTATTGTTTAGTATGCGTTCGATCATGGGTATTTTTGGTACCCATGAAGTTTGTTTGCGATGAGACACCACGCGAAGAAAAATCGATAAATCTCTCATTGTTCGTTCACATGGGTTTGCCTGAGGGTGGTATGCCGTAGAGTGGTAAATTTTAATCCCCGCTGCCTTGATTTTATTGACGAAGTTTTTACCTTTATGAACAGATGCATTATCTGCCAAGATGGCGTCCATTTTACCATATTTGGGGACGAAGTCCTCCATGATTTTGGCCGCGCATGCAGCGCTTGTCAATTTTTTCATGGGATACAGTTTTACAAGTTTGGTGAAAACGTCGACTAACACAAAGATGTATTTCAAGCCTGCGGTTCCCGCAGGTAATGGACCATGTGCGTCCACTGTCACTAAAGCGAGCGGTTTGTCGCGTATAATAGATATTGGGGGCGTGTCGTATTTAACGTTCAGTGGTTTTGCTTTCTGACATAGCTCGCACGCTGAGATGCGTTGTCGGACCTTATGATGAAGGCGAGGTATATAGAAATGTTCACCTATGGTGAGACATGTTTTTTCTGATCCAGCGTGGATAAGGGCTACATGAAAAGCATCGATAATTAAGTTCTCTAGCAAGCGAGGTGCATATGTCCGCCATGTTGGCTGGTCTCTGCCTTGCAGTTTGTATAAGGTGCCGTTCCGTTTGCCTATAGTTCCCTGTGTTTCCGCTTGGATTTCGGGTGCTTTCATGAGTAACTCGGCGAGTTTGTCATCCTCGTGTTGTAATTTCGTAATGTTTTTGACCTGTTTTAATAGTACTTTGTTAAGGTCGATGTCCAGTTTCAGAACGTGGACTTCACGCTGTGTGTTACCCTGTCTTTCTGGTAGTTCGCCCTTGGTGCTTATTCTTGACAGCGTATCGGCGAAAATGTTCTGGTTACCCGGAATGTGGGTGATGGTGACGTCATACAACATGATTTCATGGACGTACCGAGATATCTTTGAACTGGTCAATTTGCAGTTCTTAATAAAGGATAGGCTTACGTGATCGGTGAAGATGACGATTTTGCAATTGAAAATGTAGTGCCTAACTTTTTGTAACGCGAAGAATATGGCTGCTATCTCTTGTTCTGTGACGCAAGCGACCTTCTCAGTGTTGGTCAGGTTCCTTGACGCAGTACTGATAACGTATTGTTGACCCTGGTCATCGTATTGGCATAGAAATGCTCCGAAACCAGAAATGGCGGCGTCTGTGTAGATACAAAATGGTCTATCCGTTTGAGGGCATGCAAGCAAGATAGCTTGACCAAATAACTCTTTAACTCTATCGAAAGCTAGTTGTTGGGTGCTGGACCATTGCCACCGTACATTCTTCTTAAGTAGTTCTCTCAAGGGTGCTACTTCTTTAGCGTAATTCGCCAGGAATCGGGCTTCATATTGGAAAATACCTAATATCCGGCGAAGCTGTTTAACGTTCTTAGGCGCTGGGATTTCTTTAATTATTCTAATTCTCTCTTGGTCTGGTGATACGCCCTCTCTAGAAATGACGTAGCCCAAAAATTTCACTTTCTCCTGAAAAAATGTTGTTTTTTGCAAATTTAGTGTTAGGCCATTTTCGCGTAATTTTGTAATCACGAAGTCCAAGTGTTGTATGTGTTCTTCTATGCTTTCGTCGTGGACGAGGAAGTCATCTACGTATTGTGTTAGGAACTTTTGGGTGGCATCGCCAAAAATTGCATACATAGCTCTAAGAAAGCCGCTACCACTGACTGATAAACCAAAGGCCAATCGTGTATATTCAAATACACGTCCTTGATATAAAAATCCTGTGTATTTTCTCAAGTTTTCCTGCAGTGGAATCTGTAGATAGGAGTTGGTAAGGTCGATTGAGGAAAACCATTTTTTTCGGCCTATGCTGGCAAGCACTTGGTCTATGGCTAAAGTTCGGAAATTGTCCGGTACGATGTATTGGTTTAGGTGTCTCGCGTCAATTGTAATACGGACTTTACCATTTGCTTTTCTCACTATGCAGAGTGGGTTCAGGAAGGGTGTGTTCGAAATTTGTATGATATTCTGCTCCAGCATTTCATTAATGGTTGCATCTACAGCAGGTCTAAGGTCTAGCGGAATGTTTCGGCATTTATATCGCCATGGTGTTGCTTGTTTAATCTGGAATTCGTATTGGAATGAGGTGAATAAACCCGTTCTCTCAGTAAATGCCGAGCGGTTTTTCCACAAGACGTCAAAAAGTTTCTGTCTATTTTTGTTATTTAAGTGTGGGACTTCATTCACCCTTCTCTCAATATTTCTGCGAATATGGTCACAGCTTTCAGGTATCATTTGGGTCGGTGCAAGGGATTGTATTTCTGACGTTTCATTCAGTCTGTGCGTTTGCACATTAAGTGAACCGGTTTTTACCGTGAGGGGTGTATAAGTCGTTTTTACTTCCGTACGCGCTTCCACATACCTAACATTTTCGCAGTTAAAAACGTCGTTTTCATCGTCTGTCTCCATCATCTCCCTAACTTGGAGGTGTGCCAAAAATATTCCCTCGTTTACCTGAACCATTTGAACGAAGAATTGTTCCCTTTCCAACTGAAGTTCGCCTTCAGTAAGCTGTGGTCCTTCCCCAGTCAGCTGAGCGAAAGGTACAATGACCTCCCTATTTTCATGCGTTACTGTGAATATTTTGCTGTCGTAATTGATACGGGCTTGCCAAGAGTCAAAGAAATCACTACCAAAGAGTATCTGTACAGCGAGGTGTGGAATTATTAGGAAGATATATTCCATGTGCTCTCCGCCCATTGTAAATGCAATCATGACCTGTTTTTGAATCCTTTGTCTTTTTCTTCCTATGGCTAGCAACGCATATACGTTTTTCGTCGGAAGTGTCTGTAATTTTAGCCCTTTCGTAGTTAAATGGTTAAAGAATTGCTGGCTACACACTGATGCTGTTGCCCCCGTGTCTAGGGTGGCGAGAAAAGTTTCATTTTGGATTAGGATTTCTACTTGTGGTGTTTCCGCGATTTCCTGAATTTTTTTCATTTCGACCTTGCCTCTTGCATTGTTGTGGCTGGTTGCTTCCGTGTTTTGTACATTCAGCATTGACACTGTGTTATTGTTCCCTTCGTTGAAAATATGCCTCGTTGTCGGAATCGGGAACCTCATCCAACCCGGTTCTAGTTTCCCGAATTGTTAAAAACCCGATTACCATTTTGCGCCGTGGCTCCGTCACCTGCTGTAGCATTCTCGGACGTCACGAATGGTGAACCGCCAAACCATTTTTGTCGGCTTACGGCGCCTTGGCTGTGTGCATGTGTTGTGGGTTGCGGTCTATCGGTGGTGTTGTGCCATTGGGTGGCGTTATAGTTCTCATGGTTGTTGCCTCCGTACATATTGAAATCCGCCATGTTGTGCCTGTTTTCAGCGTTTTCCGCGCCGTTGTACACATTATTCTGCCACTGGCTCCCTGAGGGGTTTTCTCGGGGCGGGCTACTCGTGTACTGCCTTCGGTGTGTGGTATGTCTGTTCTGGTATCTGTCGGTGTCGTTTGTTCGTCGTCGTTGTCCACGAATTTTCACATAATTAATCTGATGGTGCCGTTGTCCCTGGTATCCGTGATGGGGTCTTTCTCGGGGTGGACGCTGTTGATGGTGTCTGTGGTCATTCCGGGAATCGGATGAGGGTGTCTGTTCTCGATAGCGTTCCCGGGTGTGACCCTGGTCATATCGGCGCTCATTGTAGTTGGCTCTTGCCCTCGTCCCACTAAAAATGTGTTCATTGTGTGGGACCTCATTTCGCGGGACTGGGTTCGATTCAGACATATGTGGCGCTAATGCTGTTAATAAATCCAGCGTTCCGGCTATGCTGTTGGGTCGGGCAACAATGAGATGGTTCTTTATCTGTTCCGGAAAGTGCCTTATGACAAGAGAAATGAATTCCTGTTCTTCCATTGGAGGATCCAGTAGTTGGCTCTGTTGGGCGAGGTCTAGGAAATAATCCACCATGGATGTTGCGCGTACATCGAATTTTCCGTTGTTGATTTTTGTACGTACCGCGTACTGAGTTGCACTATTCCAGTATTTGGCGAGGAAATGATGTTTAAAATCTGAGTATGTGGCATGGTCGCCTACCGCTAACCTAAACCAAGTGAGTGATCGTCCTTGTAGGCCTTTCTTCACTATTAGCGTTTTAAACGATTCTGGGATAGCTTTTAGGTGGAAGTATGACTCGAGATCCATTACATACCGCTTAGCGTTGTCTCTCGCGTCATTAAAAGTGGGTACTGCAATTTCGTTTAATAGATGGTAGTGGTTGGGGAAACCATGTGTCATGCAATGGGTCTGTGTGCTCTCCGGACGTATACTATTACACGATTCTGCAGGCGATGTTGAAGACGCCGCAGAACGCGCGTTCAACATCCCCTGGTTCTCTGACGCACTAGAAGTGGCAGTGTACGTTTGTTGAGGTTGGTTGCTCTTTGTTATGGTGAGCCCATGTATGGCTTCTTTGAGCACTGCCATTTCTTGCGCGTGGTGTTCTACAGATGTAAGTGTTGAGCGATGAGCCGCTGCTGCCTGTGTTATTATATCTTGCATTTTCGTGAGTTCATGTCTCTGTTCATTTTGTTGCGTCTGTATAACTTTTCTTACTTCAGAAAATTCGGCTTGCGTTCTCGCTTCGGCACTTTGCTGCCGCTTTTCCAATGTCTCACAGGTGGAGTGCAGCTCCTCGCTCAATTGTGCATGCAACTTATTGCTAGTAGTCGAAACACGATTAACATGGTCTTTAATAGTTTCTAATTCCTTTTGCGTGTCATGCACTTCTGTGCGCAAGTTTAGGAATTCTGCTTCAATTCTGCTTTGGCCTAGGCAAATGCTATCCAGGGCTTGTTTTTGTTGCTCTATATGTTTACTCTGTTCTGTTAAGCTACTTTGAAGTTGCGCTCCTTGAGTGGTTATTTTGTTGTCTAACTGTGTACTCTGTTCTATTAATCTACTTTCCAAATTCTGGAACTGCTGAAGCATCTGTTGCATCATAGTTGTGAGGCTGGGTGCAGTTTCAGGAGAAATTTCCTCTACGGTAATGTGTGTTTGTTGTTCTTGGGCCTGTTGTTCCGCCATGTCAACGCTTATTATTTTTCCGTTTCTCAATTTCATACGACTGTATAATTAGTTTTGTACTGGCTGCCTATCCTGAGTCGGGATGTGTCACTGGAGTATAAAAGTGTACTTACTCGTTGTTGTTGTTGTTGTTGTGATGAACAGTTTACCTCGCTTACGTGCTGGGTGTTGAGGATGGTCACTAATGACGTTTGTGGTGTCCTTCGGTGTGATGCTTCCTAGGCGGTGTCGTTCTCTGCGCGGCGGCCTGTGTAGCGGTGAAATCCAGCTCGGACCAGGTCGCTGCTGAAGTTGATGAGGTCTTCGTGGACGTAGTTTGGTGCTGGTGTGGGTAGTTTATGACACGTTGGGTGCCATTTTGGTGCGGGATTTTTGGATGGGTGTATGTTTCTGGTCTACTTGGGAAGGTGTAGGTCAGAAAGGTGTGGGTGCTCTTGATTGCTCCGGCTTTTTACAGTGTGACTTTTGTTTGAGCACGAGGTCCTTATCTCAGGGTTGTCCAGCTGAGGAATGTCCAAGTAGTAAATTGAAGTCTTCTATTCCGTTTAATGTTTATTTCACATTACTCATGCCCCCTTCCGACACACAAGACCATGAAGTATCGTGATCCGCGTAGCGCACACGTCTGTCTATCCCGCTGAAGATCTACCAAGCAAGTGTCTTTCTCTCCCGAAGAACTGTATTTCTCAGCTCGGCCCTTCCGCTTGGCCAGCTTCACCTTGCAATTAGGCACGTACGTCTTCACGCGTTGGGTTTTTCAACCCTATTGTTCCCTTTCTTTCAAGGGTTGTTGGCTTCTCGAGGCACCGTTACTTTCCCGGCATACAACTAAGCGCACAACCATAATTTGCCAAGAGAATCTCACGCCGATATTGCAGAGGAGGTTCTACGCACTCGGCGTAAAGGCTCACCACTGGGCTTGTTGGAAAAGCTCCTGTTGCAATGCGGATGCCCCTATTATGGACCACGTCTAACCTTCTCAGCACAGATGGTCGTGCTGACGAATAAACAATACACCCATAGTCTAGCTTGGATCGGACCAATGCGCGATATATTCGCAACAAAATTGTCCGATCCGCTCCCCACGATTTGCCATTCAGTACTCGCATGATATTTAGGGAACGGTCACATCGTGCTCTTAGCTGTGCAATATGCGACGACCAACTAAGCTTCCTGTCCAGGATCAAACCCAGGAAGCGCGTCTCTTCTGCGAAGGGAAGTAAATCTGGACCGAAGCGGAGAGAAGGTGGTAATCGTCTCATACGACGCCAGAAATTAACGCAGACTGACTTCTCAGTTGAGAAACGGAAGCCGTTTTTCACGCTCCATTCTCTAAGGTTGTCCAAACATTGCTGCAGGCGACGTTGTAAGAACGCCGTGCGCTGAGAAGTGCAATTAGACAGCGAAGACGTCTACAAATAGGCATGACGAAACTCCAGGTGGAACACATTTCCAGATGGAGTTAATTGCTATAGCAAAGAGCGTGACACTTAGCACCGAACCCTGAGGTACTCCCTCCTCCTGAACAAAAGAATTAGAAAAAACCGAGCCGACCCTTACTCGGAAAAAGCGGTCCTTCATAAACTCCTGAATGAAAAGTTGTAGGCGTCCACGTATGTTCCAAGCATACAGGGAACGTAGAATCCCTGCTCACCAGCACGTATCATAAGCCTTCTCAAGATCGAAAAATATGCCAACAGTTTGAAAGTTCTTCATAAAGCCGTCCATTATCTGTGTCGATATTCACACAAGATGGTCAACAGTTGAACGGCGTCGTCGAAAACCACACTGGATGTTAGTCAGTAGGTTACGACTTTCTGACCACCATACCAATCGTCCATTGATCATGCGTTCCATCACCTTGCAAACGCAACTGGTGAGGGAAATAGGACGATAGCTGGAGGGAAGATGACGGTCCTTCCCAGCCTTCAAGATGGGAATAACGGAGGCCCCCCGCCAATTTTCTGGGACAATACTGTCAACTCAAACACGATTATAGACCTCGAGCAGGAATGCCTTACCTTCAGGAGAGAGCTGTTGTAACATTTGTACATGAATACCGTCCGGTCCTGGTGCTGTACATCGCGAAGATTTCAGGGAATGCTCCAGCTCCGCCATGGTGAAAAGACGATTGTAACCTTCTACGCTCCTAGAACGAAACGAGAAGCCTTGAGATTCCACCTGAGTTTTAATTGGAAGGAACTCAGGGGAGTAGTTTTCCGAGCTAGACACTTGTGCGAAAGCACTGCCAAAGGTATTGGCCACTTCAAATGAATCAACAACCGCTCCTGTGGCTATTTTTAGTCTCGCTATTGGTATTTGGGTCGTTTTAGCTGCAACACACCTTAATCTATCTCACACAACCGAGGAAGGTGTGTGTCGGTTAAGTGAAGCAACAAATTTGCTCCATGATGACTTTTTGCTATCTTTAATGACTTATCTGGACCTGGCGCGCATTTTCTTGTATTCGGTTAGGTTTTCCAAGGTAGGGGGACGTTGGAAAACCCTAAGTGCACGCCTTCAAGCACGAATGGCATTCCGACATTCTTCCGTCCACTAGGGGACAGGAAATCGACGGGGGTGTGTAGTCGACCGCGGCTGCGCCAAATTATTCAATGAGTCGTGCTCGTACGTAAAGACAGCCAACTGGGTGTAAAGGTTCCAGTTGGCATGGTCCAAACGCCATCTGGGCATACGTGTGGAATATGTATGTTGCGTCAGGAGACTAATAAGACATGGGAAGTTGTCACTAGAGTGTAAATCAGAGATGACATTCCATTGTAAGGAGACTGCCAATTGTGGTGAACAAACTGCAATATCAAGGTGCGAGAAACTATTGTGGGAGTCCGAAATGAATGTAGGCTCTCCAGTGTTGAGGAGAGCTAGGTTGTGACTGTCTAAGAAATCGGAAATGAGTGTACCTCTCGCACAAGCGCGACTTGAACCCCACAGTGGGTGGTGCGCATTGAAGTCTCCCACCAACAGGAACGGTGTTGGTAACTGGGAAACTAGATCTTCTAAATCAATGTGCGAGAAGTCATGGGACGCAGGCAGATATAGATTACAGATGGTGAAATGGATGTTTGGCAGTTTAATCCATACAGCAACTGATTGTATATCAGAGTGCAATGGTAGAGTTTGCATATACACGTCATCTCCAGCAAGCATCCTAGCACCGCCATGTACCGGTACACCCTCTTTTGGTGTAACATCACACCGTGTTGGGGTGTATCGCCTTAGATAGAAAGCGTCATGAGGACGTAGCTTAGTCTGTTGCAAACATGCGACCAGAGGTTCATTTCCTTTGACCAAAAGCTCAAGTTCTGCCCTTGAGTCCGAATTCCACGTACGTTCCATTGTAGGATAGCCATATTGTATTGTGTATGGGATAGGTCATTCCAAGGTAACTCTTCATTACTTTGGAGTAGGCGGTTGTCGAACTAATTTGGCCCTTTTCTTTTCTCTGGTCTGGCATTCTTGTCGGGCGCTTTTTCGCGCCTCTTTTCCACTGGGGTTCTCCCAGTTTGGGCAGATTGGTCTAACTCCATGTCCTCTGCCGAGGTCGACCGTTTCCCAATAGCGAACTTGGGTTCGAGTGTCTCGAACCGGTTCCTAATGGGGACCGGCGAAGATGAAAGGCGCCGGTCTGAGTACAACACTGTAGATTCCCCAGAAGAGGATCTTCGAGGAGATCTCCTTGGACTCTTATATCCCTTTGATGTACTGGGATGAGCCTTATCTTCCTTGAGGAAATCGTTCTTCGTGTAGTTCTTCTTAAACTTTATCGGCGAGGCATTGTAAATAACAGGTTTGCTAGTCTTCTGTGTCGAGTATGGCATTTTCGTTGGTGATCGGACAGTTGAATTTTTTTCACCAACAGATTTTGTACACGTTGATACAGATGTGCGCACTGATGTTGAGGGCTATGGTATAGAGCTACGGGCAACAAGTGTTTTTTTTTTTCAGAAATTGTTGCCCCATTGAAATCGCTGGTCTGCGTTGCGATCTCTCTGCTCGGTACCGCTTTAGCTGCAACTGAGCTATAGGTTCCGGATCTGGGAACAGAGGGTTGGCGTAGACGCAAGAGCTTCCGGGCTTCTGAGAAGGGCACCTTCTCTTTAATCCGTATCTCTTGGATCGCTCTTTCGTCCACAAAGCGGGGGCAGTCTCTGGAACTAGATGGATGTTCACCTCTGCAGTTCACACATGTAGGAGTTGTAGTACATGTACCATCTTGGAATTCATCTCCACATTGAGGGCATGTAGCTAGTCCCTTACAAAGCTCACTTGTATGTCCAAAGCGCTGGCACTTAAAACATTTGAGTGGGTTCGGGATGAACGGCCTAAATTCGATGGATTCATGCCCTGCCTTAATCCTTTGCGGGAGATCTACCCGATCAAAGGTCAGGAACAGGGTATTAGTTGGCTTTAAGTCACCACCTTCTTCACGTTGAACCCGGTATACGTGTATGACGCCTTGCTCCGTCAGATTCTCTTGAATCTCCTCATTGGATAATCCTTCCAATGCACGAGTGTTGATCACACCGCGCGAGGAGTTCAAGGTTCTAGACATCTCGACACGTATAGGATAACTTGCTAGCATGTTCGCTTTCAATATCTTAGCTGCCTGGGTAGCTGAATGTGCTTCAACCAGGAGCGTTCCATTGCGAGATCTAGTGCATGATTTTGCTGGACCAGCAATGTTATCCAAACCCTTTTGAATTGTAAATGGGCTCACCGATAAAAATTTCTTATCTCCCTCAGTTCTAGATATTACTAAATAGCGAGGGCCACTCGACTCTGGTACTTCCTTTACACAAACTTTAGTAGGTTTTGTTTTTTCAGTTTTCGTACTCATGGCGATAACATCCTCCACCATTGCAAATGTCTCCAATGGCATGCTCACATCCTGGGCGCCACCCCGGCTTAGGTGAGAGTCCTGGCCTGGACCTTGCTCACCCTAGGGTCTCACCTCCCAATGTATACATAGAGGGACCCAATCGCCTTCAGGAGTGCATCAGCTCATGGAATGGCCCCTCCCTGGGACTGACCTTTATCAGCGGATACGCACACAGATCCTACATGATAACCAGTGGCTGGGACTTACGGGATTACCCAGTCACCCCTTGCGTCACCCCATCCTCCTACAACCCGCGCGTAGGTTATCCGTCAGACTGTGTACAGGGAGGTATCAGGTGGGAGGTCAAACACAAAAGTGGACCTAACATGATTGGGCGTTTGGCAGCTGCCCTCTCACCTCTTGGAGGAACCCAATCGAGAGTATGGCTCGGGGCCCCGGGTACGCCAAACCCGTACCTACCGTAGTAGGAGCCCCTGGGGGAGTTTGATTTCGGAGTCCTCTTCTCCTAGATGAGTCGTCAACCAAGACTAACGAGCCCCATCTACCCGTTTGGAATGTTCTTTGCTGTCCCTCAACTCTTGCCTACCAGTAGTCAAAATGACACTTAGTAGGCCATCTGGTTCGGGTGTTGAGCCCCTCCGCCACGTCAAGGCGACACTCCTTCGGAGGGGCTTATCGCCTGAGATAACAAGCATGGTGATTCCCGGAGTTCCAAGCTGCACCATTTAGTCTAGCAAGGTGTGCAAGATTGCGTAGTGTCAACTCATCAGTCAGATATCGCAATGATGTCATAAACAGAGATGCCGATTCCCTGAGATCCAAGCTGCATCTTCTTGCGCTACGGTTTTTAGTTCAGTTCGATATTGCAGTTACGGAATGCCGCCCACAAAATTCTCTCAGTCGGCTTCCCTACGCAAATGTGTGAACGAATTTGGAAAAAAACATTTTCAGTGAAGATGGGAGTGTCTTGTTTGGTGTGTGAAAAGAGTGTTTCTGCGAAGAACAAAATATGATATTGTGCAGCACATTAATATAACGCGGCATAAAGAGCGGTTTAAGAATTAATCTAAGTTACACCAGCAACTGATTAAAGGCAATGTTAGTGAACAATCGAGCTCTAGTGATAGATTTTCCAAAGACTTATGTTTAACATTAGTGGGTTCAGATATTCCATTGCATAAATTGAATAATGTGAAGCTTCGTGTATTTTTAGAAAAATAAACAAATAAAAGGGTGCCGGATGAACCTACACTGCGCAAATACTATGTTTTCAAGAAGTGATTGGTAATATTCGGAATACATTGAAGCATGAAAACATGTGGATTTCTATTGATGCATCGGGACAATGCTGTAGATGGTATTCTTCTGAATGTACAAATGTTTGAATAAGTAAATCATTCAACTGTATCTTTCTTGTGGCCAGACGTGATACGGCATGACAATGTATTGCTATTTGTCAGTGATGCCGCCCCATATATTGTTTAAGCGGGAGCTGAATTAAAAGTCCTTTACCCTAAATTAGTTCACCTGGCGTGCCTTGCTCATGCTTTACATCGTGTCACTGAAACTGTTACAAGCCAGTATAAAGACGTGGATCTTTTTGTTTCTAGCGTGAAGGAAGTGTTCGTAAAGTCACCGATTAGAATTCAAAAATTCCGTGAACGACTTCCAAATTTATCTTTGCCTCCTCAGCCAGTTTTGACTCGGTGGGGAACGTGGTTAGAGGCTGTCATACTATGCAGGACATTTCAGTGAAGTGAAAACTGTTTTGAATTCCCAAAATGCAGATAATTCAATCAGTATAGCCACAGCACAAAAATGTTTTGTTAAAACGGCATAAAATAAAAGATACAGTACATCCATGAAATTTTCTCCAAAATACCTGAAATTTTAAAGCAGTTGGAAGCTCGAAATAAGCCCTTGGAACATTCACTTTCTCTGATTCACGAAATTTCACTAGCATTGTCGTCAGAAACACACGCGGTTGCAAAAATTGAGTTTAATGAACTCAATCAGGTGCTACAGAAAAGCTTTCTGGCGAAGAAACACAGATTGAAGAGCAATTCACTGGAGAAGAACTGTACATGGGCGTCGCGAAGGGGGTGCAAGGGGGGGCGGGCGGCCCCCCTAGTAAAATAACAAATGTAATGTGCAATCAATTACTGTCAGACTAATGCTTTAATTCTGAGGTAAAGTACACTTCTTATTTAGCATAAATTAACATGCTTATCCGTAACAAATACTATAACTCAATTTTTACAGTTTTTGGCTACAGAATAATGAATTAATTGCAAACTTCCAACATGCGGTCTCTCCCTGAAAAAAAGTCTGCCGACGCTCATGGAACTGTAATGCTTTTCTCATGCACCTGTGGCATCATGTGATGTGGAAAGAACATTTCTCACTGTAAAAATACTTTTTCACTGATAGACGCAGGAGTTTTACACAGGAAAATCTCAGGGTGACCTTCCTTATGTACTGTAACAGCCTTCAATAAGGTAAGCGTTCTGCGAAGCTATATTTATCATATTTGCATGCATTCGTTTTTACTTTTTTGTGCTTATTTTCGTCATCTTTCGGGCTTATTTGCTTGCTTATTTTACTACTTTATTTTGCTTAGAAATCCGGGCTTTAGTGATCACTATATGCTGCCACCCGCCCCACCTAAAAACCAACAACTGAAGAACAGACATATAATTTCAGAAATGTTGGTTAAAGTATTGGAACAACAGAAGATATCCCGTAAACCACTAATACTACAGTTATTTAACATATGTACATAAAGTGCGTAGTTTTACGAACTCTGCATTTTTCTGCAGTAAATTTCGATCTATCTCTTATACATTCCCAATTATTTGCCGGCGTATAAGGCACACCGGCGGAAAAGACGAGCCCTACTTTTTAAGACGTTTTTTAGGATGTTAAGTCACTTTTACATCTAGTGCAAAACAATTATAGCACATACGCACGTACATCAAATATTTAGGCAATACAACTAGGAAAGAGTGCTCGCGAATTATTTCACTTGATGTTTTAATTATCATTTTAGTAGAAACTGAAATTCCCGCTTATTGTACTCTAAAATCCATGTATTGAGATCCGCTGCAAGTTTTGGCCATTGTGACAAGCTCCACCTCTCGGATTATGTTTACTGCAAGGTGTTTTCATTAAAACATCTTCCTGATTCCGCCAAGTTCTTACCATTTTTACTTTCTCTACTGGTAAGTAGGGGAAGTATTGTATTCCACCCAAAAAATTCTATGTTGAGATTTCACCAAAATATGCTTTGAGACTCCCTGAATCCAAAAAAAGCATTTTTAGAAAAAGGTCCGTCTCTCTCTCCATCTCTCTCTCTTCCTCCCCCCCCCCTCTCTCTCTCTCTCTCTCTCTCTGTGTCTGTGTGTCTGTCTGCGGACAGCATAACTCAGAAACGAAAAGTCGGTTAAAAATCAAAGTTGGTATTTCAGTTTAATGTTTTTCAAGGATAGACACCAAGATTTTGAACAAAATAGCCCCCCCCCCTAAACAACCCTTTACATGGAAATATTTCGAAAATTTTGATTTTCTTGAAAATGACTCTAACGTTTTTGATTAAAATGTCATGTGTTTCAGATATTTTGATGACAAATGAAATGTATATTTTTAACTTTCTGGCTATAACCTGTGTAGTCCTGTATACTCTGGATGACTTTTGAATAACTCCTAAACCGTAAGAGATAGACAAAATCTTACTGTACGAACAATGTAGATCTCACTACAAGACACAATTTATGTCTAAATAAATTTTTT
Source organism: Tenodera sinensis (assembly GCA_030765045.1). Taxonomy (NCBI): domain Eukaryota; kingdom Metazoa; phylum Arthropoda; class Insecta; order Mantodea; family Mantidae; genus Tenodera; species Tenodera sinensis. Next base: position 162,019,050 of record CM060963.1, read on the forward strand.
GGTAGAGTGATCAATTTCGGTGATATTCTTTGTTATTTGTGTGAGTTTCGGAAAACATTAAACTTTCGTGAAATGGATCATCATTGTTCATTTTTACTTTCTCTACTGGTAAATAGGGGAAGTATTGTATTCTACCCAAAAATTCCATGTCGAGATTTCACCGGAAATATGTTTTGTGACCCTCTGAATAAAAAAAAAAAAATTAGAAAAATGTCCGTTTGTGTGTGTGTGTGTGTGTGTGTGTGTGTGTGTGTGTGTGTGTATGTGTATGTGTATGTGTGTCTGTCAGTCTGTGGATAGCATAACTCAAAAACGAAAATTAGCTTAAAAATCAAAGTTGGCATTTTAAGTTTAATGTCTTCCAAGGATGCGACACGAAGATTTTGAAGAAAATAACCCCACCCTAAACTACCCTTTACATGGAAAAAATTTCAGAAATTTATACTTTGTTGAAAAATGGCTCTAGCGATTTTGAAATGTATATCGTGAATTTTCTGGCTATATTCCAGTAGTAGTGTTTACTCTGGACAACTTTTGCATAACTGGTAAACCAATAGAGATAGATTAGGTGCATGCGCCTAAAAAGCTTACGTTACAATACTTTACAAGAAATGTAGATCTTGCTAAACTACACAATTTTTGTCTAAATAAATTTTCTTGTAGGGTGAACCATTTCGGAGATATTCCTTGTTATGTGTGTGAGTTCCGGAAAACTTAAAAACTTTCGTGAAACGGATCATCGTTGTGCATTTTTTATTTGTTAACTGTGCAAAGAGAACAGAATCTCAAACCTTTAAAAGATTTGACTATCGCACAAAGCGATATATTCTATTATTCCCCTTTCACCTACAAGGAAATAAGCAATAAGATAATTTGTACAAATGTTTATCTCAACTAACACGAAGAAGATATAGGGATAAGAGTTCGTAAGAATGATTAGTACAAGAGTAGAGAAAGTCATGTGAGTGCAACACATCAGATTTTTGGGCTCATTTTCGTATGAGAAAAGCGTGTCCAATACGTCGGCAAATGCGATGTATAAAACTCTATAGAATAAACAGCACTTCACAGTCTATGCAGGCAATTGGCGATATAAAGTACCTCCAAGAAGTATTCATCTCTACTTTAAATAATTCTAGCAGCCAAATTAACAAATTAATAAAGCAAAAATTCTCCTTTTTAGTGTATAGAAAAACAGACAATATTGAAGTTTGTGCCTATCTTATGCACTTTTTACAGACTTTTAATTGTATGGCTTCAATGAAAAATTAAATGGATTTTTCAAGTTTTTCATGTGCGTAGTTTACAAATGTGGGCATAATTGCATTAATTAGAGCAATACCTGGCGTCATCGAAACAATGTGAACTGTTGGAGGAATACATTTGTAAAAACCTGATGTGTTGCATTCACATGACTTTCTATACTCTTGTACTAACCATTCTTACAAACTGTTAGTCCTAAATCTTCTTCGTGTTAGTTCTAAGGTCGCGGTTTCAAATCCGGCCCAGACCTATGGTTTTAAGTGTGCCTAAAAAGGACAGCTCCATGTCAGTAGATTTAATGGCATGTAAAAGAAATCCCGTGGGACGAAATTCTGGCACACCGGTGATGCTGATGTGATCCTGGCAATTGACAGGGTCGTTAAACAGCAAAATAATTGTTTAATTCGTGTTAGCTGAGACAAGCATTCGCAAAAATTATCTTATTGCGTATTTCCTTGTACATGTAAGGGGAATATGGGAATTTAATAGGCTTTTAGCGAGAGTCAAATCTTTGTAATATATTTGAACATAAATTGTGTTTTAGCAAGAACTACATTATGCAAAAATCATGAAGAGTAAACAGGACTACATGGGCTATAGTCAGACAATTCAAGGTATACGTTTCATTTGTCATAAAAATATCTTAAACATATGACATTTTAATCAAAATCGTTACCTACAGCCGTTTTCGAGAAAATCAAAATTTTTCATTGAAAGGGTGGTTTAGGGTGAATGAATTTTCTTCGAAAAGTTTGTGTCGTATCCTTAAAATATGTTAAAACTTAAATGCCAAGTTTTCTTTCAATCGACTTTTCGTTTTTGAATTAATGCTATCCACAGACTGACACAGAGAGATGGACACACACAGAGACCTTTTTCTAAAAATGCCTTTTTTTTTTGGATTTCTTTATAAAGTACAATTTATTGCCTTTCAAAAACTAATCTATTGTATACTGTAAACACAATAATGCCACTCTTATTGCATAACAAATAAAAAAAAGACAAAAAAAACATTGGTTGGTAACAGGTTGTATGTTATAGCTATCTAAGGTTATATAGTATTATTACATAGTTTTTTTATATCCACTGTAAGGTGTGGCAATGTGAAGAGTAGAGCTATGAAAGTATCAGATCAACATCCACCCTAGACTATATGGATTCAGGGGGCCTCAAAACATGTTTTCACTGAAATTTCCACATCGAATTTTTGGGTGTAATACAATACTTCCACTTCTCACTATTCGCGGTAGAGAATGTAAAAACTGAGACGAGTTAAATTCAGTAAAAACACTGATAAGTACCTACTGATTTTGACGTTTTTTTTTTCTTTGTCAGATCTAAACCTATTTTCCCGCAATTTCATGTATTATATCTAAACATATGTTTTATTAAATTTATTTGGTGAATATTATACATGCATGAAAACGATGCAGTTTTCAAAAAACGTAGAACTACAATGAAAAAGTCTTTAAAAGGTAACAACTCATTAGCTTAACATAATTCATTTCTCTTACATATTAGAAGCCAGAATATTCTCTCAGTTGGTCTAGCAGCTAGAATCTCAAACATACGACATTTAAATCAAAATGTTTAGAGTTGCTTTTCAGAATATAAAAACACCAACATCTTTGCATAAAGTTTAGTTTGAAGTGGAGGGGGATTGCGTGAAAATATTTGTGTGGTTTTCTTAAAAGATATTGGATTTAAATTTGTTTTAATTCATTTCTACTTTTGAGTTATGCTGTTCACAACTCCGTGCGCACAACAGCATCTAGCCGATGTGCAAGATTCACATGACTGTAACCTTTATCATTAGATATTGAAACTATTCTTACGAAAGTTTATTTCCCATCTAGTTCGTTTTAATTGACATTTTTGTGGAAATTTCGTTATAGACACAAAGGAAACGCAATAGTCATATGTTTGAGAACTGGGCGTTGTATACTGGTCTTAAATTTTCTTGCTCTTTCTTTGCAATCGTAAGAAACAAATGAATATTGGAATGACTAAGGATTGACAAAGTATTGATCAATTCGAAACATTAATAACGAATATCTCGAAAATTGCTTAATGAAAAAGGTTGCTCAAATTAAAGTGTTTGTATTAAAGACATCTACATTTTTTTGTGTAGTCCTTTTTTCCTATGGATTCACATTTTCTAGTAATACAAGATTATACAGAATTGTTTCTGAATGAACCGGACTTCACAGGCTGTTACTATTCAAGATATACATTTTGTCATGCAAATGTCTTTAATATATGCTATTTTAATAAAAAGTTTAAAGCTACTTTTGAGAAAATCAAACATTTCCAAAATTTTTCCTTGTAAAGGATAGTATAGGGTGGGGGATTGTCTTGAAGATCTTAGTGTTATATATCAAGTTTGGTGCTTAACCGACTATTCATTTGTTAGTTATGGGGTTCACAGACACACAAGGCCGACAGGCTCTCATACGCCCACCCAAACACACACACTCGCACGCACACACACATACACACAGACACACAAGGCCGACAGGCTTCCATACGCCCACCCAAACACACACTCACGCACGCACACACACACGCAGACACACAAGGCCGACAGACTCCCATACGCCCACCCAAACACACACACACAAAAACACACAAACACACACACAGACACACACAGACACACACACAGACACACAAGGTCAACAGACTCCCGTACGCCCACCCAAACACACATAAAAACACACACAAACACACACACAGACTCACACACAGACACACACAGACACACAAGGTCAACAGACTCCCGTACGCCCACCCAAACACACACACAAACACACACAAACACACACACAGACAAATACACACACAAATACACACACAGACACACACACACGAGCGCGCTCATGTACACACACACGAGCGCACTCACGTACACACACAAACACACACACAGACACACAAGGTCAACAGACTCCCGTACGCCCACCCAAACACACACACAAACACACACAAACACACACACAGACAAATACACACACAGACACACACAGACAAATACACACACAGACACACACACACGAGCGCGCTCACGTACACACACAAACATACACAAACACACACCAAAACACATACAAACACACACAAACACACACACCCAAACACACATACACAAACACACACACAGACACACACACAAACACACACAAAAACACACACAAAAACACACACAAACACACACACCCAAACACACACACCCAAACACACACACCCAAACACACACACCCAAACACACACACGCACGCACACACAGACACACACATACATACAGACACACACAGACAGACAAGGCCGACAGGCTCCCATACGCCCACCCATACACACACGCACGCACACACACACACAAACACACTAACACAGAAACAGACACACAAGGCCGACAGACTCCCATACGCCCACCCAAACACACACACAAACACACACACAGACAAATACACACACAAATACACACATACACAAACACACACAGACAAATACACACACAGACACACACAAGGGCGCGCTCACGTACACACACAAACACACACAAACACACGAGCGCGCTCACGTACACACACAAACACACAAAAGAACACAGACACACACAAACACACACAAACACACACAAACACACAAACACACACACCCAAACACACACACACACGGACAAATACAAAATTTCGATGTCGAGATTTCATCGGAAATATGTTTTGAGACCCCTGAATCCAAAAAAGCAGTTTTACGAAAAGGTGTTTTTTTGTGTGTGTGTGTGTGTGTGTATGTACGTGAGCGCGCTCGTGTGTGTGTGTTTGTGTGTGAATACGTGTGTGTCTGTGTACAGTATAACTCAAAAACGAAAAGTCGGTTAAAAGCCAAGAGCACTCTTTCAAGGATGCGGCACAAAGACTGAAGAAAACTACCATTTAAATGGAACATTTTACCAAAATTTTGATTTTCTCAAAAATGGCTCCAACGGTTTATATTTAAAATATTTTTATGGCAAATGAAATGTATAAACTGAATTTTCTGGCTATAGCCCATGTAGTCCTGTTTGCCATTGATGACTTTTGCATAACAGTGCTAAGCCGCAAGAGATAGACCAAATCTTCTTCAGATTACCCTCCCCTTATGTAGGACTTACACCCCCTAGGACTTACAAGCCAGTGCCTAGGGTCAGAAGCCTGTCGGGGAGCACAGGAACCTATGGACCGGACAGAGTGAAGACCTGGAAGCCACGCACCAGGTATGAGAGTGACGAAGAGGATGATATGAAATGCAGGATGATTGGAAAGGTGATAATGGAGCAATTGGTAGAATGAGTGGCGGGGGAAACCGGAGCAACCGGAGAAAACCCGCCCTGATGCCGCTTCGTCCACCACGAACACCACATGTGGGTCCCTGGGATCGAACCCGGGCCGCCTAGGTGGTAGGCGAGCGCGCTAACCACTCGGCCACGGAGCCACCGTTTAACCAAATCTTACTGCACAAAAATGTAGACCGCGTTAAAACACACAATTCATATCCAAATGCGTTTTTTGTGGAGTTAACCATTTCCGAGATATTCCTTCTTTGTCAAATGGAAGGTCGTTGTTCACTTTTGTATGTCTTGGCCGTGCAAAGAGAACGGAGTGTGTTCATATAGCGGCCTGGTTTAAAAGATTTGACTAATGCTCAAAGCCTACTATATCCCCTTGTACCTACAAGGAAAATAGGAATAAGATAATTTCTACAAATGTTTATCTCGACTAACGTGAAGAAGATAGAGGTATAATGGTTTGTAAGAATAGCTATACTCCATCCAGCCTTAGAACCGCACCTTGTATCACTCCGCGATAACCTGATGTTATCACCTGCGACTAACACAAAACAAACACCACGTGGACTCATCCCTCGTATTTATGTTGCAACAGAACAATATTTACTAAGGAATTTTAGAAATATCGCGTTACATTTAAGTAGTCTTTACCAGGGTTATCGTACATCTTGAAAACTCATAGTTAATCGCCGATATTTAAGGTACTATATTTTATGGTGTGCTTTGGTTTCGGCGCATTGCGAGTTCGTTGTTGATGGCTTGTGTTTACATCAAGTGCGGATCTAACGGCGGAGCGATTATAGTACAAGAGTAGAGAAAGTCATATGAGTGCAACACTTCAGATTGTTACATTGGGAACAATCTGTACGATACTCAATCGCTTACAGTGATGCTAATCTTTGGGTATACGTTACTTTTGATTATTGCATTACACTACAAATATTCACACACACAATTACACTACTAGACTGTAGGGAGAATGGGAATGATTCTGGCTAAAGAAAAATTCCCACTCTCCAGCCGGGAATCAAATTCGAGACCTCTGGTTATGAAAATTAACATGCTAACCACCAGACCACAAGCACAGCTCATTCAAGTTTTGTAGTTTTCATATGGACGGTGCGCAGGATGAGTGCAAATGTCAATAGAATACGTTAATATATGTGGAGGTTTGTAAAGCCAGCTAACAATACGGATACCTACTCGTGTCTTTGCTAACCGCACAGTTAACTTTCATCTATGGCTTTCTCTACTTTTATTATATTTACTTTCTTACTGACTCCACTTTGGAAGAAGTTACGTACCTTTCTCTCCGTTTCCTTGCTTACGGCGATGTGAATCACCAAGAGCTGATCTCAGTCCTGTTCCTGTTTGTTCTAATTGGTCGAATGTCCATAACAACGGTGAACTGAATTCGGTAAACATGGGTGCATCGTGACTAGAGATAACATTCATACGTATGTAGGTACAATGGTTCACAAAATGAAGGACACAAGTTATTCAAATATGAAGCTCTAAATAATCAACATATAATCGAGATTTCAAACATAGATGTCTACTATGGAGTCATTTTAAGTAAAAATGATCCACACAAACTCTTTCAAGCACACGTGTTGTTTATAAAAATACTTTATTCTAAACGTCATACTACAATGAGTATTACCTACATTAATCCACTTTGAACAAGCAACTTTCGACGTTTTATACTCATGCACTTTAATTAATTGTAGATATATAATTAATTGTTGAATCCAGAAAAATTCTATCAGCCTATGTGAATAGACAACTAACAATCTGGTGTAGACAATTATCTATCCGCTTATACGCTATATAAGTACTCGTATATAAAAAGTTATTATACTGATTATGGTATACAATATTTGTTTCACATTTTTGCATAGGAGTAATTTCAAATTTGTCAGTTTCGTTATATAGAACATGTGGAAACAACATTAAAATGTTTACCCGTGGTCAAGAGTTCTTGCGATGGAAAAACAAGAAGTTATGTGTACACTCACATGACTTTCTCTACCCACTCTTGCCCAAACTATTGTTAAAACTACTTCTCTTCTATCTACTTCATATTAATCGAGATAGACAACTGTAGAAATGGTTTTACTATAAGTTTCCTTTTAGATACAAGAGAAGAAGAGAATACAATAGGCTTAAGTATAGTCGAAACTTTTAAGAACCGTCCGCCATGTGATCGCTTTGACATTCTAATCTCTTTGCATGGCCGAAACATAAAAAAAAAGAATGACGACTTCCACCTGAGAAAAGTATAAGCACTGGAAAATTTTAACAAATAACAAGGAATATCTCGGAAATGGTTCACTCCACCAAAAAGGAAAGAAAGGAGAAAAAAGAAACTGTATCTGACATAAATCTTGTGATATTTTTGTGTAGTCAGGTTTCGTCTGTCTCTTATGGTTTACCAGTCATGCAAAATCATCTAGAACTAAGGATATTCCAAGAAAATTGAAGATATACATTTCATTTGTCATACAACATTTTAAACATACGGTATTTTAATCAAAATCGTTAGAGCCATTTTGGATAAAATCAAAATTTTTAAAGAATGTCTCGTTTCAAAGGTAGTCTTGGCTGGGGAGACTTTATTTTTTATTTTTCGAAGTTTAACGTCCCTTAACCGGTTAAGTCACATCGGACGATGAATTAAACGGCTGAAATGATGCTCAAATGAACCCGGGGTCCATAGAGCTTAGAGTCACATGACATTCATCTTTCAGGATAAGAGAAACCCTAGATAAAAGTCTTATACAGGTAACACGCCCTAATCGAGACTCAAACTCGAAACCTCTTGAATGTGAGGCAGGCACGCTACTTCCACACCATGGATCTCTAAGCGTGTATTTCCGGTGAAATTTCGATATCGAAGTTTAAGTGGAATACAATACTTCCTCTATCTACTATAGGTAAGTGCAAGAATGAAATATTGGATATAAATTAAATTTCAAGTTAAGCCAGGTACGTTTTGGTGATACAAGGTAAAAGGATCTGAAGTAGAACTGAATTTGGAGATACTGGTTTGAGAAATAAAGTGTATATTTTGAACTTTGGAATATAGTCATTATCCTTAAGTTCTCGTTGAGTTTTAATATACCTGGGAATATTAGGAGACTACTCCCATAGCGCAGTGATAGCACGCCTGCCTCTCACGCGCGGGACCCGGGATCGAGCCCTGGTACCGGCGTGGGGACTTTCCCCCCTTAGGAGGTCTGGTTTGGGGTGCACTAAGCTACGTTATGCCAATTGAGTATCTATCCTGATGGAAAGGCAGCGTCCCTGAAAGGTCAAGTCCTTTGATACCCCGTTCCGCGAGTTGAACATCTTTCTGAACACAATACTACATAAAACAGTTGTTTCCGTCTTAGTACCTGAGTTACATTGTTGACTCTGTTATTGAACGCTGGTGTCCTTCAATCAATGTTAATGCTCATGGAGAAGATGTACCTTGCTACGCGAAGACAGCCATGCTGTAAGAGCAACGATGTCCAACCTTGTTTCTTGTGCTAATGACGTGACCTCTTTACCCCGCCTCCAAATCCGTAGATTTGCTTTCACCTACTTTTCGCGAGCTATAACGCATTGATAGACTCAGAAATAAACCTCTTTAAAGCCTGGTTATCTGGATGAGTGAAGGAGAAGTGTTTCATGCACAAAACGAAGGAGGTGGGATAAAGCGACAGACAACGTTGGGCATCGCTGTGTAAGAGGCTTCTCAACACTTGCAGGCAGAAGTACATAAGGACACTTGACGCCGCATGACTTTTTTCTTAGGGGGCAAGTAAACAGTGCCGTGTACACCACTCCAGCGGACATCCGGGAAGATTTGGACTACTTTAGACCGTATATGCTGAAGAGGGTTCGACAGTCAATGGAATGGCGTTGTCGTGAAAACACTGCGACCAATGGAGGAGGCTTGGAAGCTCTTCACTGAATTACGTTTTCATTTAATTTGCATTATTCTACACAATAAATGGGCTTGTCAAGTTCTTGTCTGCTCAGTAAATAGCTTCCAGCTACAGAGCATCAGGAAACATCCAGTGTGACAAAAGCTTATCCTATTTAGGAGACCTATCATTCCACAAAGTTCGTTGCAAAGGTCCTGATGATTGCTGTATTTTCAACTTCTTTATAGGCACAAGATCATTGACTTCCAGAGGACATTTTGTAGGGTATTACAATGTAGTAAGAAAAATAATACGAGAAGATGATCACTACCTACTACCACCACCACCACCATCACCACCACCACCACCACCACCACCACTAGCATTAGCACTAGCACTACCATTACCACTACCTACTACTACTACTACTACTACTACTACTACTACTACTACTATTATTATTATTATTATTATTATTATTATTATTATTATTATTATTATTATTATTATTATTATTATTATTATTATTAATCATTATTGTCGCCCATCGCATTATTGTTGGCACTACCGCAAAGGAGCCGAAGGGAAGAGACAAAGAATGGCCGCATTGTTGGGCGCTTGCCGAAAGAGAGAAAGGGATAAAGACTTCTGGAATTGTCTGCTTTGTATTTGACCGCAATAATAACTGAACTTTCCTGAAGTTTCCAGAACAGTGCCTGGGAGATATAAATAGCGGTAAAGTGTGAGAAGGGACAGTTTTTGTGTTACTAATTCGGAGCCGTGCTGTTGTTGAATCGGTAAAGACTTGCTTGCTGTTGCAACGAGTGTACAAAGTTACTGTTTACGGAAATAAAAGTGTTTCTTTATCTCGACTACATCTGTCTTTTTTACTATACACCCACCAAAGTCACCCTGGTGTCAGAAGCGGGACACGACGATGGAGGCTACATTGGTGAGCTTTTTACAAGAGCTGAAAGCAAAGATGAAGACGGCAAACGACAACCTCGCTGCCGAGCTGAAAGAGGTGAAGACGGAGCTATCGGCGAAAATTGACGAGCAACAGGCTGGCGTAAGGAAGGATGTGGAAGAGCTCGGTGGAAAGGTGGAAGAGCTCGGTGGAAAGATGGAGGACCTCGGCCAACGCGTTGGCGCCCTGGAGAATGTCGGGGAACGGCTTAGCGTTTTCGAAGACAGGGTCGACGGTAGCGCCAAGGAGCTAAATGCAATGGTGGAAGGGATGCTTAGTGAAAAGCTCAACAACTACAAGGCCGAGGCTCCAGCACGTAACACAACATCGGCGCGCGTCAAACCACCGAAGTACGATGGCACGTCAACGTTTGAGGTCTTCCGCCGTCAATTCGACACAGTGGCCAAGCACAACAAATGGTCGCCAGAAGAAGAGGCCGCGCAACTGATAGCCAGCCTCCAGGGACGAGCCGCAGAGGTGCTGAACGCAGTCCAGACAGCGGTGGCACCCAAGGACATCTGGGAGGCCCTGGAGAACCGGTTCGGAAACCACCGCTTAGCCGCAGCCTACCGAGGCCAACTGAAATTTAGGATGCAACTGCCAGTGGAGACGCTGCAGGAGTTCGCCCTGGCAATCAAACAGCTGGCCAGCAAAGCCTTGGTCAACCTCTCCTCCGAATTCGTATCCCGAGAAGCGGCCTATACCTTCGTCGACGGGGTACGTGATGCCGAGATACGTCAATGCCTGATGCTCGGCGACTACAAGACCATCCACGAGGCACTAACGGCCGCATTAAGGATGGAAGCGGCCAAAGTGACGGCTACCCCGACCTCGAAGACAAGGAGTTTCCGCTACGATGAAGACCGCAGAACAGTCCATGGACGCCGACGAAGACCAGGTGGCGTGTGTTGGGGCTGTGGCCAGCCGGGACACCTGATGAGAGACTGCCGACACCAAGAAGAGCAGCCGGAAAAAGAGTAATGGCCGGCGTGGCGAGGGGCACGTCGGCGCCATCACCATCATTCCCTCGAGTGACACTGCGCGCCGTCAGCCGACGGATGTATGACAGCCTCATCGCGGACGGTTGGGTGAGAGGGAAGCCGTGCCGCGTGCTTGTAGACACTGGAGCAGCCGTGACTGTCATCAGACCTGACGTAGCAGGGGGCTTGCCGTCGAGAAAACCGAGCCGACCGTACCAACTAGTGACGGCATCGGGTGACACCTTACCTGTGGAGAGGGAGGCCCTGCTGCAGTTGACCCTGGGGGGAAGTGTCTTGCGTTTGTGGGTGTTCGTCGCGGAGGTGGCTGAGGAGGTGATACTGGGACTGGATTCCCTCAGGAGCCTCGAGGCGACGGTCGACATCGGCAAGAAGGTTCTGCGGCTTAAGGGAGAGGAAGTAATGCTCCGGCACCCCGAAGAACGCCTTGGAATCTGCAGGGTCATTCTGAGGGAAGACGTAGTTGTCCCGCGAGAAGCGAGATGGTAGTGACGGCGCGACTGGAAGGCCAGCGCAAGAAGAACATGCTGCTGGACCGGAAGACGCATGTGCACGGGCTCTGTGTAGCCGGGACATTGTTGCCGTGCCGAGAGGAGGTGCCGGTGAGACTGCTCAACCCAACAGACACCGACCACGACGTCCAGGCCGGGACGGAGTTGGGGGCGTGCGAGCCTGTGGTCAGCGTAACACCAATAGACAAGACCCAGGAGCCGGTGCCGACGCAACACCTGGGGCCCCGACTGGAAGGCTTACTGGAGAGGGCGGCCGACAACCTGACCGCTGAACAGAGAAAGAAGGTCCAACAACTGCTGAGACGATATCAGCTCGTCTTCAGCCAAGGTAGCAGCGATTACGGCCGCACGGACCGAGTGCTTCACCACATCGACACCGGAGACGTCCGGCCTATTCGGCAACCACCTAGACGCGTTCCGTTGGCTAAACAAGCGGCGGTACGAGACATGCTGGTGGACATGAGAACCAAGGGAGTGATCGAAGGGTCTGACAGTCCATGGTGTTCCCCTGTAGTTCTGGTGAAGAAGAAGAATGGAGAGCTACGCTTCAGCGTAGATTACAGGAAGCTGAACGCTGTCACCAGGAAGGACTGCTTCCCCTTACCCCGGATTGATGACACCCTGGACACGCTTGCTGGTACGCAGTGATTCTCAACCCTGGACCTGAAATCGGGCTACTGGCAGGTGGCTCTAGACCCGAGAGACAAGGAGAAGACCGCATTCTCGACAGGCCAAGGGCTATGGCAGTTCACAGTTATGCCCTTTGGTCTCTGCAACGCACCAGCTACCTTCCAACGCCTCATGGAGTCAGTAATGAGAGGATTGACTTATGACGCCTGCCTGTTATACCTGGAGGACATCATCATCGTCGGCAAGACATTCGAAGACCATCTTGACAAACTGGCCAAGGTGCTACAGAGACTGCAGGCGACCGGCTTGAAGCTGAACGCCAAGAAGTGCCAGCTCTTCCGCAGGGAAGTCAACTACTTGGGCCACATAGTCTCACCAACCGGAGTGGCCAAGGATCCGGAGAAGACACAGGCCGTGAGAGGTTGGCTTCGCCCAAAGGATAAGCGAGAACTGCGCAGTTTCCTTGGATTGTGCAGTTATTACCGCCGCTTCATAAAAGGTTTCTCCAGCATCGCCAAACCCCTCACTCGCCTGACGGAAGAACATCGACCTTATGTGTGGACGGAGGACGCCGAAGGCGCTTTCCGGCAGCTGAAGAGGACGCTCTGCAGTGCTCCTATTTTGGGATTCCCACAACCAGGCGACGCCTTCATTGTGGACACCGACGCCAGCGACCATTGCATTGGAGGCGTCCTATCCCAAGTCCAGAACGGCCACGAGCGGGTGATAGCCTAATACAGCAAGACGTTGTCCAAGGCAGAGAAGAACTACTGTGTCACCCGACGAGAGCTATTGGTGGTAGTGAAGACCTTGGAGCACTTCCACAAGTACCTGTACGGTCAGCCATTCCACCTGAGGACAGACCACTCCGCCCTAACCTGGCTACTTAGCTTTAGAAACCTGGAGGGCCAGACAGCCCGTTGGGTCCAGAGATTGCAGGAGTGCGACTTCACCTCCGAACATCGCAGAGGGAAGGGCCACGGCAACGCAGACGCCATGTCCCGAAGACCCTGTCCAGAAGAGTGTGGCCAATGCGCAAGAGTGGAATAGAAGGAGCGTACCGCAGCTGTCAGAGTGGTCACGGCAGTGCCTGCGGATGGATGGGATAGCGCAGGCCTGAGGAGGGAGCAGCTGGCGGACGCCGACTTGGGGCCACTCTTGAGAGAAGTGGCAGGGCGAGATCAACCTGGGAGGACATCGCACCCAGAAGCGCTACATACAAGTCGTACTGGGCCCAATGGGACTCGTTGAAGACCAAAGAGGGCGTGCTGTTCCGGGTATGGGAATCACCTGATGGGAAGACCCAGAAAGAGCAGTTGGTACTTCCCCGAAGTAAGGTCCCGGAAGTCTTGGAGGAAGTGCACGCCGGTACCTCGGGTGGACACCTAGGAGCAAACCGGACGATCGACAATCTCCGACTGCGCTACTACTGGCTGAGGCTCCGAGCAGACGCTGAGAACTGGTGCCGTCAATGTCACGTGTGCGCGGCGAGTCGCGGCCCCCAGACTAGTAGCCGGGGTCGCATGCAGCAGTACAACGTCGGAGTGCCCTTCGAACGCATCGCCGTCGACATAGCTGGACCATTCCCAGTGTCCGATCGAGGCAACAAGTACCTGATGGTAGCTGTGGACTAGTTCACCAAGTGGCCGGAGGTGTATGCCGTCCTGAACCAAGAGGCGAAGACGATTACAGACGGCCTCGTGGAACAGCTGTTCTGCCGTTTTGGGGTCCCGTTAGAGCTCCACAGCGACCAGGGCACCAATTTTGTGTCGCACCTAATGAAGGAGGCATTGGAAAGACTTGGGGTGAACAAGACCCGCACAACACCCCTACATCCACAGTCGGACGGCATGGTCGAGAGATACATCAAGACCCTAGAGGAGCACCTGAGGAAGGTCGTGGCCAGCCATCAGCGAGACTGGGACCTCAAGGTACCACTGTTCTTGCTGGCCTACCGTTCGTCGACACACGACACCACCGGGATGACACCAGTAAGCCTAATGTTCGGCCGAGAGCTACGCCTCCCTTGTGACCTGGCTTTTGGGAGCCCCCCGGAAGCGAAACAGCCGGCAACCGAGTATGTGGAGAATCTAGTAGACTATCTCCACGACATGCACGAGATGGCTCGTCAGAACATCCAGATGGCGAGCGACCGCATGAAGACCCGGTACGACAGGCAAGCCAACAGCCGAGGATTCCAGCAAGGTGACATGGTCTGGTTGTACCGCCCTACCCGGACCAAGGGACGCTGCCCAAAACTTCAACAACCGTGGCAAGGACCGTACCGAGTGGTAAAGAGGATTAACGACGTAGTCTAAAGCATCCAGAAGGTGCCCCGAGGGAAGATGTTAGTGGTACACCTGGATCGTCTGGCCCGTTACGATGGTGCTGTTCGGGACGACCAGCCTTGAGGAGGGAGCAGTGTCGCCCATGGCATTATTGTCAGCACTACCGCAAAGGAGCCGAAGGGAAGAGACAGCGAATGGCCGCATTGTTGGGCGCTTGCCGAAAGAGAGAAAGGGATAGAGACTTCTGGAATTGTCTGCTTTGTATTTGACCGCAATTATAACTGAACTTTCCTGAAGTTTCCAGAACAGTGCCTGGGAGATATAAATAGCGGTAAAGTATAAGAAGGGACAGTTTTTGTGTTACTAATTCGGAGCCGTGCTGTTGGTGAATCGGTAAAGACTTTTTTGCTGTTGCAACGAGTGTACAAAGTTACTGTTTACGGAAATAAAAGTGTTTCTTTATCTCGACTACATCTGTCTTCTTTATTTACACCCACCAAAGTCACATTATTCATCTATCCAACGGTTTCTTTTATGTTCACACACTGCGCGCGCATTCATGCTTTTTCTAAAAATTACTTTTACTTTCTCTACCACACTACCATAACTCGTAAACCATAAGAGATAACAAAATCTTACTATACAAAAAATGTATATCCCGCTAAAACACACAACTTATGTACAAATAAATGTTGTGCACAGTGAACCATTTTGGTGATATTCCTTGTTATTTGTGTCAGTTTCAGGAAACAAACTTTCGTCAAATGCAACATCGTTGTTCATTTTGTTATATGTTAGTTGTGCAAAGAGAACGGAATCTCAAAGCTTTAAAAGATCACTCAAAGCCTACTTTATTCCGATATTTCCCTTGCACCTACAAGAAAATAATAAAATAATTTCTGCAAATGTTTGTCTCAACTAACACGAGCAAGATACAGAAGTAAGAGTGTGTAAGAATGCTTAGTACAAGAGTAGAGAAAGTCATGTGAGTGCAACACACCAGATTTTTTAATTAATAGGACCTTAAAAGCGAAGTTACAGTGACCCTGATAAAGACTTTTTAGGTTAGAGGCAATTACTTTCCTTTAGGTAAGTGGATGGCAAGGTAAAAAGGTTTATCCAAGTTAGCTATAATCGCAAGGGAATTGAGGAATATGACATTTTCTGTCCTTTTAGACAGACACTCCTATTGCATTTGAAATCAGTGTAAAAGAAATCTGGAAAGCAGTACATTTTGCAGCAGTAAAATTATTGTAAATCTCACTGAACTCCATTAGAGTTAATTACGACTAGGGACTTCTTAAATTTTGGAACTTCCCGTCACATGCAGCAGAAATTTTATAAAGAATTGATGTAATCGTTATAATAAATTAAAAGATTATAGATATCAATTGGCTTTTAAATTTAAGAAAAGAAACGGAGAAAATTGTGCCTTCCAAGGCCTCTGTATGCCAGTCTATAGGATACAAGAAGTAGTATACGGTACAGTCATTTGTTTCAAAATAAAAACCTATTCAAGTCATAGAGCAATTTCTGAACATAACATTTCATAACATTCTGTAGCCTATCCGGTTATTATGTCGGCATGAATCTTAACACACTTTGATTGGGCAGAATGCGGATTGAAATTAAGTCCCTTCGCAAAATGATTTATTTTTATTAAATTTTTCTGGATAACAGTTTTATCATATTTGAAAGCTGTTGCATATTTACCGGGTCAGAGTGTGCAGTTTCCGGCATGGAGTTACACTTTAGTCAAGGCAACCATCACGTTTTCCTACAATACAATTATTTTCCACGTTTGGGAGGTAAGCATGCGTAAACAGGGTGTTCGTTTTGAAGTTAATATGCATAAAGATTACAGGATCGGCGGCAAATCTCTTGAGATTATACTGCAGTATCAAATATTAATACAGAGATTGCCATATTTTTATGATGAACAGACATTTTTAGTTAAATATCCAATAATTACAAGTGAGAATAAAGGGCTGTAACGCGCGACATTATGATCTGCTCCCACTAAGATCATGCACGGTGCTCAACATTTCTCCGTAATCTTCCTTAAGTATGTACTATCTTTCATAAGAGTAAATACCTAACTTTAGTGAGACCTGCGCGCCGGGTGACCTAATTCGCAGGCGTACTTCCATAGGTGGTATGAGAATTAAATTGTCATATGGTTCCCTTGCTGTTCAGAGAACATGCCAGCCATCTCACCTTGCAGTTTTGGAAAGCACTATTTCAGCAATCCTTCCACATTAACGAGCAAACATTTCAAATTTAACTTCAGCGCACAATGTTCTTATTGTGTTTTTATTAAGTTATGGACTATAACCAAAAATGATTCGAGTGTTGAGTGCTAGGCTTACAGACGTAAGCATGATCAGTCACACTTAGTTCCTATGGCCGCTATAGCCGAGCTGGATACGGAGTGTTTTTGTTCATGTTATCCTAAGAGTCTAACACTGTTTAAGCTTATTAACTTTCTTTTTATTTTAGGAATTTCTACAATGCGGTAGGTGTCCTACATTGAACAAAATAATTTATTCATAATAATATCACTATACGGGCTGGAAAGAAATAAGTGGCAACCTTGTGTGGACTATTATCGTACAATCATGATACTTTTGCAGGGCTGCATCGTAATCCCTTGCCATATGTTGAAACGGTTCCAGATATGGGCAAGTCGCAGGATACCCGCAGCGGCGCCCTCTTTGTTGTCTGCAAGAGAGCGCCCTATAGCTCGAAGTATGGCCTCTGGTAAGAAAACGTATCCCTCGCAGTGGTTCTTTCATCTTAGGGAACAGGAAAGTCACATGGCGCATGTCCGCTCAATAGGGTGAGTGGTTTAGAACCTCCCAGCCCAATCGTGCAAACAGGTTCCACATTGCTACTGCGTTGTGACAACGGCTGTTAATCCTGCTATGGATGAATCCCTGTCTCGGAATATATTTTTAGATTGTCTCCAAAGGAACATAAAGCTGTTGGGCAAGTGCAACGTAAATCCGAAATATTTGGGGAAAAATCGTCAAACCACGGGCAAGACCAAGTATTTCAGCTAGTCTTCAATACAAAAGGGGAATTTGTCTCTCGCTAGAGAAGCAATATGGAAACCGCAATGTCTAAAGCTAAGACAAATATCCTTTGAAGAAATAATCAATGTAACTACCACTTTACCTATTATACGTGACGTCATATTGAACACAGGGGTCCAGGGCTGTACAGCTGATAGTAGTTCGACTGCATAGCGCTCCGCTGCTGCTTACAAACGGAAGAACCGCGTTCGGTTCTCGGTACCGGCGTAGGGATTTTCTCCCGCTGCAAGAGCTGGTCCGGGTGCACTCAGCCTCATTAGGTCCCTGAGGAGCCAATTGAGGAGCTACTTGATTGAGACCCATGGTTGCGAAGACCACATAATCGGCCAGGCGGGCCTGGGGCCTTGACCACGTCCAACCTCTGTACTGCAACCCACTCATGAGGCCTGTGGTGGGTAGAAGTGGGGGACGCAACGGCCGGGAGGTAGTCCTCGGTTCAGAAAGCTGTTGCGCCGGGTGGAGGGGTCCACTGCAGTACTGACAGTGTGAAGTGGTCCCTGTGCGCTCTGTTCTGTTTTGTTCTGCGCTATACTAAGTTCAATATGTCAGAATCATCACGTTCTGCCACATGGAAAACCTTAGTCGAGTGAGTGAGTGAGTGAGTTGGGTTTAAGGGCCCGTCGACAACTAGGTCATTAGGGCCCGACCTTAGTCAAGGAATTTGATACCATAATGGAGAAAATATACAATGCAGGTTGTGTCATTCAGAGATACGGAATTGTAAAGAAAATTGTTAAAACAACATTGTAATATAAAACGACATAGTAGCAGAACTGCATAACACAATAAGTACAGCAGCTTCTGTTCCATTTAAACAAGTTTAGCAGAATATCAAAACAGTTTTGGAGAAGAACCTTGGTTATTTCGTAATGGTTAAAATAAGAAATTGCTTGTTAGAAGCTCACTAATCATTTTCTACATGTGAATATGACAAACAGCATTTTGTCCATTCTCTCATTACATTATACGACGTCGAGAGAACTTTCTCTATGTGGAAACATTGTTTAGGTGACAGGAGGAAAAGTTTCACCTTTTAAATGTTTCGAAGATATATAGTTGTGCATTGCAATATATTTCACAAACAAACAGACGAACAGGAAGGTACTACAACACGTAAATTCTCACACATGTATGCATCTATAGTGTTTAATTTTAAACTATATTTGTTGTTACACCACTGCCTGTGAACTTTACCGTTCCAAGATATCTGTGTCACCCCCTTCTCTTCTCCGCACAATCAACACATTCTCGAAAGGCGCATACATTGAAAGCAAAAGGATATATCTCCTAGCTCTAGTAATATCCTGGGATAATACTCTGATCCATTCTTCGTTTGTCATCGAACATTCATTAGGAGAGTGCCTTTATTAGGGCAAAAAAATTAACAAGGTTTTATGAATGTGGTGGTGGTCGTAGTGGCAGTGGTGGCAGCGGTGGTGGTGGTCGTGGTGGCAGTGCGGTGGTGGTAGTGTGGTGGTGGCGGTGGTGGTGGCGGTGGTGGTGGCGGTGGTGGTGGTCGTCGTGTGATCGTGGTACTCGTGGTGTCAGTGGTGGTATGGTGGCAGTGGTGTTCGTGGCGGTAGTGTGGTCGTGGTGGTGGTAGTGGTAATGCTGAAAGTGGTAGTGATGTGGTAGAGGTGGTGTGGCCGTGGTGGTGGTTGTAATGGTCGTGCTGGTCCTGGCGGTGGTGGAAGTGGTGAGGGTGGTAGTGCTAGTGGTGTAGTCGTGGTGGTGGTCCTAGTGGCCATTGCGTGGTCGTGGCGGTGGTGTGGTCGTGGTGGTTGTGGTAGTTGTGATGGTGGTAGTGGTGCGGTCGTGATGGTGGTAGTGGTAGTGGTGGCGGTGGTAGTTGTGATGGTGGTAGTGGTAGTGCTGATGGTGGTTGTGGTAGTGTTGTGGTGGCGGTCGTAGTAGTCGTGATGGTAGTGGTACTGGTATGGTCGTGGTGAAGGTAGTGGTAGCGGTGATGGTGGAAGTGGTGCGGTGGTGATGGTGGTGGTCGTAGTGGTTGTGGTGGTCATGGCGGTGGTGAGGTCATGGTGGTAGTGGTGATGGTGGTAGTGGTAGCGGTGGTGTGGTCGTGGTGCTGGTCGTAATGGTCATGGTGGCCCTGGTGGTGGTAGTGGTGATGGAGGTAGTGGTAGTGGTGTGATCGTGGTGGTAGTGGTAGTTGTGATGCTGGTGGTGGTAATGGTGCTGGTCGTGGTAGTGGTGGTGGTAATGGTCGTGGTGGTAGTGGTGGTGGTAGTTGTGGTGGTAATGTTGGTGGTAGTGGTGGTGGTAGTGGTGGTAGTGGTGGTGGTAATGGTGGTGGTAATGGTGGTGGTGGTACTGGTAGTGGCAGTGGTGGTGGTATGGTGGTGGTTGTAATGTTAGTGGTGTTAGTGGTGGTGAGTGATGGTGGTAGTGGTATTGGTGGTGGTAATGGTGATGGTGGTAGTGGTAGTGGTAGTGGTGGTGGTAGTGGTGGTGACAATGGTGGCAGTGGTAGTGGTGGTGGTAGTGATAGTGGTGGTGGCGGTAATGGTGGTGATAGTGGTGGGGGTAGTAATGGTGGTGGTAATGGTAGTGGAAGTGGTGGTAGTAATGGTGGTGGTAGAGGTGGTGGAGGTAATGGTGGTGGTAGAGGTGGCGTTGCTAATAGTCGTGGTGGTTGTGGTATTGGCAGTAGTGGTGGTAATGGTGGTGGCGGTAATGGTCGTGGTTGGTGGTACTGGTGGTGATAATGATCGTGGTGGTAGTGGTGGTGGTAATGGTCGTGGTGGTGGTGGTTGTGGTATTGGCAGTAGTGGTGGTAATGGTGGTGGTTGTAATGGTCGTGGTGGTAAGGGTGATGGTGGTTCTGGTGGTGGTGATGGACGTGGTGATGGTAGTCGTGATGGTGGTGATAGTGGCGGTAATGGTCGCGGTGGTGGTAGTGGTGGTAATGATGTTGGTGGGAATGGTCGAGGTGGCGGTTGTGGTAGTGGTGGTGGTAGTGGTGGTGGTGGTAGCGGCGGTAATGGTGGTGGTTGGAATGGTCGTGGTGGTGGTAGTGGTTGTGGTTGTGGTTGTGGTAGTTGTGGTGGTAATGGTGGTGGTTGTAATGGTGATGTAGTGGTGGTGGTGGTAATGGTGGTGGTGTCAATGGTGGTGTTGGTAATATGGTGGTGGTAGTGGTGGTTGTAATGGTGGTAGTGGTAGTGGTAGTAGCGGTGGTAATGTTGGTGGTTGTAATGGTGGTGTAAAGTTGGTGGTAATGGTGGTGGTAACGGTGGTAGTGGTGGTAGTGGTAATGTGGCGGTGGTAGTCGTGGTGGTGGTTGTAATGGTGGTAGTGGTAGTGGTAGTAGTGGTGGTGGTAATGGTAGTGGTGGGAGCGGTGGTGGTTGTAGTGGTAGTAGTGGTGGTAATGGTGTTGGTAGCGATGGTGGTAGTGGTGGTGGTGATGGTGGTGGTGGTAGTGGTATTGGTGGTGGTGGTCATGGTGGTGGTAGTAGTGTGTGGTGGTGGTTGTAATGGTAGTGGTGGTAGTGGAGGTGGTGATGGTAGTGGTAGTGGTATTGGTGGTAATGGTGGTGATGGTGCTGGCTGGCTGTGGTAAAAGTGATCGTGGTGGTGGTGGTAGTAGCAACAGTGATCGTGGTGGTGGTAGTGGTATTGGTTGTGGTGCTAATGCGGTTGGTGGGAATGGTCGTGGTGGCGGTTGTGGTAGTGGTGGTGGTAGTGGTGGTGGTAGTGGTGGTGGTGGTAGTGGAGGTGGTGGGAGTAGTAGAGGTGGTGGTGGTAGTGGCGGTAATGGTGGTGGTTGGAATGGTCGTGGTGGTGGTAGTGGTGGTGGTAGTGGTTGTGCTAGTTGTGGTGGTAATAGTGGTGGTGGTTGTAATGGCGGTGCAGTGGTGGTGGTAATGGTGGTGGTGGTAATGGTGGTAGTGGTGGTGGTAATGAGGTGGTGGTAGTGGTGGTGGTAATGAGGTGGTGGTAGTGGTGGTGGTTGCAATGGAGGTAGTGGCAGTGGTAGTAGTGGTGGCAATGGTGGTGGTTTTAATGGTGCTGTAGTGGTGGTGGTAATGGTGGTGGTGGTAATGGCGGTAGTGGTGTTGGTGGTAATGTAGTGGTGGTAGTGCTGGTGGTGGTTGTAATGGTGGTAGTGGTAGTGGTGGTGTTGGTAATGGTGCTGGTGGGAGCGGTGGTGGCGGTTGTAGTGGTAGTAGTGGTGGTGGTAATGGTGTTGGTAGTGATGGTGGTAGTGATGGTGGTAATGGTGGTGGTAGTGGTGGTGGTTTTTTGTTGTTTTGTTTGCGCAGAAGAAAAATCTTACAAAGATCTCACAAAAATCTTACAGGCGAGTTGGATTCCTGCCACCTAAAAACCTCTGCGAGAACCTTTGTGAGATTCTTCTTCGTGGTGGTGGTAATGATGATGGTGGTAGTGTTAGTGGTGGTGGCATTGGTGGTGGCGGTGGAAGCGCTACTGGTGGTGGTGGTAATGGTGCTGTAGTGGTGGTGGTAATGGTGGTAGTGGTGGCGGTGGTAATGTGGTGGTAGTAGAGGTGGTGATGGTTGTAATGGTGGTAGTGGTAGTGGTAGTGGTAGTAGTGGTGGTGGTAATGGTGTTGGTAGTAGTGGTGGCGGTGATGGTGGTGGTAATGGTGGTGGTAGTGGTGGTGGTTTTTTGTTGTTTTGTTTGCGCAGAGGAAAAATCTTACAAAGACGCCTCAGGCGAGTTGGATTCCTGCCACCTAAAACCTGTGCGGGAACCTTTGTGAGATTCTTCTTCGTGGTGGTGGTAATGGTGGTGGTACTGTTAGTGGTGGTGGTAGTGGTGGTGACATTGGCGGTGACATTGGGGGGGGTGGTAGTGGTATTGGTGGTGGTCATGGTGGTGGTAGTAGTGGTGGTGGGGGATGTAATGGTAGTGGTGGTAGTAGAAGTGGTATTGGTAGTGGTAGTGGTATTGGTGGTAATGGTGGTGATGGTGGTGCCTGGCAGTGGTAGTAGTGATCGTGGTGGTGGCTGTGGTAGTGGTGGTGGTGGTGGTGGTAGTGTTAGTAGTGATCGTGGTGGTGGTCCTGGGTGGTAGTGGTAGTAGTGATCGTGGTGGTGGTAGTAGCAATAGTGATCGTGGTGGTGGTAGTAGCAATAGTGATCGTGGTGGTAGTAGCAATAGTGATCGTGGTGGTGGTAGTGGTAGTAGTGATCGTGGTGGTGGTGCTGGCTGGTAGTGGTATAGTGATCGTGGGGGTGGTGGAGGTAGTGGTTGTGGTATTGGTGGTGGTGGTATTGATGGTGGTAGTGGTAGTAGTGATCGTGATGGTTGTGGTGGTGGTAGTAGCCCCTCCGAAGGCGTGCCGCCTTGACGTGGCGGAGGGGCTCAGTACCTGAACCAGACGGCCTACTAAGGGTCATTTTGACCACTGATGGGCAAGAGGTGAGGGGAAGCAAAAAACATTCCAAACGGGTGGATGAGGCTCGGTAGTCTTGGTCGACGACTCATTTAGGAGAAGAGGACTCCGAAATCGAACTCCCCCAGGGGCTCCTACCTCGGTAGGTACGGGTTTGGCGTACCCGGGTCCCCGAGCCATACTCTCGATTGGGTTTATCCAAGAGGTGAGAGGGCACATGCCAAACGCCCAACTAACCTTTGTGTTTGACCTCCCACCTGTTACCTCCCTGTACACAGTCTGATGGATAACCTACGCGCGGGTTGTAGGAGGATGGGGTGACGCAAGGGGTGACTGGGTAATCGCGTAAGTCCCAGCTCCTGGTTATCATGTAGGATCTGTGTGCGTTATCGCTGATAAAGGCCAGTCCCGGGGAGGGGCCATTGCATGAGCTGATGCACTCCTGAAGGCGATTGGGTCCCTCTGTCTATACATTGGGAGGTGAGACCCTAGGGTGTGCAAGGTCCAGGCCAGGACTCTCACCTAAGTCGGGGAGGCGCCCAGGATGTGAGCATGCCATCGGAGACATTTGCAATGGTGGAGGATATCTTCGCCATGGGACATCCTAAACAAAATATTAAAAACCAGAAAACGATTGTAAAGGAAGTAGCAGAGTTGAGTGGTCCTCGCTACTTAATATTTACTAGAACTGAGGAAGGAAGGAAATTTACGTCGGTGAACCCATTTGTTATCCAAAAGGGTCTTGATATAATAGCTGGCCCAGTGAAGAACAGCACAAGATCTCGCAACGGCACGCTCCTGGTTGAAGCTAATTCAGCATCCCAGGCGGCTACTTTACTTAAGGCGAATATGTTAGCCAGCTATCCGGTACGCGTAGAACTGCATAGGACTTTGAACTCCTCCCGTGGAGTTGTGAACACCCGGGCATTGGACGGCATGTCCAATGAGGAGATTCAGGAGAACCTCGAAGATCAAGATGTAACAGCAGTATACCGGGTTCAGGGCAAAGATGGAGGCGAATATCTGCCCACCCGTACCCTTTTCCTTGCCTTTAATCGGGTAGGTCTCCCGCAAAGGATAAAGGCTGGGTATGAGGCCATTGAAGTAAGACCTTATATTCCGAATCCGATTAGATGTTACAAATGCCAGCGCTTTGGTCATACAAGTGACACGTGCAGTGGTAGAACTACCTGCGTGAATTGTGGAGGCCTCGCCCATGACGATGACTGTACATCACCTCCCAGTTGTATTAACTGCAAGGGAGAACATCCAGCAAACTCCCGAGAATGCCCCCGTTATGAGGAGGAAAGAGATATCAAGGAGATCCGGGTTAGAGAGAAGGTGTCCTTCTCAGAAGCCCGAAAGCTGTTACGTTTGCGACAGCCCCTATCCCGAATTCCGGTACCTATAGCTCGGTTGCAGCTAAACCAGTACCGTGTCGGGAAATCGCAACTCAAACTAGCGATGCATACGGGGTAACAATTTCAGATACGATTCTCGTAGCTAGGTCACATCCAAAGCCACAGACATCATTTAAGTCCGCCAGAGCATCTAAAAGCACCGCAGTTCAATCCAGCAGATCAGGAGGTCACCAACAAAGAAGGCGACCTCAAAAAGTAGACCGATTGTATACGATGCGTCACCGATCAAGTTTAAGACACAGTATCAAAGATCTGATTTCCTCAAAGAGAATAAGATATCCCCCAAGGCACCAAAAGGAAAGAAAAGCCCAAAGACATCTCTCAGGATATCCTCGCCGCAGAAATCCTCTAGGATGGCTACAGACCGGCGAATGTCATCTTCGCCGGTCTCCGTGTACAATCGGTTCGAGGCTCTCGAACCAAAATTCACTATGGGAACACGGACGTCTTCGACAGAGGACATGGAACTGGAATCTGTCCACACTGGGAGACCCCCAGTGGAAAAGAGGCGCGAAAAAGCGTCCGATAAAAATGTAAGCCCAAGAGAGAAGAAAAGGGCTAAATTAATTCGACAACCGCCTATTCCAAAGTAATGAAGAGTTACTTTGGAATTATCTGTCCCATACACAATGGAATATGGCTATCCTACAATGGAACATACGTGGAATTCGAACTCAACGGCCAGAACTTGAGCTTTTGCTCAAAGAAAACGAACCTCTGGTCGCATGTTTGCAAGAGATTAAGCTACGTCCTCAAGACTCTTTCCAACTAAGGCGATACACCCCAGTACGGTGTGATGTCACACCAGAAGAGGGTGTACCGGCAGATGGCGGTGCTATGATGCTTGTCAGAGATGACGCATATATGCAAACTCTACCTTTGCACTCTGATATACAATCAGTTGCTGTACGGATTAAACTGCCAAACATCCATTTCACCATCTGTAATCTATATCTGCCTCCGTCCCATGACTTCTCGCACATTCAGTTAGAAGATCTAGTTTTCCAGTTACCAACACCGTTCCTGTTGGTGGGAGACTTCAATGCGCACCACCCACTGTGGGGATCAAGTCGCGCTTGTGCGAGAGGTACACTCATTGCCGATTTCTTGCACAGTCACAACCTAGCTCTCCTCAACACTGGAGAGCCTACATTCATTTCGGACTCCTACAATAGTTTCTCGCACCTTGATCTTGCAGTTTGTTCACCTCGGTTGGCAGACTCCTTACAATGGAGTGTCATCTCTGATTTACACTCTAGTGACCATTTCCCATGTCTCATTAGTCTCTTGATGCAAGATACATGTTCCACACGTATGCCCAGATGGCGTTTGGACCATGCCAACTGGAAACTTTACACCCAGTTGGCCGTCTTTATGTAAAACGAGCACGACTCAGTAAATTATTTGGCGCAGCATCTCACGGAGACGATTCTGTCTGCTGCTGAACAATCAATTCCGCGGTCGACTTCACACCCTCGTCGATTTTCCGTCCCCTGGTGGACGGAAGAATGTCGGAATGCCATTCGTGCTCGAAGGCGTGCGCTTAG
The DNA here is from genome assembly GCA_030765045.1 of Tenodera sinensis. Lineage (NCBI taxonomy): Eukaryota > Metazoa > Arthropoda > Insecta > Mantodea > Mantidae > Tenodera > Tenodera sinensis. Next base: position 162,045,394 of record CM060963.1, read on the forward strand.
GGTTTTCCAACATCACCCTACTTTGGATAACCTGATTGAGTACAAGAAAATGCGCGCCAGGTCCAGGCAAGTCATTAAGGATGCCAAAAAGTCATCATGAAGCAAATTTGTAGATTTATTTAACCGACACACACCTTCCTCGATTGTGTGGGATAGATGAAGGCGTGTTGCAGCTAAAACGACCCAACTACCAATAGCGGGACTAAAAACAGCCACAGGAGCTGTTGTTGATTCATCTGAAGTGGCCAATACGTTTGGCAGTGCTTTCGCTCAAGTGTCTAGCTCGGAAAACTACTCCCCTGAGTTCCTTCCAATTAAAACTCAGGTGGAATCTCAAGGCTTCTCATTTCGTTCTAGAAACGTAGAAGAATACAATTGCCTTTTCACCATGGCGGAGCTGGACCATTCTCTTCATTCTTCGCGATTATCGGCACCAGGACCGGACGGTATTCATGTACAAATGTAACAACAGCTCTCTCCTGAAGGTCTCCAATCGTGTTTGGGTTGACACTACTCCCAGAAAATTGGCGGGAGCCCACCGTTATTCCCATCTTGAAGGCTGGGAAGGACCATCATCTTCCCTCCAGCTATCGTCCTATTTCCCTCACCAGTTGCGTTTAAAAGGTGATGGAACGCATGATCAATGGACGATTGGTATGGTGGTTAGAAAGTCGCAACCTACTGACTAACATCCAGTGTGGGTTTCGACGACGCCGTTCAACTGTTGACCATCTTGTGTCAATATGGACACAGATAATGGACGGCTTTATTAAGAACTTTCAAACGGTTGGCATATTTTTCGATCTTGCGAAGGCTTATGATACGTGCTGGCGAGCAGGGATTTTACGCTCCCTGTAGGTCTGGAACATACGTGGACGCCTACCGCTGTTCATTCAGGAGTTTATGAAGGACCGCTTTTTCCGAGTAAGGGTCAGCTCGGTTTTTTCTAATTCTTTTGTTCAGGAGGAGGGAGTACCTCAGGGTTCGGTGCTAAGTGTCACGCTCTTTGCTATAGCAATTAACTCCATCTGGAAATGTGTTCCACCTGGAGTTTCGTCATGCCTATTTGTAGACGACTTCGCTGTCTAATTGCACTTCTCAGCGCACGGCGTTCTTACAGCGGCGCCTGCAGCAATGTTTGGACAACCTTAGAGAATGGAGCGTTACAAACGGTTCCGTTTCTCAACTGAGAAGTCAATCTGCGTTAATTTCTGGCGTCGTATGAGACGATTACCACCTTCGCTCCGTTTCGGTCCAGATTTACTTCCCTTCGCAGAAGAGACGCGCTTCCTGGGTTTGATCCTGGACAGGAAGCTTAGTTGGTTGTCGCATATTGCACAGCTAAGAGCGCGATGTGGCCGTTCCCTAAATATCATGCGAGTACTAAATGGCAAATCGTGGGGAGCGGATCGGACAATTTTGTTGCGAATATATCGCGCATTGGTCCGATCCAAGCTAGACTATGGGTGTATTGTTTATTCGTCAGCACGACCATCTGTGCTGAGAAGATTAGACGTGGTCCATAATAGGGGCATCCGCATTGCAACAGGAGCTTTTCCAACAAGACCAGTGGTGAGCCTTTACGACGAGTCCGCAGAACTTCCTCTGCAATATCGGTGTGAGATTCTCTTAGCAAATTATGGTTGTGCGTTTAGATGCATGACTAAGCACCCAACGTTTTCTTCTTTTTTCACCGCCACGCTAAGAGAACGATAGGAATAGCACCCTTAGTCCTAAGCCTGCGGGGTTCCGTTTCCAAGACCTTCTAGTGAACCTTGGAGTGGAACTGCCTGGGAAGTTCGCCAAGGGTGAGAGGCTTTACCCCCCTTGGCTATCTGGCACACTCCATGTAGATCTTGGGATGACCGTACACCAGAAGTCCACGATGCCTATTTCAAGTATCCGCACGTGTTTCTTAGAATTTTTGTCAGGCTACACTGACCGTCGATATATTTACACCGATGGGTCAAAGAGCACCAACGGTGTTGGATATGCTTATGTTTATGGAACCGAACCATATACATTCGGTTTTACAAATAGCACTTCCATTTTTACTGGAGGGCTTTATGCAATTTATCGAGCCGTCTTGTATGTTCGCCGTCGTAAATTAGGTGACTGCCTGATTTTGAGCGATTCCCTTAGTGCACTGCAGAGCCTTTGTCAGTTGTACAACCCCCACCCTATTGTACAGCGTATCCAGGATGCCCTCCATATTTTACACGCTTCTGGCGTTGACGTGGTGTGTGCATGGATTCCTGGTCACGTAGGTTTGCCGGGGAATCAAATGGCAGATTTAGCAGCAAAGACGGCAACTACAGAACCCAGTATTACCATCTCACGTGTTACTTCGGAAGACTTTAGGCTTGAAGTGCGGAGAGCGGTGCTGTCGTCCTGGCACGCAGAGTGGTCAGCTCTGCACGGTAATAAGGTTAGAGAAGTGAAAGAACTTCCGATATACTGGGTAGCCTCCTGTCGCATATCTCGCCGCGAGGAGGTTAGGTTGGCTCGATTAAGAATAGAGCACTGCAATTTTTCGCATGGTTACTTATTTAAAAGGGACCCTGCGCCTCTATGTCCGCTGTGTGACAACCTTTTGTCTGTTCACCACGTGCTGGTGGAGTGTTGCTCTCTAGGTACCTTAGGGATCCTCTGCAGCTGCCTGCTAGACTTGCAGAGGTGTTAGCGGACGACAAAACAGCGGTTGATAGAGTTTTGAAGTTTTTAGCGGATTGTAATATCAATTTGAGGATTTAAAATTTTAGATATTTGTTTATGCCTTTTGACCTATTTATTAGATTGCTTTATATCCGGCTATTGCCACGGTTTTTACATTTATGTGTCTTTTGTATTTGATACTAGTAATTTATTTTTGATTCAAGTTTATATCTGGCTATTGCCATGAATTTTAGAAGGGCGCTAAAGACCTAGATGTTGAGTGCCCTTAAAACTCACAAATCACATAGTGGTAGTAGTGATCGTGGTGGTGGTGCTGGCTGGTAGTGGTAGTAGTGATCGTAGTGGTGGTGCTGCTGCTGGTGGTGGTGGTAGTGGTAGTAGTGATCGTGGTGGTGGTGGTGCTGCTACTGGTGGTGGTAATGCTAGTGGTGGTGGTGGCAGTGGTAGTGGTGGTAATGGTGGTGGTGATGGTGGTGCTGCTGCAGGTGATGGTGGTAGTGGTAGTAGTGATCGTGGTGGTGCTGCTGCTGGTGGTGGTAGTGGTAGTAGTGATCGTTGTGGTGGTGGTGCTGGTGGTGGTGGTAGTGGTAGTAGTGATCATGGTGGTGATGCTGCTACTGGTGGTGGTAGTGGTAGTGGTGGTATTGGTGGTGGCAGTGGTAGTGGTGGTGGTAATGGTGGTGGTGGTGCTGGTGGTGCTGCTACTGGTGGTGGTAGTGGTAGTGGTGCTGGTGGTGGTGGTGCTGCTACTGGTGGTGGTAGTGGTACTGGTGGTGGTGGCAGTGGTAGTGGTGGTGCTGGTGATGGTGGTGCTGCTGCTGGTGGTGGTAGTGGTAGTAGTGATCGTGGTGCTGCTGCTGGCGGTGGTGGTGGTAGTGGTAGTGGTGATCGTGGTGGTGGTGCTGCTACTGGTGGTGGTAGTGGTGGTATTGGTGGTGGCAGTGGTAGTGGTGGTGGTAATGGTGGTGGTGGTGCTGGTGATGCTGGTGGTGCTGCTGGTGGTGGTAGTGGTAGTGGTGATCGTGGTGGTGGTGCTGCTACTGGTGGTGGTAGTGGTGGTATTGGTGGTGGCAGTGGTAGTGGTGGTGGTAATGGTGGTGGTGGTGCTGGTGATGCTGGTGGTGCTGCTGCTGGTGGTGGTAATGGTAGTGGTGATCGTGGTGGTGCTGCTGCTGGCGGTGGTGGTGGTAGCGGTAGTAGTGATCGTGGTGGTGCTGCTGCTGGCGGTGGTGGTGGTAGTGGTAGTGGTGATCGTGGTGGTGCTGCTGCTGGCGGTGGTGGTGGTAGCGGTAGTAGTGATCGTGGTGCAGATACTACCTAGCAACGGTGGGGACGATGCTTCTTATCAGCACAATAAAACACTGTACATTTGTTTTCGGTTGTTTTAATAAAGCTTCTCTTGAACACACGCTAATACTTTTGTGAATAGCACGTCTCCACAAATTTAATTATTAGCTTGATATCATTGGCTAAAGGAAAATTAATTATTAACACAATAGGAATGTTGTGTATATTTCAAGTTTACTTACTAAGTGCACCGTGTAAAGGAAGACAGCTAACCCAATATGGTGACTCTCACTTAGAAGAACAGCACATAAAGTAGCTTCACATCGTAACGTTATTGAAGACCCTTATGAGTTTATGTGTGTTAGTTTGGGAAGTAAGGGATATTTCTTTTATCTTATCTCAGTTTAATGGGAAAGGAAAACATTGTTCTTCCTCTATCTCTATTTCTGTGCCTCTGCTTCTCCTCTCTCTGCTAAACTGTAAACCGCTACTTATGATGCTTTTCCACGCGCAGCTAGTGATTAAGTAAGGATTTTAGGTTCTGCAGTTTCTTGATTTGTATGCAATACGCCATTTCGCCCACATGACATCGCTTTTGCAATCAGACAAAGTCATGAATTTCACTGCAGTGTCGATATTCCAATCCGGAAAACAACTTAAACTACATGTTTCTGATGTGTTGCACTCACGTGACTTTCTCTGCTCTCGCGCTATTATTACAAACACTTATTGCTCTATACTTCATGTTGGTTAAGATAAACATTTGTAGAAGTCATCTTATTGCCTATTTTCTTGTAGGTACAGGGGGAATATGGAAAGACAGTAGGCTTTGAGCGATAATCAAATCATTTAAATCTGGTATCTATACGAAGGCTTTGAGAATCCGTTCTCTTTTGCGCGACCAAGGGATAAAAAAGTGAAAAACAATATTCCGTTTGAGAAAAGCTTCAAATTAAAAATCTGCATAAAAAATGCACTTGCACATAACTTGCGTGTTTTAGCGAGATCTGCATTTTTTTACACTAAGATTTGGTCTATCTCTTACGGTTTACCAGTTATGCAAAAGTCATTTAGAGTAAGCAGGACTACATTGGTCATAGCCAGAAAATTCAAGATATACATTTCATTTGCCATAAAAATATATTAAACATGCCATTTTAATCAAAGTAGCCATTTTTGAGAAAATAAAATTTTTCTAAACTTTTTTCATATAAGGGGTAGTTTAGGGCGGAGGAATTTTCTTCAAAATCTTCGTGTCACATCCTTGAACGATATTAAACTGAAATACTAACTGGTTTTCAACCAATTTTTCGTTTTTGAGTTATGCAACTCGACACACACCCCCCTCCCCCCCCCCCCCCCACACACACACACACATACACTGACTTCTTTTGATTCAGGAGGCCTCAAAGCATATATTTTCAGTGAAATATCGACATCGGAGTGTTGGATCGAATACAATACTTCGTCTACTTACTATACATAGTAGAGAAAGTAAAAATCTGATGTGTTGCACTCACATGACTTACTCTACTGTTGCATTCTTACAAACTCTTATTCTACTATCTTCTTCTTGTTAGTTAAGATTAACATTTGCAGAAATTATCTTATCGCTCGTTTTCTTGCACGTGCAGCGGGGATATGGGAATACGTAGGCTTTGAGCGATAGTCAAATATTTTAGTTTTCAAATTTCGTCTTCTTTGTACGGTTAACATATAAAAATGAATAGCATTGTCCCATTTGACAGAAGTATATGTTCTCCAAAACTTACCCAAATAACGAGGAATATCTTCGCAATGGTTCACAGTAGTAGCCTTTAGCCGATTTAACAGTATCCGCAGGGCGTATTGTTGAATCGGCAGACGATACAACGTTATTAGAAATTGTATATGAGCATATGGGAGAGACAGAGAGAAAATCGAATGGCTGAATTGGCATGCCGCTTTAAGGATATATGGATGGGGACTGTGTGTATGAAGTACTAGGGCAGGCATGTCAAACATCACTCCGAGGGTGTGAAGAGAGGGGTCTACCCCTCCTTAACTGCAGTAGCACGCGCTAGTAGAACCGGTTTTTGCTTTGTTTTTCCCGTTTTCCGATTTGATCATCACGGAGGGAGGGAAAAAAGGGGAAAATTTTTCACGCCTGATGAGTGCTGTTTGACACCCCTGTACTAGGGAAAGAAAACCCCCTCCCCCTGGATGTGTGTGTGTGTGTGTGTGTGTGTGTGTACGTGCGTATTATGACAATGCAATGCTTGCAAGGCTGGGAGGGGGTGTATGTGTGTGTGCGCCTGTGTTTGTGTTATGTACCACTAATGTGGTCTATAGGAAAGAAGCTCTTTTGACTTTCACACATGCAGGGATGCGAGAATGCAACGAAACGGTGATGTTAAGTATATGCATAGTACATATGAGAGGCAGAGTTCACAAAAAACATTTGGAACGGATAAAGGTAATATACATCCCCTCGCAGTCACCGGTTACAAAAGCGGCGAGAGAGAATAAGCCTTGAAGAAATTATTCCTATAAGGTTTAAAGCGCGCCTCACAGCCCTCCCTCACAAGGTGGCAACAGAAGCAGGTGTCCGGATAGTAGTATTCAGAAAAAACGTTGTCCGGATATATGAGCTAATTAGACCGTCTGGGCACTGTATAATGGAACTTACTGTTCACATAGTTGGTGTTCATAGAGTAACCTTTCCAAAACAGGAAAAATATAAAACTCATCCTTAGATTTTTTTATAGGGTAGGGGCAAAACATTTCTCACTTAGAAAATACATACCCCCTTCCTTATGAAACATGAAAAAGTAGTAATAAGTATTAAGAATCAATGAACTTATAGACGCGCGCGCAAGAACTTATCCGCCCAATCGAAAGAACAAGTATCCCCCTCTACAGAGACGAATTGTTCAAAAAAGTTTCCTATATAACCATATGTCTTTAGAATGATATTATAGTAATCAAAAGTCGTCTTTAATCGTCTACAGAACCAATGAGAAGACGAGAACCAACCCTCAGAACAAGCAGGATTCCGCAAAGGATTTAGCACAGAGGACCATATTCAAACCATTAACCAGATAATAGAAAAATCGGAAGATCGTCACCAAAAAATATACCTTGCTTTTGTCGATTACAGCAAAGCATTCGATACAGTCGAACACCCATACATACTTCAAGCACTAAGAAATCAAGGAGTAGAAGCAAAATACATTCAATTACTAATAAACATTCTAAACAACAGCTTCGCTAGAGTTAAAACCGAAAAGACAGGCCAACCTTTCCGCATGGAAAGAGGAGTTAGACAAGGGTATCCCATCTCCCCAAAACTATTTAACTGCATACTAGAGGACATATTCAGAAAACTAAACTGGAATAAGAAAGACGGAGTATGCTTCAACGGCAAGAGACTAACAAATTTGAGGTTAGTCCTCTTCCCCTTCTTTGCAAGGGAACTGCAATCAACGCTTCAGGAGCTTAACACACAAAGTAAGATGGCAGGACTCACAATGAACAAATCTAAAACACAACTAATGACAAATGGATTAGAAACCTCAATATATCTTGAAGGAACGGAACTGATGTATGTATCTCAATACATATACCTAGGACAAATAATTTCCTTTAACAGCAAAATGGAAAAAGAAATCAAACCCTTGGAAAGCTTTCTGGGCCCTAAAATTCACATTTCTGGACAAAACCCTGAATAGGAGACTCAAAATGGGGACACTCGAAAGCTGTATTTTCCAGTACTATTATACGGTTGTCAGGCATAGGCTCCCAAAGCCAAAGAGAGAAACACTCTGCAGATATGCCAAAGGAAACTGCAAAGGAAGATCCTTGGCATCTCTCTGAAAGATAGAATATCAAACACCTTGATACACAAGATGTCAGCAACGGTAGACATAGCACAACAGGCTACGAAGACCAAGTGGAAATGGGGCAGTCATGTGATGAGGCTGCAAGATGACAGATGGACAGCACGAGCTACCACATGGGACTCTTACATCGGCAAGAGACTCCCAGGAAGAACAAGACGCAAATGGTCGGACTTGTTCAGAAAACAAGTGGACCACCATAGCCAGAAACAGACAGGAGTGGAAAGAACTAGAACAACAATCAAGTGACCATGTGCAATCCAATGTTTAGTGTATTATGTACGGTACCCTCTTACGCGGACTAGCTCACCGCGTGAGTGTTTTAAAGCAGCTACCCCTACTTGTAGGAGGCCTTTGCCCTCAATGGGACATCACAGGCTATTTTCATTCATTCAATCAAAAGTCTGTGAAAATTAAAATTTGTGTGTAAACAGCAGGGTTCAGTATATAGTCTTTAACATATAAAGAGTGTTTGAATCTATGTAATTCTACTTCAAGTTACGTTGGGGGCGGGGGGGGGGGGTTATGAGTGAACGTGTGCGAGTATAAAGTGACCGGTGGTAAAATGAATTCTAATAGTGAACATCCAGTGAACGTCTAGAGCTGAAGAGAAAGAAAGCCATGTCAGGTAATGAGTCAACATTCATGTAGAGAATAAGTCGCACACAACTTTAACAGCGCATTTAAAAAACATCAATTACTGTTAGGACAGGAAGTGTATTGCATATGTTTATTTCTCTATTGCATATGTGTATTTCTCTCAAAACAATAAAAATATCAGTCCATTTTGGAAAAAAAAAAAAAAAAAAAAAAAAAAAAAAAAAAAAAAAAACTCATATAAACCCGCACATAAGCGATACACAAGAGAATTAGTGACACAGTGTTTAAAGACGTGATTACATAAGACATTAGATAATTTTACAAGGAAAGCACTTTCAATATATAACTGAGGAAAAGATGCTTTATCTTACTAGAATGACATTAACAACATTTTTACACAGCATTTTTGATTTTGATTTTTTTAGAATACAAAAAATTTTATGTAAATCCCCCTTCAATAGTACACATGCGATACAGGGTTACATTCAAGTTAAGACATGCACAGACAGATTGAAACAGGAAAAAACTAAAAGCGGTCGTGGTGTATATTATTTTCAGACCAAGTAATGGATGAATTGAATCAAATTGCGGGAGGCTCCGACATCATACCCACCCGCAAACTTCGGGAGTTGGAGCAAAATGTTCCATTTAAAATCACACCGCTGAAGACTGTATCTACCAGATATGGTGAAAGGGTCATTGTGCAACTTGGAGAATATCAAGTCTTGCTATCCGAGCGGTTCAAACACATGACTGAAGCTCAGAAGGCGTCCGTCAACAGCGGTGCATATCAACTGATATATTCCGGAGAAGAGTCTCTGACAAGCGGTTATAAGCGACATCGCATTTGTTTTTTAAAAGCAAAGGTAACTAATTCTCTTACTATGTATATATAAAAGGTCATAAACCTATTTGTTACAATAATACTAATGCCAGATCGTTTAACTTCAGACAGTGCAGTAAACAGAGACACGAACGTGCTCAATGTAGAATCATCCAAAATTGAAGGCAGGGAAAAAGTCTGATGTGTTGCACTCACATGACTTTCTCTACTCTTGTACTAACCATTCTTACAAACTCCTATTCCTATATCTTCTTTCTTGGTAGTTGAGATACACATTTGTACAAATTATCTTATTGCTTATTTCCTTGTAGGTGCAAGGGGAATGTTAGAATACAGTAGGCTTTGTGCGATAGTCAAATGTTTGAGATTCTGTTGTCTTTGCACACTTAACATATAAAAAAATGAACAACGATGATCCATTTCACGAAAGTTCTAAGTTTTCCGAAACTCACACACATAACAAAGAATATCTCCGAAATGGTTCACCCTACAAGAAAATTTATTGAGACATAAATTGTGTATTTTAGCAAGATACACACATTTTTGTATTGTATAATTTGGTCTATCTCTAACGGTTTACCAGTTATACAAAAGTCGTCCAGAGTAAATTCGATTACAGGGGCTATAGCCAGAAAATTCAAGATATACATTTCATTTGTCATCAAAATATCTCAAACATATGACATTTTAATCAAAATCGTTAGAGCCATTTTCAAGAAAATCAAAATTTTCGAAAAATTTTCCATGTAAAGGGTAGTTTAGGGTGGGGATATTTTCTTCAAAATCATCGTGTCGCATCCTTGAAAGACATTAAACTTAAATACCAACTTTGGTTTTTAACCGACTTTTCGTTTTTGAGTTATGCTGTCCACAGACTGACAGACTGACACAGAGACTGACACACAGACACACATACGGACCTTTTCTAAAAATGCTTTTTTTTTTTTTTTTTTTTTTTTTTTTTTTTTTTTTAATTCAGTGGGCCTCAGAACATATATTTCTGGTGAAATCTCGACATCGAATTTTTGGGTGGAATACAATACTTCTCCTACTTACCAGTAAAGAAAGTAAAAATGAACAGCGTTGACCCATTTCACGAGTTTTGTTTTCCGAAATTCACATACATAACAAGGGATATCTCCGAAATGATTCACCCTGGAAGAAAATTTATTGAGACATAAATTGTGTATTTTAGCAAGATCTACATTTTTTGTATAGTGTGATTTGGTCTATCTCTAACGGTTTACCAGTTATGCAAAAGTCGTCCAGAGTAAATACGACTAAAGGGGCTATAGCCAGAAAATTCAAGATATACATTTCATTTGCCATAAAAATATCTCCAACATATGGCATTTTAATCAAAATCGTTAGCGCCATTTTCAAGAAAATAAAAATTTTCGAAAAATCTTCCATGTAAAGGGTAGTTTAGGGTGGGGCTATTTTCTTCAAAATCTTCGTGTCACATCCTTGAAAGACATTAAACTTAAATACCAACTTTGGTTTTTAACCGACTTTTCGTTCTCGAGTTATGCTATCCACAGACTGACAGGCAGACACACAGACTGACATACAGACTGACACACAGAGAGACACACGGACCTTTTTCTAAATATGCTTTTTTGGATTCAGGGGGTCTCAAAACATATATTTCCGGTGAAATCTGGACATGGAATTTTTGGGTGGAATACAATACTTCCCCTACTTACCACTAGAGAAAGTACAAATCATATACCGCTTATTAGAATAAGTATTAAAACAGTTCAAACAAAATATTAATATTCAGATCAGGTATTTAATGCATCACGCAAAGTAAAAAGAGTATCTATTTAAAACTTCTGTGCATTTTTCTGATCAAACATTTAATTCAGCATGTAGAACGCATGCTATTAATATAAATTAGAGCAAAAATATCATCCTTCAAACATGTTTTCATGTCCTCATAGGTGTAAATGACTTGCACTAATTAGAAAAAAATGCACAACACAATTTTATTTTTCAGGAACTATATAACAAAAAACTTTTCGTTTCAGATATTATATGAATATTATTATTATTATTATTATTATTATTATTATTATTATTATTATTATTATTATTATTATTATTATTATTATTATTATTATTATTATTATTATTATTATTATTATTATTATTATTATTATTATTATTATTATTATTATTATTATTATTATTATTATTATTATTATTATTATTATTATTATTATTATTATTATTATTATTATTATTATTATTATTATTATTATTACCATTACCATTACCATTACCATTACCATTACCATTACCATTACCATTACCATTACCATTACCATTACCATTACCATTACCATTACCATTACCATTACCATTACCATTGCCATTGCCATTGCCATTGCCATTGCCATTGCCATTGCCATTGCCATTGCCATTGCCATTGCCATTGCCATTGCCATTGCCATTGCCATTGCCATTGCCATTGCCATTGCCATTGCCATTGTCATTGTCATTGTCATTGTCATTGTCATTGTCATTGTCATTGTCATTGTCATTGTCATTGTCATTGTCATTGTCATTGTCATTGTCATTGTCATTGTCATTGTCATTGTCATTGTCATTGTCATTGTCATTGTCATTGTCATTGTCATTGTCATTGTCATTGTCATTGTCATTGTCATTGTCATTGTCATTGTCATTGTCATTGTCATTGTCATTGTCATTGTCATTGTCATTGTCATTGTCATTGTCATTGTCATTGTCATTGTCATTGTCATTGTCATTGTCATTGTCATTGTCATTGTCATTGTCATTGTCATTGTCATTGTCATTGTCATTGTCATTGTCATTGTCATTGTCATTGTCATTGTCATTGTCATTGTCATTGTCATTGTCATTGTCATTGTCATTGTCATTGTCATTGTCATTGTCATTGTCATTGTCATTGTCATTGTCATTGTCATTGTCATTGTCATTGTCATTGTCATTGTCATTGTCATTGTCATTGTCATTGTCATTGTCATTGTCATTGTCATTATCATTATCATTATCATTATCATTATCATTATCATTATCATTATCATTATCATTATCATTATTATTATTATTATTATTATTATTATTATTATTATTATTATTATTATTATTATTATTATTATTATTATTATTATTATTATTATTATTATTATTATTATTACAGACAGTGTTATGCAGACGGTCAACACAGAAGCCGGAACATCAAATCTCCATACCACAGCAAACACATTTCATCACGACACGGGGCTCAAGAGATGTGGATCCGAGGAAATCAGTGAAGCAAATCCAGCAAAAAAGAGCAAGCTCTCGTCGGTGAGTGTAAAGAGCAACACAGAATTAAGATGTATCAATATAGAATCTACATTAAAAATCGAATATACACAAGTCAAATTGAAAATAGCTTGGACGTAATAGACCCTCAGATATTTCTAGATGAATGCAAAACCTTGGTTAGCAATGAAATTAAAAGGAACCTGGTGCGATACGTATCGGGAATAAAGTTATGCGGAACGTTTGTATGTCGATATATAATTATGACTCCTGGTAATGAAAAAATAGAAACTTTCAATTTTAACAGTAAAATGGAAGCTATTCTAAAAAGTACAGATGTCAGCAGCTGGTATGATTAAAGAACCCATTCTTTCAAGTATCGAAACATTGGAGTCAAAAAGCACTTCCAATCTCTATAGTAGATAAACTCTCTACTTTTAAGTGCATGTCAATATGATGCTCTAAATGCAGGTTGCTATAGCGAATTACCGAAATTTATTAAAGGGAAACATGCAGTAATAAATATCAAGAATACAGATGATAAATGCTTCGGGTACTGTTTACTGGCTTCCAAATATCCTGTAAAAAATAATCGTAATAATCCTAATAATCGTCTTATACCCGGTATGATATGCTTAAAGAATTTGATATCAGTGGAATGTCGTTTCCTGTATCCCTTGATGAAATTGAAATTTTTGAAAAACAAAATGATACGATATCGATTAATGTGTAAAGCATACAGCATCGTTCAATCATTTTGTTATATCAAACCAGTGAACAAAAACAAAATCACGTGAATCTGTTAAGGATCGGTAATGAATTCAAAGCACACTATTGTTTAATAACCGATCTATCACGTTTGCTGTCAAAACAGATATCTAAACGTTCACATAAATTAATCATGTGTGAAAAGTGTTTGAGACATTTTTCGAGTGACTCAATATTAGAGAAATATAAGGCTAACCGTATGAAGGTGCAAGTTATAACTATGCCCGACATATGTAGGTAACAATGATAAAGTGAAATTTAATGCTTATTCGAAATGTACACCAGTTCCATTTGTAATATATGCGGATATAGAAACTACTTAATAAAGTCCCCTCGTGTCAACCATCTGATGATAGCAGTTGGACAAGATCAGTTCAGACGCATAAAGCCTATTCAATAGCTTTAAAATTAGTTTGCCATTACGATGACACTTGGTCAATTGTTGACACTTTAAATTGTTTAGAGGTGATACTGCTACTGAAGATTTTTTTAAGGAACCACAATAAATTGCATATAACATAATTGACATATATTGACGGAAAGAGTTAATTATGACAGATGAAGACGAAAGAAATTTCAGAAATTCCACAAAATGCTACCTTTGCAATCGTGATTTTGAATCAGATAAAATCAAATGCATAGACCATGATCACGTGACATCGAGGTACCTTGGCGCTACGCACATGTCATGTAATTTAAACAGAAAAGTTCCAAATTTTATACCAATCATTTTCCATTGTCTATGAAAATATGATGCACATTTTCTTGTAAAACACTTGGCATACGACAGAGAACCTGTGACATGCATCCCACAATCGTCTGAAAACTACCTCTCATTCAATAAGAGATACACTTACAATTGGAAAAGTATATACGTATTTCAGATTTCTGGACACTTATAGATTCCTAGATGATAAACTGAGTAACTTAGCTGATATGCTAAACCCAGAGGACTTCAAAATTAAAAACTGGGCATATGAAAATTCTATGGAGCTTGAATTGGTTACACGAAAGAGGATATTTCCCTACACATACTTAGATTGCATGGAAAAATTGAACGAAACATCACTGCCTGACATTACACACTTTGATAATATAACACAAGAGTAATATGTGCATGCCCTAACAGTATGGAGAGAATTCAAGATACAAAATTTAGGAGAATATAGTGATTTATACCTCAAGGCTGACACACTATGTCAGATATTTTTGAAAAATTCAGAGAGTTATGTCTACATTTATATAAACTGGATCCTCTGCACTATTACACAATTCCTGGCTTAGCCTTTGATGCCAAGTTGAAGACATGCGGTGTTAAAATATCACTTATCACTGACAAGGAAATGCTAGAGTTTTTTAATCGGGAGTTGGAGGTGGCTTATGCACTGTCACAAAACGTTATTCTAAGGAAAATAACAAGTACATGAGCAATTATAATGAACCTTTTCGTCCTAAATATCTATCATACGTAGACGCAAATGGATTATACGCCGCGATAATGTTTAATGATGCCCTACCTTATGGAGAACAGGGCGCTGATGACCTAGAAGTTGAGCGCCCTTAAACCAAATCCAAATCCTTATGGAGAACTTAAATGGTTAACTAAAGATCAAATTAATGACACCAATTTCTTAAACATACCGTTAGATGCTGAATTTGGATACGTATTGGAAGTTGACCTCCAATACCCTAAAGAGATCCATGACGTTCATAATGACCTTCCACTGTGTCCAAAGAGCCAGATACCGCCAAATGATAAATTAAAAAAATTACTTGCCACACTGTCAGATAAACATAAATGTTTTACATTACCGAAATTTGCAACAATGTGTCCAATTTGTTATAAATTTGAAATGTATTCATAGAGCTGTATGTTTCAATCTCTCTGGTTGAAAAAAAATATATATTGACCTAAATTCTAATAAACGCGCCGACGGAAAGTCAAAATTTGGACAAAATCTCTGGGAAAAACTGAGCAATTGTGTCTATGATAAATTTATCGAGAATGTTTGCTCTTATAAGGACTTTCGTCTAGTTATGAGTTGGAAACAAGCTCGAAAACATATCGCGTAAAACATTTCATAGATACATAATTTTTAGTGAAAATCTGGTTGGTATTGAAATGATAAGAGATGAAATTCTTATGTGTAAACCCATATACATTGGTCAAACAATTCTCGATTTATCTAAATATCACATGTATGACTTTTATTATAATGTTTGGAAAAAGAATTTAAATGATTTAACTTTAAATTATATGGATACAAATGCCCTTTTGTTTGAAATCACTACAGTGATATTTAAAATTTATCAAGTCACATACACTATTTCGATACGGCGAATTATCCTCCTGATAACGTATACGCAATACTGTTGGTGAACAAGAAGGTATTGGGACTGTTTAAAGATGAACTCTCTGGCAAGCTAATGACTGAATATGCAGGACTACGGTCAAAATTATACGCCTTTCGTTACGACGGCCAAGTTACTAAGAAGGCGTAACAAAGACAGCAATGCGATCAATAACGTTTGAAGATTATTTATCGTGTCTGAATGATGTGAATGAGCTTGTTACACAAAGCAGATAACTTTCAAAAGTTATAAACATGAGTCCACACAATTGAAATAAATAAACTTGCGCTGAGGGGAATTGACACCAAGTGTTATATGCTTAAACAATCTGATTTAACTTTAGCTTGGGATCATTATTATACTGATACACATTCTGTTACCTCTGAGCATGACTGAGTAAACAGCACATTTTAACACTTTTGTCTATGTAACTGACATTTTTAAAAATGAATGCTTATTTTTTTTTATACACTCAGTCTTGCTGTTTGCAGACTTTTGATTATGCAAGTAGGATAATAATTAAAAATAGTATTTTTGTCTCATTGTAAGATGAAAAACAAAAAACAAAGAAAAAATTTATTTTTGAACGAAATGTTGTATCTATCTTAGTTTTTGTTAACTTGAGATGTGTAGGGAAAACAAAAATAATGCATCACTTTCTTTGTGAAGGAAAGGAAAGGAAAAAAAAAAAATACAAAATTCATTTAGGGAAGCTTACTTATACTGAGCCTTGTTGTTTGCAGACAAATACATTTCTCCCGAATTTTGATTATCTAAGTAGGATAAGATGAAAAACAAAAAACAAAACAAAAAAAAATGTATTTTTAATGAAATCTTGTATCTATTTTTTTAATGAAATCTTGCATCTATTCTAGTTTTTTTGTGAAAATTAAATTGTAGGGAAAACCAAAATAATGTGCTACTTTTTTGTTGAAGGAAAAAAGAGAAAAAATAAAAAAACATTAATTTCGAGGGAAATCTTGTGTTAATTTTTTTTTTTCCAAGAAGCAATAGTGCATTGCACATCCATCACATGTCCTAGAAATCCTTCATTTTCTATTTGTTAACTTTAGTGTCTCTTTACACCACAGCTTCCTCTCCTATCCATTGGGTCTTAGAAAAACCTAACCATTTAACGAGTATCCTGTTCCCACGTCGACGTAACACCTTTTCAACCAGATAGCTGTCAGGGTATCGAGTTTTCAACAAGGGAGTTTCCACTCCCTCGGTGTCCCGTAGATGATACGTGGGTGGGTCAGTGTTCTTCACCTTGACAATATGAAATATTTCAGTGCCCCAATTGGGCGTATACCCTTTATCGAGTACTCTCTTATGCCTAGAAATCCTCATAAAATCCCCAACAAGGAATTTCCTGGAGTTTCTCTTCTCCTTGCCGAATCCACCACGTCGAAACACTGAAAAGGAGATCATTGTTGGTGACGTCACGGGGTCGCATGCGAATTGTCGAATGGTAAGTATTATTGTAGGTGATAACGATGTCAGGTAAGAGATCCAACCATTTATATGAACCTCGGGCCAGAAATTCTCTATGAAACATCCCTTTCAGTGTTCGGATTAAACGTTCGTTTGCTTTGATGGTGCTATCGTGATCAATTCCTTGTCTAGTCATTAATTGACGGAAATGACTGTTGTAAAATTCCTTGCCATTATCGGACTGAATATTCTTTGGCGATGAATCCAGTTCAGGTGTCACTCATTGCTCTTGTAACATTAACACCAGTCTTATCTTTCAGAGGTGTTGCATAAGTCATTTTTGAGTAAAAATTAATGGCGATAAGAATGTATTTATAGTATCTATTCACTTTTGCAGATGGAATCATTTCGATAAGATCTATTTATAATAAGTCATTAAGACCGTTACTAATTATTTTTCTGTGAAGGAATCTTCTTCTCGCTGGTGTATGCAATTCGCCAGCGATGTTTCGTCTGACCATGCTATGATTTTCGATCGTTTCAATTCTGTAATGATCTCTTGAATTCCCGATGAATGGTTCAAGTTGCCAGCCTCCCTCGATGCAATACGTAATTTCAATCTACTAATCAGGATGTTAGGGTCAGACCAGTGGCGGCTTCTCAGAGGAGGAAGGGAGGAACATCCTCCTCAAATTTTTTATGAACTTATAAATGCTATATTAATCTTAAAATTCAAGCAATATTGAACAAATTTTGAATTCGAAGCTATTATATTAAGGTCTGCTGGTTTATACTTCGCAAGATTTATACCACGTGATACCTCACGAGTGTCCGCCACAGAACACCTGTGTCCGCGCAGCGGAGGAAACTTATCCCTTTCCTCCACTCCCACAGTAAATGTGCATAGAACGTAGCGCTACAGCGGCCAGAGAGAGAAACAGATTTTTAATGCAGCATATGAACAGCTGAGGAGCAGTTCCTCCTCTCGAACTGCGCCGGCGCTAGGTCCCTGAAGGCGGGAGCGTTGCGGATAATTTCTCTCTGAGGCGCGAGAGTTGGAACAGGCAAAGGTATTAATACTATTGCTGCCATCTAGTGATTTTATTTTCAACCAGATCTATTAACAGGTCTTTTCCCTTCACGGATATGTTGATCATTGTGCATCGTAAAGCTTTCAGTCACGTATTTTGTTGCTGCACCTTTTTCAGTAATATTCTATTGTGTTTCTTCCAACGCGCGAGTAAGACGGTGAAGTTTTGCTTTTTTAATTTGTTGTTATAACATTGAACAATGACAGACAGTGAAAGTGTTTTAGTTTTCGGAGAATTTAAGGGACACTGGGAGTGAAATTTTGGTCAAAATTGTCAAAAAGCTGAAAATTGTTTTTTTTTTTTTTTACCTTAAAATGTTCCTGGAACACCTTTGCATTTGGATCAGCTAACATTTTTCATATCCCCCACTCCATGTGATCATTACGGCCCTTTCAAATAGTGCTCTTCCCTTATCGTACACAGGATGCTCCTATATAAAAGCCTGTTTTTCTCAAAACTATATTTCTGCATATTCCAAAAGAAGGTCGCGCCTGAGTTTTGCTTCAAATTCAATGAAAATTTTCAAAAGTATTCATAAATAGCAGCTAAACAAAACTATGTTTCAATATTGATGTTATCATTAACATGAATTCCAAAAACAGTTTTTTTGTATGAAAAAAATCAATAATTTTTAAGATTAAATTTTCTTTGATATTAAAAAAATATGTACAGCATAATCATCAAACGTATTTCAAATATCTCTACATACAATTGTTACCCATGTTTTAGAGTATCAATTCTGCCAATATAAATTAATTTTGAAAAGTCAATAGACGCGAGCTCTATTTTAAAAATGTGCCTATTAAATTCATAAAGTAATTTATATATCATAAACGATTCATCCAATTTTAATGAAATTTGGTGTACCTCCCATTTTCATATAAATACAAACACAGTAAGAATTTCAGAAAAATCTATCAAGAAATGTGGAACTTTCAAATTTCACTCCCAGTGTCCCTTAAAAGACTCACATTACAGGAACAAATAATTTTTATACAGAAGGGACGACCAACCTCACCATTGCCTGGACTCATGTGTGCTAGCAAAGGAGGGAAGTGAACTTTTCCACAAATTGGTATGTGAAAAAAGGCAAATTCTCTTGTGTTTTCCTTGTGTTTTGTTCTCCAACTCGAAGGATGTTTGGACCTTTGGTGGATTCAGTGATGTTAAGAATCTGGGCCGAGGAATTCAGAGGTATGAAAAATTTCGAGTTTAGTGGATGTCGTGTGTGTTAGGAAGGCAAGAACTAGCTTTCAGAGGACACGATGAAAGTGAATTATCATCAAATAAAGGGAACTACCGCGAGCTTTTCAAGTTATTAATGAAACGCGGCGAAGTACTTCAGACACATTTAAATAATTCTAAAGCATTGATCGGCTTGCCAAAAACCATTCAAAATGATTTAATTGAATCTGTTACAGGCCTTGTAAGGAAAGAAATAGAGGATGAAATTCATAAAGCTGCCTTCTTTGCAGTGGAGGCTGATGAAACTTCGGACGTGTCCCTCAGAGCAGTGCTCAATAATTTTAAGATATGTAGATCCATGTGGCTACATTCAAGAACGATTTTTTGGTTTCCACAGTGTTAGTAGAGATAGAGCACCCAATGCCCTATACAAATTACTGGATCAGCAGTTAGAGCCATTGAATTATGACAAAAAACTTGTTGCGCAGTCTTATGATGGCGCTGCTGTTGTGGCCGGAGAACTAAACGGCTTGGAGACGAAGATCAAGCAGAAAGCAAAGCAGGCATTGCCCAGTGCAGGGTCTTCTTTGCTAGTATCAGTGGTTTGCCCGCATTTTTTCATCAATCCTCAAAACGAATGGAGGCTCTTACCAATATGGCCAAACTTCGACTGCCTAAAGATGCTCAAACCAGATGGAACTTCAAATCTCGTTTGGTAGAATCTGTAAAATTGCTCAGGGAAGGTCTTCTGGCAATGTTTTCCGAAATGCTGGAAGAAACAAAAAACTGGGATGATGCTACAATTAAAGAAGCAAATGGCTGCATTCGTCTATTGGAAGCCTTTGAATTCAACTTCTTGCTTTCGGTTTTCAGTGGAGTATTTTCGAAAACTGCCATTCTTTTCGATATACTCCAGGTTAAAACCAATGATATTGATTTCTGCTGTAGGAGAGTTCTTGAAATGGTTCATTTCCTGCATAAATCTAAAAACGACGCAGCCTATAATGAACACTTCAAATCGGCTGCTAATAAAACTGGTGACGAGTTTTCTAAAATTAAGAAAAGGCGCCTTGCAGCTGTTGATTCCAAAACTCATTTCCGCCAGTTGCATTTCAACATAATCGATACTTCCAACGCAGTTGGAAGTCAGGTTCGAAGATCTGAAGAAATGATTATTTATTAATTTGCTCGACGCTTCGAAATTTGAATATTTTTCCAAGACGTTCCCAGATGCTGAATTTTCATCCTTATTGAACTGTTTCCCGGAACAATTTGATAGTGAGTTGCTTAAAAACGAACTTGTGGTATTTTACAACAACCGTGATTTGCAGCAGAACTGTACCAAAGTCCGGGAGTTAACAGTTCCCTTCGTTAAGGTAGGCATTCATAAATGTCTTCCCAACGTCTACAAATTGGCATGCTTAATTGCTACGATACCTGTGTCGACAGCAAGTGTTGAAAGAAGCTTTTCTACACTGAAAAGAATAAAAACTTACTGTAGAAACAGACAGACTATGTTCTCTTGCTCTCATGTCTATCGAAAAAGACTTGTTGCAGCTGCAAAAAGATCCAAAATGGCATGATAGAGTAATGGAAGATTTTGCGACAGAGAAACAGCGAAGGACAGAATTATTCTATCAATAAAAGGTATTGCATTTTACCCTTACAAATGCATGGATTATTATTTAAGGTTTCATAATTTTATGCAGTTAAATTCTTTACTCCTCTAAACAAATGTGCACGAGCCGCCACTGAGTCAGACCAATATACATAATCCAGCTTTTCATTTGGTATATGCTCCTTCCACACGATACACGAACCTGTCTTACCGCTAACTAGATCACGTATTATCATGTATTATATGTTTATACTTAAATCCTCTGCTTGATCTCAGTCGACCACTTCTGCTCTAGCCCTGCCTGTGAACTAGAGTTTTATTCAAAATCTGCGAGTAAGTATCGAGATCGTCCTCGGTATATGATGAACTTTCAGGTAGTCTTTTGAATAGCAACTCGTATAATCCTGGACTAGCTGCATGGCTCTCTTCTCCTACCTGAATTTTGTTATCTGAAAATACAATCCTTTTGTTACCCAGCATATAATCACCATCTTCATAGCGCACACCGTAGGTGGTGTCCATATTGCTGTAACTCAGTTTACGGATCTTCTGCAGATAGGTGGAAAGGCCGCTCGATTCTTCTTCTTCTTCTTCTTCTTCTTCTTCTTCTTCTTCTTCTTCTTCTTCTTCTTCTTCTTCTTCTTCTTCTTCTTCTTCTTCTTCTTCTTCTTCTTCTTCCTCTTCGTGATCATCGAGAGGTTTTCGCTTCTCCTGGTTCTTGATTATATCCTTTAGAGGAGCAGTTACGGGCTGCAGCACCTCAGACATTACATATCCGGTCTCGAACTGGTGACCCTTCAGGGAGCGCAACTTTTCCCTTATCCCTTACTGTGGCGAACGATAGATTGCTTTAGCGTCTGCTTACATGACAGATGATAATTTATAGTATGTTAACATTTCTATATTTAAAATGTGACCGTTTTTAGACCTATCTGCGGGAGCCGTGAAGTTTAGCATATCTCCCCGCTGAACTGTTACAGGGTAATTTTCAGCTATCGCACCATTTATTGCAAATGTAGTTCCTGATCTTGTACCCGGATTCGGTGATGATGTCATAGAGCATGCAACAATAACTCCGACTACAGTAGATTTGTAGTACTCGAATCCTGACGTTAACATGTATCTTAATGAAGATCCTTCGAATGCTTTTGTTTGGAGCGTAATGACGAGTTGACCTCTTAACCTCTCTATCATCCTATTTAAAATATTCAGACGTTCTTCCATATGATTAAAGTAATCCCTTATGTCAGTTAGATGATTTTCTATTGCAGCCTGTCGTTTACCGACAGTTTCCATGTTTCTGCTCATCGCCTCCTACGTACTTTCAGTCATGCTTGTTAGTGCTCTGGCTACTGTGCCTTGAAGTTCGGTCTGTTTCTTTACAATAAAATGTCCTTTACTCGTTTCTTTCTAAAGGACAGGTTACCGTCTTTATCGTGAATAGGTGTCCGTTAATCTACGTATTGTTTATTCGCGACATCGTGTTCTTGAACTGGAGCTAATAATGCCTTGATCCTTATTGCATCCAGAATTATGTTGTTTTCATCGTCACGTTTGAATACGTATTTACTGAAATATTTGATTAGATTGTCGTGTGGACGTCGAGGGATGTTTGCACGTGATTACTAAGCAAAGCTTCAAGCTCACCCATATGATGATGTGAAGTCTTTTTGGTGAACGTTTGCATTCGATTCTGGACGTCCATCGTAAGCGCGTCCACATAGCCTATAGTCGACGAGTCACAACCTTCTTCAGGGTCATGAATATCGCACAACCGCTTGCACTTAAATTGATAGTTCCCCGAGCCATCTCTCGTTAGGATATACCGGTTAATCACACCACTCGAGGGAATGACTCTCCGGAATCCGAACCTGTCGATACTCATGCCTGTAATGAACATTCGTTATTTATCCACCTTGATAAAGACATCGAAACCTTGACTGTAACTGCCCTCGTTCAACGGAAAGTCTGGCACTATGACGACAAAGGGTCTCGTATTCGACTGTCAGCACTCCCCCATACTTGTTTACACAAATCTTTAAAGTGTATATACGACACGTCAGTATTTACGTAATCGTCGTATATATGCTTCAAGTTTAGATTATCCTGTCTGAAGAGTACAATCATATTTGTATTATCTCTAATTAAATGTTTAGGTACTTTTGCGTACGATTGTGCTAGGTATACTGCATCCACGTTGCGATACCTACCCATACTGAAATATGAGGCTATCTTGCCCTGCTTCTCGTTGACGACATCGTCGAATACGAATGTTGAATTTTCTTTGGCCTCAAATGTTTGAAGCACTTTTTGCCCGTCCTCCTATGTCAGGTATGGTTTTCAGTACTTTGAGCAGGTATTGATATGTAGCTTGATGTAGTGATTTCGAGTAGATGTAGAGGTTCTCAAACCTTAGACCGTTCTCATGAATTAGCAGGTTGAGTAGTACATTAGTTTTTCCGGCATTTGAGCTACCCATGATGAGGGCCCTGGCGTTGCTCGGGAACAGTGGCCCGTTTCTTCCTTCTCGAATATCATCATCAAAATCTAGAACTTGTATAGGTAGCGAACACTTTTGCTTCACTATTTCCATCCTGAGACTAAGTTTATAAGGTATAAATTTGTCCTTTTTATTTCTTATTTTACGATGGGCTCTAGACGTGTTCGGAAGTCATCCAAGAAGGGCCCCGGAATAATTAATTCCTTAATTAATTCTCTTCCATTTGGGGCTCCTTTGCCCGGTTATAGGCACTGTGGTCCTGGAACGAAACTACATAAGCGCTTACAACGAGGAGATCCGCCAATTAACGCTTTGGACTCTGCCTGTCGTGATTACGACATCGCCTACGCACAACACAAGGACACGGCTTCGAGACATTCTGCTGATAAGGTTCTTGTAGAGAAGGCTTGGAAGCGTGTAGTCTGCTGACTCTACTTTTGGCGAGAGGCTTGCTACACGACTTGTAACCACGATCATGAAGGGGAAACTGGCCATGGGTGCTGCTTTGCGTAAGCGCCGCAAGAGAATAATACCCACGCCCTCTAAGGGAGGATTCCTGCCCTTAACACCACTGCTGGCTGCCTTGGATGCAGCGGGTAGCTTAACCGGAGGTGCTGCTCAGATCGCCACCTCTGTCAATAAGAAACGTGCTGCAGAGAAGCAGCTGAACGAGACGATTCGTCACAATCAGTAAATGGAGACTGTAGCTGGGGGTAAGGGTCTTAGGCGCGGGAAAAAGAAATAGAAGAAGAAAAACAAGAACAAGAAGAAGAAGATGGGAAAAAGGGACTCTATCTACGTTCAAACAACTCAGGGCAAGACCTGCACTTATCCTGGAAAAAGCCTTAAATGCTACAGAGGTCGAAACTTACGCTAGACGTCTACAGATTACTAATTTTAGGGGTGTTTATATGCTGGACAAACTACCTCCAAGACCTCGCCATACAGAAAGGATTTTCATTAATTTGGATAGATCAAACAATCCGGGAACTCACTAGGTTGCTGTGCGCAAGGATGGAAATTTAGCTTTTTATTTCGATAGTTTTGGCAATCTGAAGCCTCCAAAGGAGATTGAATCCTATCTCGCAGGTGTCAGACTCGTGTATAACATAAACAGGTATCAAGGTTTCGTTACTAGCATTTATGGTCACTTATGCTTACAGTTTCTGTTATAAAACGTTTTCGTCGGGGTGTTTGCGTGATCAAAATGAGTTACACCATCACTGTGGGCGGTTCTGATTCCAGCTTCTCTACTTTTCTAAATCCACCACTCCATCTGGATCTTAATGGTGTTTACGAGGTTTGCTCTATTGAATTTCGAGACATTTTACTCTATCCCAAATGTTGATGAGAAAAATAACCTATTCCACTACATTCGCGATGAAAGACTTGAAACCATAGTGATTCTACCTGGTTCTTATGAACAGGAGGATATCAACAACTTCCTCAAGGTTAGACTAAAGGCTGGCGATGACGTTTTTCTACATCCTAACAAGAATACTATGAAGGCTGAGATTCAGTGTCCCTATGCTATCGATTTTGCTCAAGAGAGATCGATCGGCTCCCTTCTCAGTTTCGCCGGGAAGAGCATTGTGAATCCGAGTGTAAGGAAAGAGCCTGAGGAACTGATGAACATCTTCAAGGTTAGTATAATACGCATCGAATGTAGCCTCGCCACTGGCTCCTTTATTAACGGTAAAAGCGGACATTCTCTGTACGAATTCTTTCCTTCTGTTCCACCGGGTTACCACATCTCACAGGAACCGTCCAGCCCTATATACCTGCCCATCATTGACCAAACCTCATTGATTATCTCGACATCCGAGTGGTAGATCAGAACGGTGATCCACTTGATTTCAGAAACGAGGTTATTACCGTGAGGCTACACATACGACGGAATGGGAATAAGTTTTAGAAGATTTTGCTATAATAAAAAGCCTCTCGAGGTTGAGACCTACTCCATCCTCGACACGTAAACTGATATCATCTAATTCTAATTGAAGGTTCCTCGAGGACTTAGGCTTCAAGGTTCTGTAATGGATGTTTTGGATGTGACCGATGTTCCGATTTTTGATGATAAGATTAGTAAAGAGGAAGATCAGTTCTTGATGTGAATGACGAGATTAGAATACGGTGTCAAGCTGAGGATTTGTACACTCTTCCTAGCAGAAGTTATCTGAACATAGAGGGAATTCTCACTAAACTAGGTGGTGGACCCTCCTCGGCAAAGCTAACCACCAGTGCCATGGTGTTTCTTTTTTATGAGAACTTAATACCTTCTACTCCTTCATCTTTGACACGTTCTTTTTCATCCTCGGGTTGTGTGCTCGAACGATCCACATCCTGGTACGGGGGGACGTCTTCACCTTCACCTTTATGTATTCTGTAAAGATTACATACTTTTCTTTTAGATCTTCTGTTTAGCCTAAGCAACGCATATCTCTCACACACATGGGAAACATTTTACTTACACCTTTAGCAGACGATACACATCACAATATTGTGCACAGCGATAGAATGTGCTCATCTGCTCGTGTTGGGATGGATCCTTGCAGGTGATGCTATGCGTATCGCCATTACATGACTCCTCGTGCTTTTCCTGACAGTGCTGCTTCATTTTCTCATACTCGGCGAGGTTCACCCAACAGGCGTTATCGCTCTCGATTGCGCTTCTGTTTATTTCACTATTCATCTTGACGTCTCACAGCCAACTGTACTCCTGCAGACCGGTACTAGTTTCATGTATCCCTCCGGGGAGGGGAGAGGAAGAGCCAGGAATTTCGATATGTCAGTGCTTGCACGGGTGAAGGTCACCCTGCTACACCACACTGCGTCCCATATATCGCTTTCTCTGTCTCAGAATGTAATTTTTTAATTTTTTTATTCTCAAGATGTCCTTCCATATGATTCATAACCATACAACTCGGCACCCGCAATGCTTAATGCACCGGACACTTCTTACCTCACCCCTACGGTAATTACGCATACACATAGCCACAGTCTCCATTTGTGGTACATACACACAAACACACACACATACACGGCATGCCGATTCAACCATTTGCTTTTCTCTCTGTCTTTCCCATATGCTCATATACAATTTCTAATACCGTTGTATCGTCTGCCGATTCAACAATACGCCCTGCGGATATTGTTAAATCGGCTAAAGCCTACTACTGTTCACTCTACAAAAAATTTATTTGGACATAAATTGTGTGTTTTAGCAAGATCTACATTTTTGTATAGTAAGATTTGGCCTATATGCAGTTATGCAAGTCACCCAGAGTAAATAGGACTTCATGGGCTATAGCCAGAAAATTCAAGATATACAATTCATTTGTCATAAAAATATCTCAAATATATGGTATTTTAATCAAAATTGTTAGAGACGTTTTCAAGAAAATCAAAATTTTCGAAAACTTTTCTATGTAAAGGGTAGTTTAGGGTGGAGCAATTTTCTTCAACAGCTTCGTGTCGCGTTCTTGAAAGACATTAAACTTAAATACCAACTTTGGTTTTTAACCAACTTTTCGTTTTTGAGTTATGCTGTCCACAGACAGACACACACAGGTCTTTTCCTAAAAATGCTTATTTTGGATTCAGGGGGCTTCAAAACTTATTTCCGGTGAAATCTCGACATCGAATTTTTGGGTGAAATACATAACTTCCTCTACTTCACTATACGTAGTAGAGAAAGTAAAAAGGACCTGCTTGTGTCTTGCCATTTGAAAGTGCCTTCATACAACATAGAAATATCTCGAAACCCATTCTCTGGCAATTGAGGGATGTGATGAGTATCCAAAACAACCTTGACCTACCTGTTAACAACTCGTTACACACCGACAGTTGCACCAAGTGTTGAACACTGTAGTACTGTGTTGGGATGGTCGAGGTGACCCTTCCATCGCCTACGCCTACACTACCGCATATCCTGTGGGTGGATAACCATCTCACGACAGCTTATTAGTATGGACGTCAGGCACGAGGAGGAATGGCTTCCCGATTTAACATCTCTAGGGCATACGACAAGTTGTTCCATCTCCTAATGGAATTAAAATTTGATGTCTTACAGGCCAGGATTTTGTGTAATATTTTCCATTTATTTTCCCAGATATTCTACAAATTACTCATTAAAAATATTCTTAATTTATTTACAGCTTATCTACAGTAAACAGAAGAAGTATTGCATTCCATCTAAAAGTTTGATAATGAGATTTTATCGGAAATGCATGCTTTGAGATCCTTGAATCGAAGAAAATACAGAGTGAGTGAGCGTGTGAGCGAGCGAGTGAGTGAGTGAGTGAGTGAGTGAGTGAGTGAGTGAGTGAGTGAGTGAGTGAGTGAGTGAGTAAGTGAGTAGGATTTAATGGCCCGTCGACAGCTAGGTCATTAGGGCCCGAGGGAAGTATAGAAAAAAGTTCAAACGTATGTTTGTCCGCGAACAACGTAACTCAAAAATGAAAAGTCGGTTAAATACTAAACTTATTTGATTTTAACATATTCCAAAAATGCGACACAGAGTTTCAGGAAAATCCCCCACCTCAAACTGTATTTTACATAGACATTTTTGTTGCTTTTGATTTTCTGGGAAAGGATTTCGACTAAAATACCACATGTTCAAGACACTTGCATGGCAAATAAAATGTACCTATATCTTGATTTTCTGGAAATGGACAATAAAAACCTCTTATTTCTAAATGGCTTTTGTGTAACTCCTAAACTGTAAGTGGTAGACAAAATCTTATTACACAAAAAATTAAATCTCATTAAACCACACAATTCATGTCAAACTTTCACTAGCGTTAAACATTTCAAAGAAATTATTTGTCATTGATTTGAATGTTCAAGTACTTATATTTTCTCAAGAGGTAAGTCGTCTTTTACTTTCTCTACTGGTAAGTAGGGGAAGTATTGTATTCCACCCAAAAATTCGATGTCTAGATTTCACCGGAAATATATGTTTTGAGACCCACTGAATCCAAAAAAAGCATTTTAGAACAAGGTCCCTGTGTGTGTGTTGTGTTGTGTGTGTGTGTGTGTGTGTGTGTGTGTGTGTGTGTGTGTGTGTGTGTGTGTGTGTGTGTGTGTCAGTCTGTTGCCTGTGGACAGCATAGCTCAAAAACGAAAAGTTGGTTAAAAACCAAAGTTGGTATTTAAGTTTAATGTCTTTCAAGGATGCCACACGAAGATTTTGAAGAAAATATCCCCACCCTAAACTACCCTTTACATGGAAAATTTTTCAAAAATGTTGATTTTATTGAAAATGGCTCTAACGATTTTAATTAGAATGTGATATATTTGAGATATTTGTATGACAAATGAAATGCGTATCTTGAATTTTCTGACTAAAGCCCCTTGCAGTCGTATTTACTCTGGGCGACTTTTGTATAACTGATAAACCGTTAGAGATAGACCAAATCATACTACACAAAAATGTATATCTTGCTGAAATACACAATTTATGTTCAAATAAATTTTCTTATAGGGTGAACCATTTCGGAGATATTCCTTGTTATGTGTGTAAGTTTTGGAAAACTAGAAACTTTCGTGAAATGGAACATTGTTGTTCATTTTTTTTATATGTTAAGCGTACAAAGAGAACGGAATCTCAAAGCTTTAAAAGATTTGACTATCGTACAAAGCCTACTATATTCTAATATTCCCCTTGCACCTACAAGGAAATAAGCAATAAGATAAGTTGTACAAATGGTTATCATAACTAACAAGAGGAAGATTTAGGAATAAGGCTTATTTAAGAATGGTTAATACAAGACTAGAGAAAGTCATGTGAGTGCAACACATCAAATTTTTTTATATGTTAAGTGTGCAAAGTGAACGGAATCTCAAAGCTTTAAAAGATTTTACTATCGGTGAGAGCCTACGGTATTCTAATTCCTTGCACCTACAAGGAAATAAGCAATGAGATAATTTGTACAAACGTTTATCTCAACTAACACGAATTTAATTTTAATTTTATTGTTTAACGAGTTATTTTACATACCAATAAATATACTGACATGGAGCTGTCGTTTTTAAGCACACTTAAAAACCATTGGTCTGGGCCGGATGAACCCGCGAACTTGGGATAAGTAGACCAGCGCCTAACCAACTGAGCCAACCAGACCGACAACTAACACGAAGAAGATATAGGAATAAGAGTTTGTAAGAATGGTTAGTACAAGAATAGTGAAAGTCATGTGAGTGCAACACATCAGATATTGTTTTTCTCGTGATCATGCACAGAGAATAGAATTTCAAACGCATCACACAGTGATATGATCTTTAAAAATATTACTATTGTTTTAGCGTTGAGTAAAATTAATTAAATCTCTTTCGACGTTTACAAAGCCACCCGTGCAGTGTTAGTGTGTAGTGTAGGTTGTTTTACATTTTTCAAAATTAATGACCGTGCAAGATGTTGAACTATCAATATAGTTTATTAGATGCTTTGCATAATATTCAAGAAATCTTACGAGAACACTTCACCACTTAGTATTGCCGGCTGAAATAACGCCCAATGTTTGATACAGCATGGTATCCGTGTATGAGCTCGTTGGAAGTAATAAACAATCGCACAGTATTTGAAGTTGTATCTAATGCTCAATATACGGAAACATTCAAATGCTAATGTTTTGCAAATACCTATAGGATGACATTTTTCTTCAAAATTTCTGACAATTGTTTGCTTATCTCTGAAATCAAGAATAACAATGTCTTCAACCCTATTTCTAGAGAATTGTATTATATATATTATATAACATATAATTATATATGTAAATTTATTTTTATGCCAATATTTCAAACGTGTAAAATGTTAATAAAAGCTATTACAGCCATGATATCAGAAAATAAAAGATAACGAACATGTTGTTTAATACTATGTTTGCGATGCGGGAAATTCCCTAGAAATCTTCGCCTTCTAGTTTTAAAATATGACGGATTAACAATTTATTTTGCTTTCCGTTGTTGAGATATTCTGTTCACAAGACAAAGTTGCATGAACACAGGATCAAATTTACTGCTGTTTGAGAGACTGGATATCACTGTTTATTCGATAGTTCTCAGTTTCACCATACTTCTTTTATTCATCCCAAATACAAAACATCGTAGTATAAACTATGACAAACAACGTTTGTAATCTATATATCTACAGGCAGTAAAATTGATTATGAGCATTAAGTTTTACAGCATAAGATAATTAAAAACAATTCTTGGAATGACAGCCCTAGTGGCCAAAGTTGGCCTGACTGCCGCATCTTCTGCCTTCTTCTGCTTAGGATGCTATGGGCAGAGTGCAGTGATGAAAGCTTCAAATCATACTTTGCAGTGATGAGTGTCAACATGCCCCCTAGTTTCGTATTGCGTTGGACTCTGCGGGGCAGTGGTTCCTGGGTACGTCTGGGCGGTGATGCCAAGGAGGGTTTGGAGATGCCGTTATTGTTTCTGGCACTAACTTGACGCGCGTAACAGATATATCCACCTCCATCCTGGTGCAAATCTGACGTAAACTGGCTCAAGCTGTGGAGGCGATGTATAAAATAGGTACCATTCCTAATAGAAAAGGCTCACGGAGTTTCGACTCCCTAAGTCCCATGTGGATTGCAGCCTCTTGACTCCGTATGCATACATGCCCCTTCTCCGGCCACTCTGGAAGTCCCTAGACTAGTATGAAGCCCTATTTGGTCCCTAGGGAGTTCCGAAAGCTGGGTGCACCGTCTACCACGCCTCCCAGCAGTAGTCATTAGATTAGGTGTGGTGTAGCGTTTCGGCACTTAAACTGGGTGGAGCGTACTGCTACGACCATACTTGAACCAGGGATTCTACAAGATGAGTGTCAAAAACATGTACAATACAATTATTGTCAATAAAGAACCGTTTCGCAAAAAAGAAAATAAGTTGTGTGAAATATGTGGAATATTTGGAGCCATCTAGCTTCTTAACGAATGGACTTATTATTTCGCTAACTGTTGCACAGATATTGTGTGCAAAATGCTGCAATGGCTTTTTATTTCAATTCAATTGAATTTAGTCAAAATTTAATGTTAACATAACGTTGCCAAATCTCTCCTTTAAATAAAGAACTTTGCATGACATTTTAACATTAAATTGTGACTTAATTAGTTCGAATTAAAGTAGAAATGCGTTACAGGATTGCTCACACAGTGTTTGCGTGACAGTTAGTGAAATACTAAGTAATTTATATCTATTCGTCAAGAAGCTAGTTGGCTCCTAATATGTGACACAAATAACTTTTCTTTTCGGTGAAGCGGTTCTTTATTGACAATAATTGTATTGTGTAACATATTTGTTACACTCATCATGTAGAATCGCTAATTAATGTATGGCGAAAGCAGTACCTTCCATCCCGTATAGTATAGAGCATACCGAGCGGGATGTCTGGTGGGGTTTGTGGCCCGCATTTGGGAGCTCGTGGGTTCTTGTCCTTCCATTTCTCCTCATTTCTCATTTCACTTCACCTTTCATCCTCGTTGGCTGTTTCAGGCTTTTAAGCAAAGACGGGAGTTTTGCGTGCATATCAGAAAACTTGCTCTGAGTAAATCCTGATCCTCCGGTTCGGGGGGAGATCGCCTCTCACCTCACAGCTGCCTCCCGGGGAAGGGGACCAGGAACATGGGTACAAAAGATTTTCCTGGTCGACCTGTAAGTTCCTACTCCGAGCTTAGCCTTAGAGTCAGAAGTGGCATTCGAATATTTATTCGTAGTAATAAGCTCTAGCAATGAAAACATAGGAGGCTGAGGAGAATCGCAAACTCTCAAATCTGTACCTCACAGATCCACAATTGCAACAAAAAATACTTCAAGAATGGATAACGCTACGAAAAAAGACACAAATTGCTTGCTTTTACATATAGATTATTCTTGTATTAAGTTCTTCTCTGTCACAGTTTACCAATTATAGAAGGCATACAAAATTGAGACTAATTGAAGAAGACTTTACAAGCTGTTACCAGAAAATTCAACATAATATCATATTTTATAAATAATGAAGATTTCTTAAACATGTCCTATTGTAATAAAACTGTAAGAGTCCTTTTTTTATAAAATTAAAACAAATGAACATTTTTGCACGCAGTTTGGGGTAAAGATTTTTATTTAGAGGACCTCAAAACATGTATTGCCAGTGAAATCCCGATATCGAATTTTGGGCTGAATTCAGTACTTTTTCTAACTAGGTATTATAAGTACATATTAGAGAAAGTAACATTCTGAATCGTCGCACTCGCACAAAGTTCTACACTTGTTAATTATTATATAAAGCTTTATCATTATAGTACTCAAATGAAAGTGATTTTTCTATTCGCGATACATATTAATACCTAGAAAGATTTCAAACTAAGCAACAAATACTTAGAAAAATCGCCAACTGTCAGGCATCTCCCGTCAGATGATGTGTTTAGTTCGAAATATTTCGCTATGAAAAGGCTATTTGCCACAAAGTAAATATTTTGATAAGCTCCACGAAGTAAACTTTTATATATTGTTTATGGTTTCCTATTTACAAAACATTACACAAAATTCAATATTTAAAAATTCGCAGGCTATTTAAAGAAAATTCAAGTCATACGTTATATTTCTCATGTCTGTACATCAAATAAAAGATATTTAAATCAAAACAATTCGACAAGCTTTTAGAAAATATAAAAACGGCCGAACGTTTTTCTGTGAATACGAAGTTTGAGTGTTTCTTTAAAATGTCTTCTCGCGTCCTTAGAAGACGTGAACATTTGCTGTTTATCCGATTTTTTGTTATGTTTTTCACAGAAGCTCACAGACACAAGTTCGCGAGGAACTTTTTAAGCATGCTTTTATGGGTTCAAGGGATCTCCAAATATGCATTTCCGATGAAACTCTGATATCGAATTTTTGGTAAGTGGTTGAGAAATAAAACAGTAAATATAATTATATGAAGAAAATGGATGAGACTTCAGGCAAGTGTATTGTGCCTTACTAGTTTTCTTAAGTACTTCGATTTGCAGTTTTAAAAAATTGTTCAAAAAGCATATAAACAACTGCTTCCTGCTTCCAGAGACAAGTACAGAATATCATTTTGTATTACGAGCCAGGTGAAAGGTTGCTGAAAAATAAAATATTGGTTGTCTGAGCAGTGTTGTTCTCATTACAGTGAAGAGGTCAGCACGGAATTTGGAAGAAGCTGTTGTAGACGATTTGGACTCTTTTCGTAACAATCGGAGATGCAACATTTCAAATTTTGTTGCCGTACTCATTTTAGTACAGTCCCAGAGAGATAAAATCCAACAGTTGGATAGCTACTCTATTTGAGGGTTGCCATAAAAGACACATACTGCTGATAAATCTGTAGAGAAAGACAACTTTAAACATGAACAATAAAGGACAAAAACATTCATAATGTAAAGATATTTGATAGATAAAGCGTAAAAATGTACAGCATTGTTATAAAATTTGGAAATAGGACATTAACCATTTTATAACTGTTTATTTAATTTAGTGTAGTATACAAATGATTGTGTAAAATGAACAAAGAATCACGGATAATTTTTAAACCAATCTTTCCTAAAACGTTTATTGCAAACCATAGCGTCGAAAGAAGTCAACAGTAAACTTAGTAACCACTCCACAAGCACCAAAAAATAGACTAATCACTTCCCAATGTGAAATTTGGTATTTGTCTTTAAAGTAAGGAATGCAAGGCTCATGGTATCAACTTGCTTAATTTGGTCTACATTTGTATTACTTTCTCTACTACGTATAGTAAAGTAGAGGAAGTATTGTATTGCAGCCAAAAATTAGATGACGAAATTTCACCGGAAATATGTTTTGAGGCCCCCCGAATAAAAAAAAAGAATTTTTAGAAAAAGATCAGTATCTGTGTGTCTGTCAGTCTGTAGAAAGCACAACTCAAAAACGAAAAGTTGGTTAAAAACCAAAGTTGGTATTTAGGTTTAATGTCTTTCAAGGATGCGACATGAAGAGTTTGAAGAAAATTCCTCCACTCTAAACTACCCTTTACATGGAAAATTTTGATTTTCTTGAAAATGACTCTAACGATTTTGATTAAAATTACATATATTTGAGATATTTTTATGACAAACGAATTTTCTGACTATAACCCATGAAGTCCTATTTACTCTGGCTGACTTTTGCTTAACTGGTAAACCGTAAGAGATCGAGCAAATCTTACTGTACAAAAATGCAGATCTTGCTAAAACACACAATTTATGTCTCAATAATTTTTTTTGTAGAGTGAACCATTTTGGAGATATCGTTTGTTACTTTTGTGAGTGTTGGAGAACTTATACTTCTGTGCAATGGAACACTTTTATATGTTAACCGTGCAAAGAGAACGGGATCTTAAAGCTTTAAAAGATTTAGCTATTGCTCAAAGCCTATTGTATTCCAATATTCCCCTTGCATCTACAAGAAAATAAGCAATAAGATAATTTCTGCAAATGTTTATCTCAACCAACTTGAAGATAGACGAATAAGAGTTTGTAAGAATGGTTAGTACGAGAGTAGAAAAAGTCATGTGAGTCTGATTTTTTCAAATAGGATTGTAGGGTCAAGAATTAATCCGCTATCTTGTTGTCTGTCAATGACAATTACATCTACTGCTTTATGGAGCTGGAGACAGAAAAACAAACTATTTCTTCATAGACATTATTCTTTTTGGTTCTGTATGAACCAGCAATCACGTTCACATTGTGTGATGTCTCTTATTTCTCAGATGCTCGAACTCCCTGCAGAAGCCAAGTACACATGCAGCTATTGTTTTAATAATTAGTTCATTTTCTTAAAGTCAAGCAGACCAATGTTTCGTTCTTCGGAGGATTGAGTTGCATGGGCAAGGACTTACTTTTCTTGGCCAATGTCCCCCCCCCCCCCCCTTATCCTCAGAAGATGAATGTGTGGCAAGTAAATCTCTGTTCACCTTAGGCTAATTTCAATCATTTGCTGCATACACCATCCGATAAGTTTTACTCCATTAAAGGAGAGTAAAATGAAAGAGAATAAAATGTGTTAAACTCAGATGACTTTATAGCCACTCAGCCTTTATTCTTATACAGAATTTACAAACTATTCTAGTAACAATTTATCTTTCTATCTGTTTATGTTATTCGAGTTAGACATTTTCATTACACATTTCGTGGAGTGTGCAAAGAGGATACAGGTTGCTGGAAAGATAGTCAAATGTTTAAAAACAGATTGTTATATGCTCGTCTTTAAATTACACATCATTTCTAATACCTACATCCAGAGAAACACCTGAATGGTGACAGCACTTCAAAAAATTAAAGTAATGAACAATTAAAACCAACAACGAATATGTCGGAAATGGTTGATGACACAAAAAGCTATATTTTTGTGTAGTTAGTAGCCGTCTTTTATGACTTGCCAGTTGTATAACATTAAACAAAATTCATTCTGAATGAAAGGGACTTTATAAGTCGTGCGCAGAAAAATCAATATATCTACGTATACATTTCAATATTCTTGAAAATACACTGTTAAATACCGTAAAACTAGACAAGTCCCGGACTGCATCTTTGCACCATAAACATAATTTTATCATGTTTCACACATTATTATCGAATAGCCCCATAGATAGTTCTCCCAACATAGCAATCATTTTTAAGTTGTTCAATTATGGTGCTATTTGGTACAAAATTATATGAGTATTTCTCGATGTTTTCTTTGACAGAAATTTCAGTTGAAGTTGTGGTTTTCTTTGATTTGTTACTATCGTGAAACTTTCCATACTTGTAGTATTTAAACAGTGGCAGTCGGCCCATGAGGGTACAAGGGCACGCCACCTCCCTCTTACTTTGTATCTCGTAGAGTTTATAATCGGTTTTTCAACTTTTGTGTTAATAAAGTTTTGAAATAAAGCAATGTAATTTATCCTTATAACCAACGGGCCGCCACTATGACGAGGTAAGATTTGCAAATTAATTTTTATTCCACAATGAGTGCATAAGTAAGAGTCTCTAAATGCTTAAAATAATGTAGGCAATTATTTAATGAAAAGAATGAAGTTCAGCAACCGCATGCTGCAGCACAACTGTGCGCCCCAATTTTTACTTCCTCTACTACGTATACTAAAGTTGAGGAAGTATTGTATTCCATCTAAAAATTCTATGTCGAGATTTCACCGGAAATATGTCTTGAGACTCCCTGAACTAAAACAGCATTTTTAGAAAAAGGTCCGTGTGTCTATGTGTGTTTCTGTCTGTCTGTGTGTCTGTCAGTCTGTGGACAGCATGACTCAAAACCAAAAAGTCGGTTGAAAACCAAAGTTGGTATCTAACTTTGATGTTTTTTTCAAGGATGCGACACGAAGACTTTGGAGAAAACGCATCCACCCTAAACTACCCTTTGCATAGAAACATTTTTCAAAAGTTTTTATTTTCTTGAAAATGACTAACGATTTTGATTAAATTGCCATATGTTTGAGATATTTTTATGACAACTGAAATGTATATTTTGAATTTACTGGCTATAGCCTATGTAGTCCTGTTTACTCTGGATGACTTTTGAATAACTAGTAAACCGTAAGAGATAGACAAAATCTTACTGTACAAAAAATGTAGGTCTCGCTAAAACACACAATTTATGTCCAACTAATTTTTTTGTAGAGTAAACCATTTTGGAGATATTCCTTGTTATTTGTGTCAGTTTCGGAAAACTTAAAACTTTCGTCAAAAGCAACATTGTTGTTCATTTTATTATATGCTAATCGTGCAAAGAGAACGGAATCTCAATGCTTCAAAAGATTTGACTATCGCTAGACCCCTTGTACCTACAAGGAAATAAACAATAAGATAATTTCTGCAAATGTTTATCTCAACTAACACGATAAAGATTTAGTTTGTAAGAATGGTTTGTACAAGAGTAGAGAAAGTCATGTGAGTGCAACACGTCAGATTTTTATATTAATCAGCACCATGCATTGTTTCAGGAATATACTCCAAAATTTGTATGTGGTTATATAAGCAGAAGGAAAATTGGTGCACATTCTTGTGCAAATTATACCCCATAAAAGTTTGCGGAAGCTCTTGAACTGACTATTCCACTCATACATGACTTGGTTGAAATCAACCAATCATATACATAACAATTTCAATTTTAGTCAATGCCTGCCGCCATTCGGGAAAAAATTATCACATTTCATTGTAACTTCCTCTGCTTATCTTATGTTAAGATCAGGTTAGAGAATTTAACTGCACTGTGTCATAGATGTGCAAAAGCTGATGTGATTTGAGGCAACATAGCGGCTCGCTATTCAAATGTCAAATATGGTTGACTCTCGTTTCAGTGCTGAAGGCCAACACTCGAGTTCAGCCATCAGTCCAGTGTGCACGTACTCGTCGCAACTCTGCAGCTGACTCCTGATTGGTGCTTGTATTAAGCACCAGGATTGGTCGCCCAGTGTTTGAAGCCAAGAAGAAGACATTTGTGCTTTCAAGTGAAAACGGATGAGCAAATTAACGACCATCAGTCATCCTAGCTGCACTTCGCCAAAAGCAGTAGCGGTTCAGTCAACAAGGCCAAAACCAACACCTTCGGGTGGTTATAGGCGCATCCTTTGGGTGTCCGGTCCTCTGTTGGCGACGCTTCTTAGCAGCTGCTGCTGGAGGTAAGAGGATAGTCCGATACCTTTGTACGCGCTGCACCCTCGGGTGCAGAGCAAAATGCCTATCCCCAAGACTTCTCTACCGACAACCAACCCTACCTCTTCTACCAACAAGCGCAGACCTGAAACACAGAATCTAGCAATGCCCAGCACATCTGGCGCAACAAACACTCACTCCGTGAGCCCAGCTCAGGAGAAAGTCAACCGGCGTCGCCGAAAGCCTCAACAAGGCGGAAATGACAACGCCAAACGTTTGGCACCAGCCGAGCATTCAACCAACCAAGGCGCTAGACGCGAAATAATTTCACGGATAGGCCAAAGTTCAGAGGCTGACTCTGACAGCTCCCGCGAAGTTTCAGACGCGGGGTCGAATACCGACGAGACAGTGGTCCCGTCCGATCCGTCCAGGTTGGACGAAGATGAGTCAAGCTCCTCCGAAATCTCTATGGAGGTGGACGAGGCAGAATTTCGAGAAGTGGTCAATCGCCGGAAGAAGCGCCGGCAGAACCCACCAACTATCCCGACCGATGGTCCAGCTCAACAACAACAACAACCAGGCCGGCGGCATATTCCGCCTACCATTGTGGACGACTTCAGGGTCATGGTAGGCTTGCTAAAGTAAGTCATGCCAACGCTCTCAGGGCCGTGCTTGGTGACCAGGAGGAAGAGCCATATGTCTTCCAGGCAAAATATGTGGAGGATTACAAGATCCTCCTATCTGTTCTTGAACGGAGGAATCTACCTCACTTTAGCTTTGGCCTTGATAAGACTCGAGACATCCGCCGTATCATTAGAGGACTTCCGGTAGACACGCCCGTGGGCGACATCGAGGAGGATCTCTGTCATAAAGGCATCACCCCTTGGCTGGTGAGGCTGCTTACCAAGCCGGGTGAGAATGGTGAGACCAAGTGACCAATTCCCCTTTTCCTGGTTGTGGTGGAGAGGGCATGTGATCCGGAGATGAAAATCGACGGAATCACAACTCTCTGGTACCTCAGGGTGAAGGTGGAAGCGGTGAGCTCTTTTGGGCCCCCACAGTGCTATCGGTGTCTTAGCTTCAACCATTCAAGCCATTTCTGCCACAGAAACCTGCGATGCCTTCGCTGCGGTGAACCGCACCATAAAGAGTCCTGTCCTCATGTGACCACGGACGAGCCCACCTGTGCGAACTGCAGGGGCAAACATGTGGCCTGCTATGGAGGATGTCCCACGAGGAAGAGAGTAATCGCCTCCAGGTGCCCACAGGTATCCCCGGGTTCAACTCCCGTTAGGGGAGACCAGGGGAGATCTTCTATCTCGTATCCTCAGGGACATCAACAGACATCTCAACCAGCCAACGCCCCTACGGGGTCTTATGCCCAAAACACTCAGCGCACCTCGAATGTTCCATGGACGTCTCGAGTGAATCACACACACAACCACCACACAATACATAACACCAGTCCCAGGAAAAACCTCCCATCCAAGAAAACCCAAGACCGCAGAGGGCAAGGAACCCGCGGGAGCCAAAACCTGCACCCGGAGTGGCGAAGGGGGAATATATTTCCACCCTTCGACGTCCTCAGGGGGAGGATAGGGCTGAGGAGTTTCCACCAGCACCTCCTCCATCCACACCCAACCTCTTACTTTGACCTTGCTGACCTGCTCAAGTGGGTGCAGTTAGTACTGCAGTCCCATGGGCAAAGGATCTGTGACCTTATTGCCAGATTCTGCTCCGCGAGCAGTTCAACAGCAACGACGCTCATCGCAATGGAGGGGCTTGCCCTCCTGACCTCTCTACTCCTGTGCGCCCAGAATGGCCAGTCGAAATAGGTCATGCACCTCGTTTCGATTTGCGTTCTGGAACGCATGCGGACTGGCCGGTCAGGCGGGAGAGGTATCCCACTTCGCCCGATTCTATGCCATAGGCGCCATCTTAGTCGGTGAAACACATCTCCGTCCAAACCACCGCTTCCGCATTCCGGGCTACGTTTGCCACAGAACCGACCGTCAAGGCCGTCCTGGGGGCGGAACGGCGGTGTTCGTGAGACAGAACGTGGTCCACCATCCAATCCAGCTCCCACCTCTTTAAACCTTAGAGGCCACGGCTATCACTCTGAACCTCGACGGCACGGAGATATTGGTAGTCTCTGCGTACCACCCTCCCCAAAGGCAGTTCGTATCTAACGACTACCTCTCTGTCCTAACCCTTTATCCCAATGCCATCCTGGCCGGCGACTTCAATACCAAGCACCAGCGCTGCCGAGGTAATGCTATTATCCGCCTCATCGACACGGACCCTGAACTTCGCGTGCAGGGTCCGTGACAACCCACACATCATCCGCATGGCCGAGGACTAGCTTCTGTCATCGACTTTGCGATCATCAAGCATTTCCCATTTCATCTCACCCTCACGTCAATAAACGCACTTCAATCGGACTACAATCCAGTGCTGACAGAAATCAACACCCGGATTGCCAGTCATGACAATTCGACTCATACTCGAGAAACGGACTGGGCAATTGCCTCCGTACATCCATCCCACCCAACCCCAGAATCACTGACATTCCAACGCCTCTCTTCCTTCACATCCATTGTGACAAGAACTGCTCATAACCTCACAGTCCAAGCACCAGCACTCTTACACCTAGACATCCTTCCACTTGACATAATCCTTCTCATCCGCCTCACCTGGGCGGCACGGAGACTCTACCAAAGGCACCGCACCCCCCACAACAGAGCCCTCTTACGGCGCTTCGCCGACTGGTCGGAGTCCGACTGGGCGAGCACCGAGTGCAAGCGTGGGAGGACAAGATGGCCAGCCTGGACACTGAAAGTGAGGACGTGTGGAAGATCGCCAAATGTCTTCAAAACCGTCGTGGCTAATACACCTCTCCTATCCAGGGCACCCGAGGCCTGGCCTATGAACCTGAAGCCAAAGCCAATGTGTTTGCCAACTATCTGGAACGCACCATGTGTCCAAGAGACGACCCCCAGGACTACCTATTTTCGGAACGTATCCGCCGGGACGTACGTCGATTTTTTCGACGCCCCCCGGAGGATACGAAGCGACTCCCGGAAATACGCCCCAGTGAACTCCATGGCGCACCCCAGCGCCTCAAACCCAAAACGGCGGCGGGATCTGATGGGCTGAACCCCCTCATGATTCACCACCTTCTCTTCAACGCCGTGCTCTTCCTAACTAGGGTGTTCAACACGTATCTCGCCCTGGGTCACTTCCCACGAGAGTGAAGAGAGGCTCGGGTGATCTGCATCATGAAGCCTGGGAAAGACCCGGTATACCCTATCTATCCTCTCGAAAGTTCTCGAGGAGATGATCTTAAATAGCTTGTCCCCATTATTGGGAGACATTCAAGTCATCCCTGAACACCAGTTCGGTTTTCATCCTGGGCACTCTACGCCTCAACAGTTGCTGCGGGTGGTGGAGCCTGCCGCCCTGGGTTTCCAGGAACGCGCCTTCACTGCTGCGGTATCTTTGGGCGTGGAAAAGGCCTTCTCAACGACCTGGCATGCAGGGCTCCTAGCCAAACTCATCCAACTGGGACTACCCACACAACTAGTCAACATACTACACAGCTTCCTCAGGCACCGCGCACTAAAAGTCACAGTCGCGGGGAGAACATCTACACTCAGACCAATAAGAGGTGGAGTCCCCGAAGGCTCTGTCCTGTCCCCCACGCTCTTCAGTGTCTACATGGCAGACTTTCCATTTCAGCCCTAGGTCAGCATAGCTCAATATGCTGACGATGTGCTGCTGTTCTGCACCAACAAATACATTCTCAGAGCCTTCAACACCATACAGCTACACCTCCGCCTCGTCCAGAAGTGGTGCCGGCGATAGCGAATGTCCGTTAATTCGGACAAGAG
Source organism: Tenodera sinensis (assembly GCA_030765045.1). Classification (NCBI taxonomy): domain Eukaryota; kingdom Metazoa; phylum Arthropoda; class Insecta; order Mantodea; family Mantidae; genus Tenodera; species Tenodera sinensis. The sequence continues at coordinate 162,087,423 of CM060963.1, forward strand.
TCACGCCATCCTCTTCATGAGGCGCCACATCCCCGCAGACTGCCCCACTTTTCAACTTCGAAGTCAAAGATTCGAGTGGAGAGACTCCATCAGCTACCTAGGAGTTAAACTGGATAGGGGTCTAACTTTCCGCGGGCACATCAGAAACCTCTCAGCGAGGACGCAGTGGGCTATTGCCTCACTGTACCCTATGCTGAGGTCCGAGTGCCAGTCCGCCTGAAGTTACACCTCTTCCGGGCTTTTATAATCCCCCTCATGCTTTACGCCTGTGAAGTGTGGGGCATGGCAGCAGGCAATTGGCTCCTGTGGCTTGAAAGGGCGCAGAATAGGGGACTCCGGTCCATCTTTTCTGTTCCCATACCTTTGACCATGAGACTACTTCACGAAGCCTCATCTCTTCCATACGTGGAGGATGATATTAGACGCCGGGCAGCAAAATTCTACGACAAGTTACCAACTCATGAAAGCGCCCTGGTTAGGTCTCTTGGGGACTATGACCCCAAAATACGCTGTTTTAGGTCGTACAGGGTCCCCCGCATGGCTTGCGGGCATACCCCATAACCGAGGAGTTAATCCAACAGCAGCATAAGCTAAACTCCAAATATAGTCCCAACAAAGAGTTGTTCAGCTCAAAATTCAAACCCTTAACAAAATTCTAAATTAAAAAGAACTCAAAACTTCATTTTAAAACTTTTTTCTTTCGTCAGAATGCAGGCATTGCTGCCTTCTGTGAGTCACTTGTCAAGGAGCAAAATAGCTTCCTTCAAAATAACACTAACCTAAAACCAAACAAAGCCACCCTTAAATACCCATCCCAAAATAAAAATGTCCTATCTGCGGTTAAACCCTACGCAGCAAAAACCCATTGGGCTGAATCTCAGCCTGCCAGCTGCTCGTCGTCGTCAGTGCTGAAATAGATAAAATAATGCAAAGAACACAGAATACAACAGGAAATATGTTTGAAATCAGTTTGAGAAGTGTTGTATTGAACGAAATTATAAATAAACAGCAGATGCTCAAACTTTGTACATTCCCAACATCTTAAACGATTGGAGCATCGATATGAGAATATTGTAGACCGTGTCAATGGACACTGATGCATGCATTCATGCTACATGTTTCTCTTAAGAGGTTAATAATTACAATACAGCATTTAAATAATATTTCATTGGCTATATCATCCTTTAATTTCTGAAACAGTCTTCATAAACGTAACTCGTGATAGTAAAATTCTCTAGATAAACTGACAGTCACTCGTGGCATTACTCGTACATATGGTAAGAGCTGGCAAATATTTTGTAATCTTCAGAGACTTCAGCAAAGCCTTCAACACTATCAACTGAAAAATGCTTATTCGAAAACTCAACCGGTTAAATAGTGTTACATGGCAAATAACAAAAGCACTTTCAGATAACCTAAGATACAAACCACATCCAAATATCTGATGATACAATCCCATCCAAATCCTTAACTCAAACGAACGGATATTACAAGGAGGCCCTATCAGGCCGACAGTGTACAACATCATGAATTGCAGACATCATAAGGATCATTAGGGACAGTTCAGCACCACTCATACTTTACACAGAGGACATGGTAATAGGTTCAGAACACAAAGAAAAGCTATAAAAGATACTAAACAGACTCACCTCATGGGTCCTTGAAAATTATCTACGAATAAATCTTGGCAAAACCAAAGAAATTATTTTCAAAATGTTCACCCAAACAGACCTACTGACCCTTCAAAATGAACCCCTGGAAGTAGTATCAAATTCAAATATCTTAGAGTGGTAATCCACATAACACTGAAATCCTTCACCATCCCTGTGAAAGAAAGAGTAGTAATACAAACGATTTGCAAAATCTAACAGCCGCAAAAGCTCCCAATAAAACGGCAAAGGTAATATTTAAAACAGTCATAGCTTCAATAGCAACTTATGGAATCCACATAATCTGCGGCAAACTAAAAGTGAACGATTTCATAACAATTGAGAAAAACTTTATTATGTTCTATAAATTTAGCTTAGACATTCTTTAACCTGGCGATCCTGGTCAGGACACTGGGACAGTTATGATACTATTATAGTATTGCCATTGGTCCTCGACACTAGTGCAAATTTTCAAGTCAATCAGACGGCTCCAAGTTGGTGAAAATTACGTTGAAAGATTTCTTTGCATTAATAAATTCAGCCTAGTTATTTGTTATCTTGAAGGTCATGGTCAGCATATTTAGTTTCAGTTCAAGGTATTATGGTATTGCCATCAATTCTTGACATGTGTGCTAATTTTCGAGTCCACCAGACGAATCTAAGTTGGTGAAAATTACGTTACATTGATACATTTAACCAACTCACTTTTTATCCCAATGATCCTGGTCAGGACATTAGGACGATGTCATGATGATATTGTCTTTGGTCCTAGACATACGTAGCGGTATTTCCGCCTGACGATGGGTGTACAGAAATGGGACCTTAATCGGTCATAATTAAGAAAATATGGATAGTTAATCAACACCCAGCTTATTAATTATCCATGTTTCAAAGTAATTTCCTTGAAAATTATACCAAACAAAAGATTATATATATATCTGTGTGTGTGTGTGTGTGTGTGTGTGTGTGTGTGTGTGAGTGTGTCTGTGTGTGTGTCTGTGTGTGTGTTTTAAGTTTCATAAAGATGAATAAATGAACATAGGTACAGTTATATAGGGAAATCTGCAGGTTTCCCGTTCAAGAAAGCGAGATCAGTATTGCAGACCGTTGGCAAGGCTTTTTGGCTGGGGCAATAAAACTTTGCGCTCTACTATGTTACAAGGAATGTTTAACCGTCTGCCTAAAGCACCCCGCATCACAATAAACCGTCACTAGAATTCAAAGGTTCAAAGAGGGAACCAATGAAGCTAAAAGCCCAATGAAAGTAGCTAATCAGGGGAGAGAGATGTTGTTTATGTTGAAAATTTGAAATCTTTCCCACTTCTTAGAGCCAAGTGTTGGTGAGAAACCCACACAGTTCTCCGCTATCACGTGCACGGGGAGGATGTGTCGCCAGGTCGTAGAATGGACGCCACGTTACTAAGAAGTACCTTGCCAAGTGCCACTAAATCGCGACATGTCTAGTGACAGTAAATTACGTATAAGTGAATTGCGATTCATTCGCTACAGTAGGTGCGTAATTACACTAAAGGGGAGGAAGATAGGACTTGCAGAGTTTCCTGTGACCTAAAGTGCCAATAGGGAAAATGCATCTCCTGTTTTTCTTCCGAGGAACCCCGTGTAAAACCCATTCTCTCTCATCCCCGTCCATAACACCGCTCCTCTCCCGAAGACCAACATCTCTCGTCGAGACTGAGACTCTGAGAAACTGGCGCCTCCTCAGCTGCATCGACGAGAAGAAGGGCGGGCAGCGAATACTTTACACATATACGCAAATTTTCAAATCAATCAGACAACTCTAAGTTGTTGAACATTGCGTTATATTGCAAGTCACTTTTTTACCCTGAAGATCCTGGCCAGGCCATTGGAACATACTTATGATATTGCATTGTTATCAGTCCTTGACACGAGTGCAAATTTTCAGGTCAACCAGATAACATAAATTGGTGAAAACTACATTACATTGATAAATTTAGCCAAGTCACTTTTTATCCCGATGATCGTGGTCAGGACATTAGGACAAAGTAATAATATTGTATTGTCATAGGTTCTTAACATGTGTGCAAATTTTCAAGTCAGGTGACTGTAAGTGAGATGGGGAGTTAGGGGGAGTCTGGAATTGACCCAAATGCGCAAGATGGCCGCCATGCGTAATCAAGGATTACTAGGTAAGGAGATAGGGAAGCAGAATGCTGTAGGTGTTTGAAGCAATCTCTGGGGATAACTTTTAAGGCATATAGCAGCGTATGTATGTTTATGAACGTTCATGCACTGCATCGATGTATGTAGCCTAACGCAAGAGCTTTCAAATTCGATTCAATATATTACCCCCCACATAATAGCACCAGGCAGCATACCTCTACTCGTCTAACCTAACCTAACCTGCGCCTCCATCTACAAGGCCATTTTTACCCCGCCATAACCTAGCCTAGGTTTCATCCATATAAATCTAGCACAGCTCTGTATGGTTTGCAGATACTCTCCAGCAATTTTAGCCATTGAGAGAGTATTCAAAATCCCAGGCTTGCGTACTTATAGGAATTTCATAAACATTTCAAGCTATTTTAGCTCAGCTGATAGATAGCTCTTTTCGGGTATTCAGGGAGTCTTTACAGCCGATTTAAACCACTTTCAGGCAATTTTGTGAGTTATTTAGCCATTTTTATACATTTTTGAGACGTTTCACCCCATTTTGGTACTATTTTGGACCCCCTGTTAGATGTTTTAGTCACTTTTAGTATATTCAGGGTGCTTTTACAGCATATTTAAGAACTTTCAGCCAATTTTCAGGATTAGGTACTCGTAGGTTATTTGATTGATTTTCCAGAGGTTTCATGGTATTTTGAGGTTGTTTTAGCCCGTTTTACAGATTTTGTAGTTACTTTTAGGCCGCGTAGGATGTTTTTACGACTGATTTACACAACTTTCAGCCAATTTTTAGGGTTATTTAACCATTTTATACCTTTTTGAGACGTTTCGCCCCATTTTGGTGCTATTTTGGGTCCTCCGTTAGATATTTTCTTTTAGTATGTGGGGGCGGGGGGTATTATATTGAATCGAATTTTAAAAGCTCTTGCGTTAGGCTACATACATCGATGCAGTGCATGAACGTTCATAAACATGCATACGCTGCTATATGCCTTAAAAGTTATCAAAAACCCACAGCATTCTGCTTCCCTATCTCCTTACCTAGTAATCCTTGATTACGCATGGCGGCCACTTTGCGCATTTGGGCCTGTTCCAGACTCCCCCTAACTCCCCTAATTAAGTGGGTGAAAATCACGTCGAAATATTCCGTTACATTGACAAATTTATCTAATTATTTTTTTTATCCTGATGATCCTGATCAGGATCTTAGGATAAGGTTATGATATCATTGTACTGTCATTTGTGTGTGCAAGTTTTCAAGTCAATCAGCCGACTGTAAGTTGGTGAAAATCACATCGAAATATTCCGTTACATTGATAAATTTAGCTAATTATTTTTTATCCTGATGAGGACCTTAGGATAAGATTATGATATTATTGTACTTTCATTTGTCCTTGACATGTGTGTAAATGTTGAAGTCAATCAGACGACTGTAAGTTGGTGAAAATCACGTTACATTGGCAAATTTATCTAATTATTTTTTATCCCAATGATTCTGATCAGGATCTTAGGATAAGGTTATGATATTATTGTATTGTCGCCGGTCCTTGACGTGTGTACAAATTTTTAAGTTAATCAGACAAGTCTAAGTTGGTGAAAATTAGGTCGGAAGACTCCGTTACATACATATATACTTCAGGTGAAGCTAATATAAAGCGTGTGAAGACGCTTTATCTGGAACTGCATCTATTGAATTGGCGCTATAATGATAGAAGAGTTGAAGCAAGCAAATTACGAGCTCCGATACATATGCTATGTTTCCATGGGAAACTCAAACCGATTTGAGTTCTCATTCCGGATTGAATACTGCATAGAAATGTGGATTCAGATCGACCTGTGTGCTTGGAGCCGATTCTCTTAGAAGTGGGATCCAATCGAAATTTTGTTGCATGGAAACAACGACTGGATTCAAATCGATTTGAATCCACCAAAGATGCTAACTTCTACTGGAGATACGCGCTGCACGCGCATCTGTTTGTTTTCTTAGCGAAGGTGGTGTAATAAAACACAACAAAACCACTTTTATAGATACATATCGCAATATATTCTGCTCAGAAACATTCGCTAATCTCAAAACCTACTTAAAATACAACAGAAAAAATATTTTTACAGGTTCGCCAACATAAACCAAGAGACCTACATAAAAGCTTCAATTATTTATGCTTGAAAGGCGTATCCAAATCGATCTCAATACGGGTTGAATTTAACATGGAAACGCGCATTGTATTGAAAATAGGACTGTACCCAAATCTATTTCAGTTGCCCATGGAAACGTAAATGTAACACGATTCGCAACACATGGTTTTCACCAAAGTTGTGCCAAAATAAGATATTCCACCATCCGGACGAAGGCATATTGTACACATTTTCATTAACATGAGCTGGAAAAATCATCCAGGATTGCAAGTGCACAATGTGGTACACCAAAGAGCACTTTAAATTATAAATTAAAAGCAATGCGCGCGCAGATAGGCATGCATACACACACACACACACACACACGCACGCACACACAAACAAACACACACAAACTGTTACCCTACAGTGCTTTCAGTAGAACAGGAGTTTACGTTTATATACCACACTCCAGCATCTGATATTTTGGATTTTCTATCGATGCATATGATTTGAAATTCATTGTCAAGATTGCGTCTAAAGTGCACGGATTCAAAGATAGCTTTCCCGAAAGGATTGCGTCAAATTATTATTAATTATTGTTATTGTTATTATTATTATTATTATTATTATTATTATTATTATTATTATTATTATTATTATTATTATTATTATTATTATTATTATTATTATTATTATTATTATTATTATTATTATTATTATTATTATTATTATTATTATTATTATTATTATTATTATTATTATTATTATTATTATTATTATTATTATTATTATTATTATTATTATTATTATTATTATTATTATTATTATTATTATTATTATTATTATTATTATTATTATTATTATTATTATTATTATTATTATTATTATTATTATTATTATTATTATTATTATTATTATTATTATTATTATTATTATTATTATTATTATGATTATGATTATGATTATGATTATTATGATTATTATGATTATTATGATTATTATTATTGTCATTGTCATTGTCATTGTCATTGTCATTGTCATTGTCATTGTCATTGTCATTGTCATTGTCATTGTCATTGTCACTGTCACTGTCATTGTCATTGTCATTGTCATTGTCATTGTCATTGTCATTGTCATTGTCATTGTCATTGTCATTGTCATTGTCATTGTCATTGTCATTGTCATTGTCATTATCATTATTACTATTATTATTATTATTATTATTATTATTATTATTATTATTATTATTATTATTATTATTATTATTATTATTATTATTTTTACTATCATCATTATCATTATCATTATCATTGTCATTGTCATTGTCATTGTCATTGTCATTGTCATTGTCATTGTCGTTATTATTATTATTATTATTATTATTATTATTATTATTATTATTATTATTATTATTATTATTATTATTATTATTATTATTATTATTATTATTATTATTATTATTATTATTATTATTATTATTATTATTATTTTTACTATCATCATTATCATTATCATTATCATTGTCATTGTCATTGTCATTGTCATTGTCATTATTATTATTATTATTTTTACTATCATCATTATCATTATCATTATCATTATCATTGTCATTGTCATTGTCATTGTCATTGTCATTGTCATTGTCATTGTCATTGTCATTGTCATTGTCATTGTCATTGTCATTGTCATTGTCATTGTCATTGTCATTGTCATTGTCATTGTCATTGTCATTGTCATTGTCATTGTCATTGTCATTGTCATTGTCATTGTCATTGTCATTGTCATTGTCATTGTCATTGTCATTGTCATTGTCATTGTCATTGTCATTGTCATTGTCATTGTCATTGTCATTGTCATTGTCATTGTCATTGTCATTGTCATTGTCATTGTCATTATCATTATCATTATCATTATCATTATCATTATCATTATCATTATCATTATCATTATTATTATTATTATTATTATTATTATTATTATTATTATTATTATTTTTACTATCATCATTATCATTATCATTGTCATTGTCATTGTCATTGTCATTGTCATTGTCATTGTCATTGTCATTGTCATTATTATTATTATTATTATTATTATTATTATTATTATTATTATTATTATTATTATTATTATTATTATTATTATTATTATTATTATTATTATTATTATTATTATTATTATTATTATTTTTACTATCATCATTATCATTATCATTGTCATTGTCATTGTCATTGTCATTGTCATTGTCATTGTCATTGTCATTGTCATTATTATTATTATTATTATTATTATTATTATTATTATTATTATTATTATTATTATTATTATTATTATTATTATTATTATTATTATTATTATTATTATTATTATTTTTACTATCATCATTATCATTGTCATTGTCATTGTCATTGTCATTGTCATTGTCATTGTCATTGTCATTGTCATTGTCATTGTCATTGTCATTGTCATTGTCATTGTCATTGTCATTGTCATTGTCATTGTCATTGTCATTGTCATTGTCATTGTCATTGTCATTGTCATTGTCATTGTCATTGTCATTGTCATTGTCATTGTCATTGTCATTGTCATTGTCATTGTCATTGTCATTGTCATTGTCATTGTCATTGTCATTGTCATTGTCATTGTCATTGTCATTGTCATTGTCATTGTCATTGTCATTGTCATTGTCATTGTCATTGTCATTGTCATTGTCATTGTCATTGTCATTGTCATTGTCATTGTCATTGTCATTGTCATTGTCATTGTCATTGTCATTGTCATTGTCATTGCCATTGCCATTGCCATTGTCATTGTCATTGTCATTGTCATTGTCATTGTCATTGTCATTGTCATTGTCATTGTCATTGTCATTGTCATTGTCATTGTCATTGTCATTGTCATTGTCATTGTCATTGTCATTGTCATTGTCATTGTCATTGTCATTGTCATTGTCATTGTCATTGTCATTGTCATTGTCATTGTCATTGTCATTGTCATTATTATTATTATTATTATTATTATTATTATTATTATTATTATTATTATTATTATTATTATTATTATTTTTACTATCATCATTATCATTATCATTATCATTGTCATTGTCATTGTCATTGTCATTGTCATTATTATTATTATTATTATTATTATTATTATTATTATTATTATTATTATTATTATTATTATTATTATTATTATTATTATTATTATTATTATTATTATTATTATTATTATTATTATTGTGATTGTTATTGTTATTGTTATTATTAGTATTAGTAATATTATTATTGTTGTTGTTTTTGTTGTTGTTATTGAGTGATAACAGCAATGATTTCTTCAAACCTGTTGTAGATATATTTTGAACAGGAGTAATTTTTCAGTATTAACAGTTGCAAGAGATGAAAGTCTAGTTTATGTTGGAATGACCTGCTTCAGAATACAAACAACTCATAATGTCTTATATTAGACGACTGGCTGCTTCCGTCATAGACTATGAAACCAAGACCTTGAGAGCCTAAAGCAATAAGATAGCCGTTAAAGACACGTACTTTTTTATTTTCGCGTTCCTTTTACAAACAGTGTGATAACATGAACTTTTGCGCCGATTGCCTACTTTGTGTGTCCTATTTAGTTGTCAATGTCGTGGGTAGACGATAAACAGCTAAAGGTTAGGTCCACAAGCACCAAGCCAAGGAGTATTAACATTAATGATCCATCAATGCGATTGTTTTTAAATTGTCTCATGGTGTCATTACTCGCTGAACTGTAGGGTTTTTAACATTATTTTTTCTATCATTTTTAACATTAAACATACCCACATTCGCTCCCACATTCATACTTCCGGAATCTATGGGTAAGTTAGGGAATTATTCTGGTTAAAGACAAATTCGAAACTCCAGCCAGTAATCGAACCCGAGACCTCTGGGTTGAGAAGCAAGTAAGCAGATCACACGACCGCAGAGCCAGTATTAAAACGATTTCGTTTCTTTCTTCTAACAAAGTGTCGATTTTGTACACCATTGGTGCCGCTAAATTTGTCCATAAAACTGAGACAATAGAATAGAGTTGGATAGAAAATAACGTCGTGGACTGTAGTGGTTACAAAAACTGACATATACAAAGTAACTAGTTGCCCAGTAACGGCTACCAAAGTAATGAAGACAGTAACTGTTAGTTATCTGGTTAACGGTTACTGAAGTTGCGAGACGGCTACCGAGTCTGGGTGACATCTTTCACTTTGTGCATTGGTATCGCTTAAACTTTATAAGGAACTAGTTAGCAATATATCAAACTTCCCCAGAAGAGCATTAGTGATACTGTCGACATCTGGGGAGAAAAATGCCCACTAATTATATATAACGGGTGATCCAAAATTCTCCGAATCAGCTGATCCAAAGCATTCCAAATCGGCTACGCTGTGTTTGCCCTGAACGCGTCCTCGGTGCTCGTTACTGACTGCAGCTGTCATAAAACAGCGGATGAAAGCATACAGCATTCTTAAAACGACTTTTAAAGGCTTTCTTACCAACTTTATGAAAGGAGGCGCTAAAACTGGCCACCGTCGTGGTCCTTACATTTTTTGCACCTCTTTAGCAAACTATCCATCACTCGTCGTAGTTCATGTTGAGAAATGCTGGCAATTTCCTGGCAGATATTTTATTTTAATTCTTCCAGGGTGTGTGGGTTTATCGTACACTTTATGCTGTAAGTTACCTCAGAGATAGAAATGGCAATCCTATTTACTGTTTATCACTTTTGCATAGCTGGTAAACCGTAAGCGAAAGACCATATTGTGACTTTTGGTTGTGGGAGTAAAGTAAAGTAGACAGATGTAGTCTAGATAAAGAAACACTTTTATTTCCGTAAACAGTAACTTGTACACTCATTGCAACAGCAAGAAAGTCTTTTCCGATTCTCCAACAGCACGACTCCCAATTCGTAACACAAAGAACCGTCCCTTCTCCGTCGGCACAACTCTTCACATCGTCTGCCCGTCTCCGTCGGCACGACTACTCAACCTTCACATACGTCTGACTGCTCTTCTCACACTTTACCGCTATTTATATCTCCCAGGCACTATTCTGGAAGCTTCAGGAACGTTCACTTATTGCGGCGAGATACAAAGTAGAAGACTCCAGAAGAATCTATCCTTTTCTCTCTTTCGGCAAGCGCCCCAACAATGCGGCCATTCTCTGTCTCTTTCCTTCGGCTCCTTTGCGGTAGTGCCGACAATAATGCGATGGGTGACACTGCGGTTGTCGGCAATTAGATGCGGCGAGCGCGGTGACACGGCTCCCTCCTCAGAGCTAGTCGTCCCGACCAGCACTATCACTGCGGCATCTCCCTTGCGCCCCGGTGGACTAACCCATCGAACCTCTTCTCCAGGAGGCACGATCCTAGGTATCGCTGTTGGATAGTGTCCCTTGGTCCGGGTAGGACGATGTATGCCATCCTGCTTCGAAATTCTGCAACAGTACCGCCGGTCTTGACGGTCCCTCGTCCAGTTGCCCTTCTTCCTGGTGTGTTGACGGGTCATCCTGCGCACTTGGAAACTCATTGGGTACCGTGTCCGCCGACCTCTCTGGCGCACCTTCGCAGCCACCTTGCTTCCGATGGGTCCGGCAACAAACCCCACCACATCCGCGCGAGTCGCGTCCACCGCTGCACTCGTGTTCACTCGTGCTCGGCACGGCCTCTCCTGTATCCTGCCGTCCAAGATGATGTCCACCATTCTTCCGTTCACGGCACTATGTGTCAGGTGATTGGATGGCTCTGACGGTCCCCCCATGTCACACGCCAAGTCGGTTCTCGCGTGTTGCTCGTTTGCTTGTGCGCTTCCCTGCTGATCGTCCTCCACGTCATATCCTGGTTGGTTACGTACCCGACACACTCCTCCAGAGGATCCTCGATGACGTCCCTGAACTGCCCCTTTGTCTTCCCCGAGACGTACACTTTCGTTATCTGAAACGGGCGGAACTGTCGCCTCGGCCACTAGGTGCTCCCTCCCCGGGTCTGTGCTATTCCGTCTGCCCCTGGCATCCAGTACTTTGACGCTCTCGTCAACTCTTACTACCAGGGCGCCAAGACGTTCCCCGTCGTCCTCCACGACGTCCACATGCTGGCAGAGGTCTTCCGCCTTTTCGCCGAGTTCTTCCACGCCTTCCGTCAAGCCAATCAGTTCGCCGAGTTGTTCCACGTCTTCCGTCATGCCAATCAGTTCGCCGAGTTGTTCCACGTCTTCCGTCACGCCAATCAGTTCGCCGAGTTGTTCCACGTCTTCCGTCACGCCAATCAGTTCGCCGAGTTGTTTCACGTCTTCCCTCACATCATCTGAAACGGGCGCAACTGTCGCCTCGGCCACTAGGTGCTCCCTCCCCGGCTCCGCGCTATTCCGTCTGCCCCTGGCATCCAGTACTTCGACGCTCTCGTCAACTTTTACTACCAGGGCGCCAAGACGTTCCCCGTCGTCCTCCACGACGTCCACGTGCTGGCAGAGGTCTACCACCTTTTCGCCGAGTTCTTCCACGTCTTCCGTCACGCCAATCAGTTCGCCATCAATTTTCGCCGATAGCTCCGTCTTCATCTCTTTCAGCTCGGCAGCGAGGTTGTTGTTTGACGTTTCCATTTTGGCAGCGAGGTTGTCGTTTGCCGTCTTCATCTCTTTCAGCTCGGCAGCGAGGTTGTCGTTTCTCGTTTCCATTTTGGCAGCGAGGTTGTCGTTTGACGTTTCCATTTTGGCAGCGAGGTTGTCATTTGTCGTCTTCATCTCTTTCAGCTCGGCAACGAGGTTGTCGTTTGACGTTTCCATTTTGGCAGCGAGGTTGTCGTTTGCCGTCTTCATCTCTTTCAGCTCGGCAGCGAGGTTGTCGTTTGCCGTCTTCATCTTGGACATTTCTGTCTTCATTTCGGCGAATAATTCTTTCATCATTGCCATCATCCTGGTTTCCGAATCTCCCTCCATCTTGGTTCTAACGTTGCAACTTCTAACGACGATGTAACGAAACTAGAAGCAATTCGACTTCTGACACCAGTGTGACTTTTGGTGTGTGGGTGTGAAGTAAAGTAGACCGATGTAGTCTAGATAAAGAAACACTTTTATTTCCGTAAACAGTAACTTGTACACTCGTTGCAACAGCAAGAAAGTCTTTTCCGATTCTCCAACAGCACGACTCCCAATTCGTAACACAAAGAACCGTCCCTTCTCCGTCGGCACAACTCTTCACATCGTCTGTCCGTCTCCGTCGGCACGACTACTCAACCTTCACATACGTCTGACTGCTCTTCTCACACTTTACCGCTATTTATATCTCCCAGGCACTATTCTGGAAGCTTCAGGAACGTTCACTTATTGCGGCGAGATACAAAGTAGAAGACTCCAGAAGAATCTATCCTTTTCTCTCTTTCGGCAAGCGCCCCAACAATGCGGCCATTCTCTGTCTCTTTCCTTCGGCTCCTTTGCGGTAGTGCCGACAATAATGCGATGGGTGACACTGCGGTTGTCGGCAATTAGATGCGGCGGGCGCGGTGACAATATCTTAGTATACAAAAATGTAGATCTCATTAAAACACACAAGTTAGGCCTGTGTATATGCAGTTTTTGTGGAATGAACCATTTGGAGATACCTATTCCTTGTTGTTTGTGTGAGTTTTACAGCACTTAAGCTTTTGTCAAATGGATGGTCGTTGTTTAGTTTTTTATCTGTTTGGCCGTGCAAAGAGAACGGAATTTCAACGCTTTAAAACATTGGACTATCGCTCAAAGTCTACTGTATTCTCATATGCTCCTTGCATCTACAAGAAAATTACCAATAAGGTAATTTCTGCAAATGTTTATCTAGACTAACATGAAGAAGATAAAGGAATACGAGTTTGTAAGAATAAAGTATAGAAAGTCGTTTAAGTGCAACACACCAGAAAGAATTATGTTTAAGAATGCTCTTCCCGAGTTCTCTTTTCCGCGGGATAAGTGCGCTTTTTCACATCTAAGACCTCAACGGGTGTTCCACACTGATGCTTCGATACTCCCAAAATATCATTTTGCTAATCCCCCCATATTTATTGGATTATTATTAAAGTCACGCCCATTTGATAACACCATCTAATGTTTCTCTGAACTTTCGGCATTCATAACGTAGTGAAGCTACATGGCTTCCCCTTAACAGCAGTAATCACTTGCATCAAAACTGCTACATCACAACACAAGCAGATGATTTTCTATGGTCAAAGCAGTAAAATGTGCTGTTGATACACGTGCTACATGACATGCAACGTACAACATGTGACCGGCTTTTTCACATTCTTGGATTCCTTAAAGTTTAAACCAATCCTCCAACCGCGTAATTCGCAACATTTCGTTTGACTGCTCACTCCCCTGACAGCGTTTTGCACATATTAATTGCAATTCTCCCATTACCAACTATTCAAATGTACTCCCATGCTAATGCTGGTTCTATTGGAAACTAACGTTACTCCAGGATTATAAACTACATTACTTTTATAGCTGAAGTGTTTTTTATAGATTAGATTCCTTATAAATCACTGCCGTGAAAGATAGTGAAGCATGAACGTACTGGTACTTCGCCGACCTATTTTTTTACGATAATTACTAAACGTCCTTTAACAAAGGAGTAGGGAATATCCGACGGAGAATGAAAGAAATGGTTGAAATGATGCTTAGTCGTTGAGTATACACCACCAGCAGTAGTCTGGCAAGCGCCACATACGGTGACAACGCGGAACTAATCAGGTCCCTCGGACTCGAAAGTTTAGAACACCTTTTTCTTAAACAAACATCGAGCTACCGTAAAATTTACAAACAGATCCCCGAGCAACATATCGTCTTAAGGTATGCGCGTAAACTAAATCCAGTACACCTTTCTTCTGATTAGTAGTTATTGCCGCCCAACAAAACGCATGGAAAGCAGAATAAGTAAAGCACTTTTTTACTTCGCATCCAAAGAACCATCTATTTTTCGTGTAAATGTCATTTAATTCCTGCGCGGTTATCCATCAATTTTTACTTTCTCTACTACGTATAGTAAGTAGGGGATTCGACCCTAAATTTCGATGCCGAGATTTCACCGGAAATATGTTTTAAGGCCCCCTAATACCAAAAAAGCAGTATTACAAAAAGGTCCGTGTGTGTGTGTGTGTGTGTGTGTGTGTGTGTGTGTGTGTGTGTGTGTGTGTGTGTCTGTGCGCGCCTCTGTATCTCTGTATGTGAACAACGTAACTCAAAAACGAGAAGTCGATTAAAAACCAAAATGGCTATTTAAGTTTAATATCTTTCAAGGATGTGACATGAAGATTTTGAAGAAAATTCCTCCACCTTAAACTATCCTTTACAT
Organism: Tenodera sinensis; assembly: GCA_030765045.1. Lineage (NCBI taxonomy): Eukaryota > Metazoa > Arthropoda > Insecta > Mantodea > Mantidae > Tenodera > Tenodera sinensis. The sequence goes on from CM060963.1 coordinate 162,102,685, forward strand.
GGAAAATTTTTCCGGCAATTCAATTTTCTCAAAAATGGCTCTAACGATTTTGATTAAAATGTCATATGTTTCATATTTATGTTTATACCAAATGAAATGTAATTTTTAATTTTCTCGCTCTAGCCCATGTAGTCCTTTTTAGAAGAAAGTAGCCTAATATGAGGTGCTGCTTAATTTGGGGTAGCTCAGTATCTGCCGTGTATGATGCTGACACCTGCTGGAAAGCTCATGAACCAAGAGAGGTTTGGCAACAAAGCTACCTGCGAGCAGGTCACCATATTCCTGCGTGAAATCGCATCACAGTGAGTTGAAGAAAGAAGTGTGCTCCTTGAAGTTATTTGCAGTTGCTGACATCTAAGTATATAAATATAATAAAATAATTAGTGTTTAAAACACACTTATGTTCAACTTATAGTGTTAATATCAAGCTATCTTCCGATAGCCTGCTCTTTGTCTAAATTCGATTACAAAAGGAGCTAAAAGAATTAGTGAATTAAAATGGCGAGCTCCTTATTATGGGGTAGCATGGAGGCTTTAATTTGGGGCACCCCATGTTAGGATTTACTTTTCTATTTTACCAATGCTCATGCTAGAAGTATAAAAGCGGCTCCAATATCAAGGTACCTTTATTTGTTTCTGCTAAATCTATGTATAAACTATCTGTATTTAATAATAAAAAGAGAAAAACAAAATCCAGAGCTCATGCACAAGGCATAGTAGCTGTCAGAAATAAAGATATGGGTTATCTTAAGGCGAAAACATATTTTGACGTCCCTCAAACAACGCTCTCATAAATTTGCCTCCCGGCCCACAGCACTAACAAACTTCAACCCCTTGACATGGTTTTCATGGGGCCATTGAAGACGTTTTACTGTCAGGAGATCAAAACATAGTTGAAAAATCATATTGGCCGAACTGTTACAGTTTACCAAATAAGGAAACTCTTTGGAAAAGCCTATCTACGTGCAGTCACTGCAGAAAGAGCAAGTAATGGCTTTTCAAAACGGGGATACATCCATTCAACCCCAATGTTTTCAGGACCCGGATTTTGCAATTCATCCAGGAGAATGAATTTGAATTCTTCAGAAGAAGCCGGTTCATATAAAGCTGGGAGAACTTGTGTATAATTATTAGTTCACCATATAAAACACAGCTCACTGAACAGCTGTCAAAGAGGACCGACAACACTCAACCGAAAGCCAAACTAAACCTGGGATTGCAAACCAAAGGGACAAAGCGAACCAAGAAAGAAAGGGAGCGCATTGCTGAATATTCATCCTCCTCGTCTTCGGAGGACGTTGTGGCTCTGTAATTGGAAGAGGAGTGGGGAAACGAGAGTGACGATGTTGCAGAGGGTGTGCAGGCCTTTTTTCGGAGGACTGAGAGGGAGAAACTCGTATAAGGCGCTGCAAATGTTTCAAGTGGGCACACACTGTTTGCGTAGGTGGTAATTCAAATAAATTTCATTGTGAAAAGTGTGCGAGCAAAGGAAATAGACAAAACAATGAACAGTCTAGTTATTAGGGACAAAAATAGGATATGATGTCGGGATTTGAACCTTGGACTTTATATTTGCCCATGAGCCAATCATATTTAATACGGAGTAAGTAGTGAAAACTTCTGAACTTGTGATGTACTAAATTAACACTAGGAAAGTGATGTCATACTAAGAACCTCTGTCACCCCATATTAGGCACCACTCCATGTTAGGAATCCAAATTTGGTGTTTTAGAAAAATGTGTTAAATTCTGCAATGTAAATAAATAGTTGAAATATATAACTATATTATTCATGGATACATAACTGTGTTACTCTTGAACACACTGTCAAAAGAAAAAAGGTACCCCATATTAGGCTACCTTCCCCTACTCTTGACAACTTTTGCATAGCTGGTAAATCGTAAGAGGTAGACCAAATCTTACTATACAAAAATGTAGATCTTATTAAAACACACCAGTTAGGCCTGTATGCATTTTTTGTGCAGTGGACCATTTCGGAGATATTTCTTGTTGTTTGTGTGAGTTTTGCAGCACTTAAATTTTTCTCAAATGGAAGGCCGTTATTCAATTTTTTACCTGTTTGGCCGTGCAAAGAGATCGAAAAAGCAATAATTATTTTAATTTCAAGTATGAACAATGGGAAACGAATGATGAATGTGACATACGAGTAACAAAACTCAAAATTCCGCTAACTTCTACACCGCAAAGTAGTGACAAGTGCCTCAGCAGGTACTAACTAGCACAGATTTAGCCTATCCCCTTGCCCTTCCACTTAACGCTGGTATCCAGAGTGAACGTCCACGATGCGCTCAATCCGAGCCAAATATGAAGTTGCGCGGTACCATAGAAATATAATAGCGTTGCAAACTTACAATCTGTGTAAGAGATGGAATCAGGACTGAAAAATTCAATGCCATGGTCGGGATTTGAACCACGGATCTTCCGCTTATCGAGCGACTGCTCTAACCACTATAATTACAATCTGTGGTCGCCTCCTTCAGTTTGTGTGGTTTTCTGTTGTTAGGCAAGACATTTCATTGCGCCTTGAAGTATAGAAATCATGACCGCATTTAGAACATATAAAATAATAATTTAAAACAAGCATTTCTTCCCTTTTTTTAAGCAGTGCCATGGCACAAAGGCACCAATTTAGAAGCGACTCCTGGTGAAAGAGCAAACAGTGATGCGAAATAATAACGTTCTCTTCACAAGAAATCACCTAAGAAAGATCCCCTTACAAATTGATAAGTAGGACATAATTGACCGAGCGGGATGGCTCAGGTGGTAACGCCTGTGGCCCACATTCTGGAGTTCGATTCCCGCGACCGACCTTCCTGACGTTGGGTTTTTCGGGGTTTTCCCGGGTCACTCAGGCGAATGCTGGAAAGCATATATACCTCACATCCCCATTTCACTTCCTTTCATTTCATTCTCTCTATTCGGCCTTTCCAGGTAGTGAGAGTCAGCGGGGTCGCCGATGGCCTGTGCGCAGTGGTGCTTTCGCTCTGGAAATACGGTGCTCGGCTGAGGGGAGACACTATGATCGGCCGGTCTTCCAGGAGGACTGACTGATCGGCCGCACCTGGCTGGCTAGCAGCGTGGCGACCTGTAATTCCGTCGGGATGAAGAACTTGTCTGCACCTGTTAGGGACCCACCGTAGTTGTAGTTCCGCCTGTGATGCGCTCCAGCTGCCTGTGGGGTTCATTCTTTTCATCCTTCCTCCCGGAATCTGACGCACAATAAGCTATCAGCTGACTCGCCGGAATCCTCATCGTGATAGCTGGACAGGACATTATTGCGAGGAAAGTCCACAGTTTACCTTTGTAAACTCCCCCTGTGACATCCCTGTCATCCACTTACCCTTATAATAACTCCTTTTAAACCAAAGCGTTCTGTCCCCCAATGGGCACAAGCAGAATGTAATCTGGCTTGCTCTCTCTGCAGATACATCAGGTTGTCTGCATGTGGCCCAGAAACCGTTCAAACTGCGCGCTTTTTCCTGGGCTGAAACATGGTTTGCGGCTAAAATTCTATTAACTCTTTTTAATTAACAATTTATGCACAAATTAAAGGTATCTGTGGTTTCAAATTAAAGGGAAGTCACATATCTTTGTAGCCTTCAGCCTGAAAAGCCACTGATTGTATTTGCATTAGGATTCAATGGAATCGAGATAACGTACACATTAGACCAGCGATTCCCAACCTCGTCTCTTTGGAGCGGGGCGGGGAACATCCGCTAATTACGTAAGTAATTAGCGGATGTTCCCCGCCCTGCTCTTTCAGTCGGAGGGTCACGTGTATAAACACAACCAGACAGTCAATATTCAGTGACAGACATAATCAGGAGATAACATGGCAGTTATTAAGTCATAATTTGTATTTTCTGGGAATTTCCTTAGAAGGCTTCTTCACTCTGAATGACTTTTACATAAATGGTAAACAGTAAGGGACCAACAAAACCTTAGTAAATACAAATGTGTATCTGATTAAAGAAATATGTCTTGTGTAAGATTTAAAGCTTTCACCAGAAAATTACAAAACTACTCGAAGATCCTTCTTTCAAGGAGGTGGATAAGGATCCGACGACCAAGATCACCAGAATAACTACAAATCTCATAAAAACCTCCAGCCTAACCACCGTAGTACAGAAAAATATCATTCCACACGCGGCTGCTCTACCTAGACTCTACGGACTGCCAAAGATTCACAAGCCTTTAGTACCCCTACGACCCACTGTGAATGCCATAGGCTCACCTACTTACCTGCTTGCCAAACATCTTACCACTCTACCGAATCCGCTTGTGGGTGACTGTCAACACCATATTACAAATTCCAGCCACTTTATCCAGAAAATTTCAGCGCTGAAAGTGGACCCGGGGGATATCTTGGTGAGCTTTGATGTGGAGTCCTTGTTCACCACAGTGCCGCTAGAGGAGTCACTACAGCTCCTATCTGAATGATTTCCGGAAGATATCACTCAACTCTTCAGACACACGCTCACTTTCACATACTTCAATTACAACGGCCAGTTCTTCGAACAGACGGATGGTGTAGCCATGGGTTCACCGTTGTCACCTGCTATTGAAAACTTGAGCTTCGAACATACTGCTCCGAATATCACCTCAGACGAACCAAAGGCATTCTTCAGATACGTGGATGACACCTTTGTTATCTGGCCACATGGAAAAGGAAAACTTTCCGCCTTCTTAGGTCACCTTAACAACCTACATGCGAACATCAAGTTTACCATGGAAGTTGAGAACGATGGCTCGCTTCCCTTCCTAGATGTTCTTGTCTACAAGAAGCCAGACAGCAGCTTGGGTCTCACGGTATGCAGGAAACCCACACACATCAACCGCTATTTGGATGCCTCCAGTCACCACTATTCTACTCAAAAGAAGACAGTTATCTCCACTTCGTTTCACTGGGCTTTTGATATTGCGGATGAAGACCACATTAAACAAGAACTCAAATACCTGCAAGATACCTTGCTAAAAACGGATACAGTGATCACGACATCAAGAAGGCACGCAAGAAGGTTGAAAACAATCGAAACAACCCCCAACGCCTCACTTAAAGGATGGATTGCTGGCCGAACAAAGCCTACATACCATTCTACGGTTCCGTCTCAAACAAGATCTCCCGCATACTCGCTAGGTATAACATCAAGACCTTCTTCACGCCTCCAAAGAAGATCCAAGAATACCTTAGGCCGGTAAAAGAACCACTACGACTTAAGGTCCCACGAGTGTACAGGATTCCTTGCGAATGTGGTAAAATGTATGTAGGCCAAACAGGATGCACAATAGAAGAAAGATGTAAAGAACACCAACGCAATATCAGGCTCCTACAACCAGATAGGTCGGCAGTGGCCGAGCACTGTATAGAGTATGTCCATAAAATAAGCTTTGAAGACATCAAAGTTCTGGATCATACTGATAAATACTGGGACAAGGTCATTAAGGAAGCCATCCAAATCAAACTACATCCAAATAAGTACAACAGACCCCGCGAACTTCAACTAAGCCCTGCTTGGACAATAGCCATCAAACACAACCACAACAACAACTACAGTGATTTCGGACCAAGTACTGACCTCAAGAAAACACTGTGGCCGGTGAAAAACATAGCCCGAAACAGCAAGCCCAATCACAAAGCGTCACCCACTCACTGGCCCGGGCAACGAAACCCCCTCCCATCTAGCTTTCTATATACCAGGTGAGTCAGCCGCGCCTTGTTTCTTTCGAAGGTAGGCCACCCATTTAACGGTATGTGCGCCTTAGTCCACTTTTGCGCTTACTAAAATGTACTGCTTAACTTTCATAAAGAGAGAAATGCGCAAAATTGAGAGCAACAGCGGTTTAAGGGACAGAACGTACTCCTCGCTAAAGTGCACCTCGAAAACATACGACTCGTTTACTGAGAGCGAGTTCCGGTTTCCAGCCGATTTTACAAACTTTTCATTAGAATATACATAGCAACGTAATTCAGTAAACGCATCGGAAAAATTGGACCTATCATATTGGTACGCTAACAACGTCAGCTTAAAAGAAAATGGTGGAATCTTGTACTTAGAGCAGGGGTTGGCTAACAAAAATTACGAAAAATTTAGAGACACGCCTCTTCCATCATGGACCCGTACAGTCAAAACGGACATATTATTAACCCTTTCATGCCTGAATTATTTTGCTACATATGTCGTTCTTCCTCTAATTCGAAACCGGTTTAGATTAGGCGGTCTGGGAGACCTTCAGCCTGCTGGCTCGGATAGGCATGATCGTTAAGGCATCACGTAGTGCACTGGCCATGCACTCAAAGCCTGAGGTCGTGAGTTCGAGTCTCGGCAACCGCAGTCAAATGTGGTAAAGGACGGGGAGGGCCCACGTAAAATATCATCATGGACCCGTACAGTCAAAACGGACATATTATTAACCCTTTCATGCCTGAATTATTTTGCTACATATGCCGTTCTTCCTCTAATTCGAAACCGGTTTAGATTAGGCGGTCTGGGAGACCTTCAGCCTGCTGGCTCGGATAGCCATGATCGTTAAGGCAACACGTAGTGCACTGGCCATGCACTCAAAGCCTGAGGTCGTGAGTTCGAGTCTCGGCAACCGCAGTCAAATGTGGTAAAGGACGGGGAGGGCCCACGTAAAATAATCGGTGTGATGGCACGCGTGGATGATGACGGGGTATCATTTGACTGCGGTTGCATGGATTTTGCTTCCTGTCTTTAAAAAAAAGCACTACAATATAAATTGTAGAAAAAATAATTTTTTACGATTCAAACGGTCTCAAATACGTATTTTTAATTGGTGAAGGACAGTATAACAAGAATATAGAAGAAAAAAAGTTAAAACTAGAACAAATAGGAAAAAAAGCTTATGTATCTTATAAGACACACCAGGCAATAAAGGGTTAAATAACAATTTATTTACATTTTTGCGTGCACTACGCCTCGTGCATCTCAATATGCATAACAGTCTTTGCCATTTAAGTAATAATATTAAAACGCCCAGCAAATGATTAAAACTGTCTTGAAAGAATAAATCAAGCCCGAAAACTCGCGAGGTGGCAATGGCATAGCGCCAGGCATGCAAGTCCTAGTATTGCACGCGGTACATGCTTTCAGGCAAGTTTCGAAATAGCTGAATAGGATTGTGAGGGGTCCTCTGCGCTAAGTCCCAATGTCATAGGTTCGAGTCTCAGTAGTGGAAATATTATTTTTATGTTAATCAAAACTTGGAAACCGAATTCACAATAATCTAATTATAAAGTCCCTGAGCGTTTAGGACATTATGATTTAAATCGTTTTTGGTTGTGTGCATTTTGTAATTCAACAGGTGTAATGACTTCTGCGCCATTGGACTGGCATAATGTATTGTGTTGTGAATGCCGACCCCTACGTTCTTCACACGTAGGCTGTCGCACAATATTTTGTGCCAGTCTTTCAGCGTATTTTGTGCCAGTATTCGACAGAAGTGTATGTAGATATGATTTTGGTCTACGGAGAAGTAAGAACAAACACATCGGAGAAAATATCTCGGGAGAGATATCCGATAGACGACAACCAACAGCAAATAGCTTCCGAAATGTTGAAAGGCGTCTGCGTGTAACAGCATCACTTGCAAGAATGCCTCCTCATAGACACGCACCAGCAACATCGGATGTTAATGCAGAAGCAGTTTTGAATGCCACCCGGAACAATCCGCATACTAGTACACTGGTAGCTGCGCAGAGGTGAACATCAGCCAGTCTTCTGTAGTGCGAATAATGAACACTAAGTTCCATTCTTATGGTTGGCACCTACACCAAGCACTTCACGGGAGAGATTTCGAAGCTCGAGTGATCTTTTGTGCATGGTTGCTGGAGCGAGTAGCAATTGATGTGGGATTCGCATCCAGGACATTGTTTTCTAACGAATCAAGATTCCACAACAATGGAACTGGAAATCCTCACAATATGCGCTATTGGAGTGTTGATAATCCTCATTGGGTAAGGGAGGCAGCATTCTAAGAGCAGTAGGGTGTAAATGTTTGTTGTGGAATCTTGGAAGACCAACATGTTGAACCATTATTCTTCGAGGGGAATGCAACAGGAGCACGCTACCTGGAATTCCTCCTTAGGGAATGTGCCACTGCAGGAGCGAATGGCGATGTGGTTTCAACACAATGGCGCTCCTCCGTATCGGTCGAGGATCGTCTGCAATCATTTGAATGCTGCACATCCTGGTGATTGGATAGGAAGACAAGGATCAGTCCCCTGATCTGCCAGATCACCTGATCTGACACTCTTTGACTTCTTTCTCTGAGGTTGTTTAAAAGAACGCATTTATGCAGAGGAGCTGGACAATGTAGAAACCCTTCCTCAGCGTATTACAGTGGCTTGTAGATCTGTTCAACCCTGTGTATAGATGATCCTTATTTGAATTGCACTTACCTATAGGTATGCTTAAACAGCTACCTAATTGTAGTTCACCAATAAAGAAACATCAAAAAATGCCATAAAACAATGAAAATGAATATAATAACCGTTTTCGGAATAATAATTTGTAAATTGTGAGGATTGCACGGTAAAAAAATTAGTACATGCAGGTGACTTGAACCACCTTTACAGTAGACAGATTACTACGCTGTCTTGCGCTTGTTCCAACTGAGCTACCTAGTAACGTGTGAGGTAAACATTCCGTTTAAGAAGTAATAATTGCTGTTTCCAGTGAACATTTGCAGAAGTGCAAACGTCAGCTGTCTAATTACGAATATATTAAAAGCCGAAGTTATAACATCTATATTAGCACTAATTTCAGCGATTGTTAAACATCCGTGTTAAATACGCGGGTAGAACCCAGTAATGGGGTCAATGTTTTCATGTTGGAGTATAAAATACATATATGTATATATGGAGAGCAGAAAGCTCCTTACTGCTACTTTGTGCTGCAGAGAGCATGGACGAGGATGTTGCCACTTCAGCAACTACCTCAAATTCAAGCCAGACAGGCAATGTTGCCCAACAACCGCAACAAAAAACAAGAAGAACCACGCCAATCTTTCTACGCAATCCTGAGGATGCTAGGAAGGTTATTCATCACTTGTTATTCATCACTTCCGTGAGGCAAGAGAGCCTCTATTTACAGTGAAAAATGCACGACAGACAGTGTGCATTCAGACAACTTCCCCTGAAGCCCATAGGCAAGTTCGCCGGTTTTTGGAATCCCAAAAACTTGAATTCATCGCCACTCCTTTGACTGAGGAAAAGAGACTGCACGTAACCATAAAAAGCGTGCCCCAATACATCACTACTGAAGAGGTGTCAGACCTCTTAAAAAGCAAGGGTTACCCGGTGGTCAACGTAGCCCAGCTTCGTGCTGTTCGTGGACCTTACAAAGGACCCCTGCCCCACTTCCTCTTGTGGCATTAGAAAAAGCTGAAGTCACCGAGGGGATATACCAAGAAACTCAGATGTTTTCTGCAATTGTCAAAGTGGAGGCGTACAAACCACCCCGTAGACCTCAACAGTGGACGAACTGCCAGCAGTTCACTCATGGAACTGCAGGGTGCAACCATTCCCCTGTTTGTGTTTTTGTGGTGAAAAAGTCACGAAAGAAACGCCTGTCCCAAGATGCTGATAGATGGGGCGCAGCCCACCTGTGCAAACTGTGGGGATGCACACTCATGTCGATACGCCAAATGTCCTATTTGGCAAGAAGCAAGATACGAGATGGAGTGCCGTAAGAAAGGAACACCATCTCGAGTTGATGCCGCACCTAGGGTCCCGAACCCTCGCGGTCTTCCAAAGGAGGCCTTTTATGGAACTAGGCACCCTGGCTTACCATCTCACCAGCCCCTAAGTTTCCCATCTTATGCTGCTGCAGCTAATAATTCTTTAAACCAACAGAACACTGAAAACTCGATCAAGGAGTCTCAGAAAACGTCACTTCCACAGAGACAAGCCCAGCATCCAAGGCACTCCTCCAACATCTCCTCATTGGCCGTTCAGCGACAAGCTAAACCAATGGGAGAAAACCAGCTGTATATGACTACACCACCAGCCAGGACAGTACATGCAAACCAAGCATCATCTGCCACCTCTCCTGCAGGTCACTCAAACTACGAGGAAATGGATTCGGCCTTTTACGAAGTAATTGACCGTATTCCCAGTCACCTCCGCATCCAGTTTGCTGCTGCACTGGCAGAAGCACTACTGTCACGCCCATCAACACTTTCGGCGGACACAGTGCTATTCCGCACCATCTTCACCTTCTGTAGTCGTCATGGCTAGTACGCCCAGTACAAAACCAGACTTCTCCAAGCTAACAATATGCTACTGGAACGCAAATGGGCTGCGATCCAGGCGAGAAGAGCTGACAGACTTTCTGGCAATGCACAAGGTCCAGGTACTATTGGTACAGGAAACACACCTACAGCCGCACATAAAGATGAAAATCCCTGGAATGAAGTGCTATAGAAAGAACCGTGAAGATGGTTTTGGTGGAACAGCAATTTACATAAATGTCTCCATCTGTCACCATCAACTTGACATCCCTAATACCAGAAACATGGAAGCTACTGGTATACAGATAAGTACGGCTCGAGGACCCCTAAACCTGTTCTCGGTGTATACCTATTGCACCAACAAGGCCTTTGCTAGACAGGGAACTGGATTTACTGTTCTCCTCTCCAGTACCAACTATAGCTGCAGGCGACTATAGCAGCAAACACCAAAACTGGAACTCCACCTGCATATCACACCGAGGCCAAAAGTTAAATGCCTACGTGACCTCGAGAGCCATCTCAGTACAGGTCCCTAACTCATCTACCATACATTACGGTGATCGCAGACCTCCAGATTGGCTTGATATTGCACTGGTCAAAAATGTGAGACCTCACATAATATTATATACAGTGCCAGCTCTATCTTCTGACAACTACCCAGTCCTCATCACTTTTCCATCTAAACCAACATACAAACTAGCACGGCCAGTTCCCTCGCCTCGAACTACAAACTGGGAAATATTCACCAATATATTGGAACAAGTTCAACCACGCCTTGAACCCTGCACAACTTCCCAGGAAGTTGAACTATTGGTGAAAAATACGACAGAGGCTATAGTGTCTGCGATCAAGAGCGCATCGCCAAGGCCAACATTACACCAATTTAATAGCGAGCCTCTACCTGGGAGGATAAGGGCCCTAATACAGAACAAAAATAGAGCCCGGAGACGTTATATGTTCTCCAGGTCCCCGGAGGACAAGACATTTTATAGACGTCTGCAGGAGGAACTTAAGGTCGAACTCCGCCAACATTCAAACAACAAATGGGAGTCCCACCTTTGTCATTTAAAACCAGAAGACGGCTCTCTTTCACGGACAACCAAAGCACTAATGGGTATTCCACAACAAAACCCACCTCTTCGACACGGACAGGTGACACCTCAGTCGAGAAAAGAAAAAGCTGAATTGCAAGCTAGCTACTTAGAAACTTCTTTTGGCAACGGATTCAGCTGACCAGGACCACATTACCCAAGTCCAATCGGAGATTACCAACTTTCTCCAGGTTCCTGCTGATTATTCTCACGTTGAGGAAACGTCGGTGCAGGAAATCACAAGATATATACGCAAGCTTGCTCCCTACAAAGCCCCAGGATTTGACGGAATCACAAACGCCGCTCTAAAAGCCCTAACACCTGATTGGCTGAATCTATTGGCTCACATTTTCAATGCCATCCTTAGAACTTCGCACTTTCCACAAGCCTGGAAGTATGCGAAAGTTATTACCATATGCAAGCCAGGAAAAGATCCGTCATCTCCAGAGATCTATAGACCCATCAGCTTACTTCCCGTTCTGAGCAAGCTCTTTGAGAACGTGGTACAGACACGGCTAAGGAGTACCTTAGAAAGGCACAACGTAATTAGGCCCGAACAGTTCGGCTTCAGAACATCACACTCAACTGTTCACCAACTTCTCCGGCTGGTGGATGAGATATACACAGCTTTTAACAGACGTCATTACGTCTCAGCCCTATTGCTGGACGTAACTAGGGCTTTCGACAGCGTGTGGCATGAGGGACTTATTTCTCGCCTCCTCATATATCAAGTTCCATCATATCTCATCCATCTACTGCACTCTTATCTTCAAAACAGAATTTTCTCTGTAGCTTATGAAGATGCTACTTCCACCTCTCATCCTATACGTGCTGGCATACCCCAAGTACTGGGACCCACACTGTATCTCTCTATACATAAATACTCTTCCTACACTACCACGGTGCTCACTCTACCTTTTTGCTGATGATACCGCCGTTACATCAACATCTTCAAAAAATTATATGTCAGCTAGGCGCATTCAACAATATGCTGACCTACTGACCACCTGGTTCAATCAATAGCGGTTACGTATCCACCCTCAGAAAAGCCAAGCTATAACCTTTGGCCGTCGCCCGATGGTTGACGTGGCACCAATCCGCTTGGCGGGGGAAGATGTGACGTGGTTTAATTGTGTCAAGTACCTAGGAGTTACCCTAGACGTCAAACTTACCTGGAAGACACACCTGGAAGACGTCAGCAATAGAGTTAATAAAAGAATGGCAATGCTGTACCCGCTTTACAACAGGAGATCTCACCTGTCCTTGGACAACAAACTGCTATTGTATAAGCAAGTTCTTAGACCAGCCTTTACATATGCCTACCAGATCTGGGGAGTAGCAGCTCAAACACACCTAAGACAGCTAGAAGTTCTTCAGTCAAGATATCTAAGAACGGCTACAAAGTCTCCATGGTATATACCAAATGCTACCATTCAGAAGGATCTTCACTTTCCCTCAGTGAAGCAATACATAAACATACTTTCACAACCCTTCTTCGACAAGCTCCCTTCCAGTTTCAACCAACTAATACGGGGACTAGGCGAATATGACTTGGACCCTGGAGAGCGCTATAAACGCCCACGACTTGTCCTTGGCAACGTATAAAAAAAAAAGAAACAAAAAACCAATAATTCATGACATAACTTCCTAACGTGCCATTACATACTAACATCTTTTCACATCCTAAAGGATACACAGACATACTTTAATTAATAATAATAAAAAACAACAAACCAACCTTATTAACCGTCTCTCATGTAGGACATCTTACACGGCCAGTAGAGGGTTGATACCCTGACCTGGCAATAACCGGAGGGCAGTCTGCAAGATCTTCTGCAACCACAACCCTCCAGGGTTTTTCGCAGTCGTCGTCTTACTGCTACTAATTCGCTCAGCGACTCGCGTTGAGTGCACACGTGTTCCATGCTGATTGGTTCCAGCTTCGTCTCACCAGGGGGCAGTAGGAGAGCTTCCGTCGCGACCGTGGCGGTATACATACGACCAGTTGTGCCAGGCTACAGTTACGTGTACTCTATAAGAGGCTCAATAAGCGAGTTTTAGGGTACACAATGGCGCTTTCTCGGTTCTTCGACTAACCATTTCAGGTAGCGGGTTGCCGAACAAGGCCATAGATACGGCGCATCTTAGGGTAGATACGGCGCATCTTGCAAAAGGTGTCCGGTCCTCTGTTTCGGCACGCTGCTAAACCCCTGCTACCTGCAGGTGAAAACACGCCAGAAGTGTTAGAGTAATACTGCACCTTAAGGTGCTATATTGTACCTATTCTTACATTCTTACCTCCACCCTCATTGCTTTGCTTCTTTCCTCTCCCGGCATGTCCCGAAAGGGTCCTCTGCCAGTCAGCCTGCAATTGCCGTTGCCAGCACCTCCCCTGGTGCTATTAAAAAGACCTCTGCCGAGGCTAAAAAGCACTCTGCCACTCAACGCGTAAGCGGAAGAGGCAAGTGCCCTAAAGTTGGGGCATCCAAGCATGCCACCAGCCAGGGCCTCCCACGTGACAGTGTTCCACGGGTAGGGCAAAATCCGGAGTCTGACTCCGAGGACTGTGGGAGTGTCTACTCCTGCAGATCTTCTGTCGCCACGGACGACGATTACAGCTCGTCAGGTCTCTCCTCTGCCGAGGAAGATATTCCTCAACAGGGAGAAGACGGTTTTCGTGAGGTAGTCTCACGAAAAACCAAGAGACGGTTGGCTGGCTTAGCCAAACTGGCACAAGATGGCCTCCGCAACCTCACCCATCTTCAAACACCTCTCCCACCAAAGCGACACGTTCCACCGATCATTGTGGAGGACTTCGCGGGGTCTATCGGCTTACTTAAGCTGGTAATGCCTACCCTGTCGAGGTAGTGCACGGTGCGGTGGAGCAAGAGTCGCTTTATCTTCCAGGCCAAATTGGCCGAAGATTACCATTCCATCCTCCGTTACCTTAAGGATAAAGGTATCCCACACTTCACCTTCGGGTTGGATAGAACACGTGACGTTCACAGAGTTATCCGCGAGCTCCCTGTGGATACACCCACCAACGAGATTGTGGTAGACCTCAACCGCCAGGGCATCACCCGTAAGCTGGTGAAACAGCTGACCAGAGCCGCTCCAGATGGGCAAGGACCCAGAACACCACTACCCCTGTTTCTTGTAGTGGTGGAGCGAGCCAACGACTCGGAGGCTAAGAAAATTGATGCCGTGACAGGCCTCTGTTACCTCCGGGTACATATTGAACCTTCTAAAGGTTCTGGTGGTTCTCCCCAATGTCATTGTTGTCTGGGGTTTAACCATTCCAGTCACTTCTGCCACCGAAAACTACGCTGTCTTAGGTGCGGTGGCGAACATCCAAAAGAGGCCTGTCCGAAATCTTGAGAGGATGTACCCAAGTGCGCAAACTGCACCGGCGCACACGTGGCTTGCTACGGAGGCTGTCCAACAAGGAAGGCCGCCTTAGCATTTAAGAACCCACCACCGGTGGTCCAACCTTCCGTGACGGACAGCCATCCCAGGGCACGCCCTGCTCCGGCAGAACCGACCCAGTATTTAGCGTACGCGGCAGTGGCCAGCAGAGCTGCGGGTAAGACTGAAGGGTCGCTTACACACACAACCTAGAGCACAAACACAAGCTCCAGTAACCCAATCAACTCCCCTACCACCTAAGTCGGGAAAACGCCCTGCTACTCTCGGAGCCCTGCTACCGTCTCCGAAGCTCGCAGCGAGCGTGGGGGAGGGAGGTTGCGGTCGAAGAGGGTCCGGTGCTACCGAGCCCTCCTGTCCTACCACCTCCACAACAAACCACTACCCCTCGCACACCACAGTTTTCGAACGTACTGGCATGATTGCAGCAGTTGCTGCAACACCATGGCCAGAAAATCTGTGAACTACTGGTAAGATTCCTTTCTGCCAAAGACCAAGCAAGCAAAATGGCCATTGCCATGGAGGCACTCGCTATCTTGACCACCGTCATCCGCACGCCCCAGAATGGCGGATCAAACTAGGTCTCGCACCTCGTTTAGATTCGCGTTCTGGAAAGGCAATGGCTTGGCCGGTCAGGAGAATAAGCTCCACCATTTTGCTGGAGCGTATGCCCTAGACCTCATTCTGGTATCAGAAACACATCTCCATCAGAATGTCACACCCGACTCCATGGCTATCACTGTCTCAGATTGGACCGCATCGGCCGCCGTGGGTGCGGCACAGCGATTTTCGTGAAGAGCAGTGTGGTCCACAAACCCCTCCAGCTCCCTCCACTTCAAACCCTAGAGGCCACAGCCACTTGTGTCCACCTCGGAGGTACTCAAGTCCTGATGGTGTCTGCTTATCACCCACCTCAGAGACAGTTCGTTCTTAACCACTACCTCTCCATCCTCGCCCTACATCCTCGTGCCATTATAGCCCGAGACTTAAATACTAAGCATCAGCACTGGCATAGCGCCCCGTGCAGACGCTAGAGGCAATGAAATCATCCGCATGATAGACACGGGCCCACAACTTAGAGTAGAGGGTCCCTGGCTCCCCACCCATTACCCGCGAGGTCTAGGTCGGCCATACGTCGTAGACTTCGCCATCATCAAGCACTTTCCATATCATCTTTCAGTCACATCAGTCAACGAACTTCATTTAGACCATAACCCCGTGTTGGCCATCATGAACACCCAGGTTGCCAGCCACGAGGTCCCGATTCAACAGAGGAACATCGACTGGGACAGCGCCAGAAGTTGCCTGAATGGCTCCATCACCGCCAACCCCAAAATCGCAGATATCGCAACCCTAGAGGCTGCGGGCTCTTCCTTCACATCCGTCATGAAGTGAACTGTGCACATCCCAGCTCCTCTTCATCCAGATGTGCTGCCTTTAGAGCTTATTTTGCTCATCCGCCGCTCTTCGGCGACTCGCAGGCGCTACAAAAGCCACCGCACGCCACATCACCTAGCGCTTCTAACGCGCTTACGCCACGAGGTTCGTCTCCATCTACGCGTGCACAGAGTGCGTGCGTGGGAGGACACGATGACTCGTTTGAACCTAGAGGATGGCAAAGTGTGGAAGATCACCAAGCGACTCAGGAATCGAGGAGGGTCACACATCTCACCTATCCAAGGCACCCAAGGCCTGGCCTATGAATTCCAAGCCAAAGTAAATGTGTTTGCTGACTACCTGGAGATGACTATGCGTCCTAGAGATGATCCGCAGGACCTCAACTTCTCCAACCGTGTCCGTCAAGAGGTACGCCGATACCTTCCACATCCTCATGAGGAGGCGGATTGCCTTCCCATCGTTAAACCTAGGGAACTCCAGGGCGTACTCCGGTACCTCAACCATAAAAAGGCTGCAGGGCCTGACGGGTTAACCCCTACCATGCTCCGCCACCTTCCTTTCAAGGCCGTGCTCTTTCTCACTAAGGTCTTCAATAAGTCTCTCGCTCTTAGTCACTTTCCACGCAAGTGGAGAGAGGCCCGGCCGATTTGCATAGTGAAACCAGGGAAAGACACGGTACATCGTGCAAATTACCGATCTATAAGCCTCCTGTCTGTACTCTCGAAAGTACTCGAGAGGCTAATTCTTGTCCGCTTGTCTCCCATTCTAGGGGACATTTAAGCCATCCCTTCCCATCAGTTTGGGTTCCGGCCTGGCCACTCAACGTCTCAGCAGCTGCTGCGTGTGGTGGGGGCTGCCGCTCTGGGATTCCAGGACAAAGCATACACCACCGCGGTATCTCTGGACGTTGAGAAGGCCTTCTCTACGACCTGGCATGCTGGCCTCCTCAGCAAATTGATCCAGCTGGAGCTACCCTCACGCCTTATACACCTACTACACACGTTTCTCAAACACAGATCCTTTGTGGTCTCAGTTGCGGGAAACAAATCTACACGTAGGCCAATGAGAGGCGGAGTCCCTGAAGGTTCTGTGTTGTCCCTTACGCTGTTTAGCGTATATGTGGCCGACATTCCATCCGACCAGCACGTTAACATAGCCCAGTATGCTGAGGTCGTGCTGCTATAGTGTACAAACAAATACTCAAAGAACCTTTCTGCCCATATAGAGACACCTCCGCCTCAATCCAAGAGGGGTGTAGGCGTTGATCATGGTACATAAACCCGGAGAAAAGCCAGGCCATACTATTCACCAAACGCCGCTTTCCCGCCAACTTCCCCCCAAATACTTACCTTGGTTGAAAGATAGAGTGGGTGGATACCATTACCTACCTGGGAGTGAAGCTCGATAAGGACCTTACTTTTCGGGAACACATCAACGACCTGTCAGCGCGTGCCGGCGGGACAACTGCCTCACTGTTCCCCAAGTTGCGGTCGGGGATGCCAATTCCCTTAAAGCTACGCCTCTTTCGCGCTCTCATCATCCCTATCCTCCTGTACGCCTGCGAAATTTGGGACATGGTTGCAGATTCCCATTTCTTGCGTCTACAACGTATACAGAATAGAGGGCTTCGGATAATCCATTCTGTATACCGTAGATTCCCTACGAGACTACTGCACGAAGCCTCGTCCCTCCCGTATGTGGAGGACGAAATTAGGCGCCGGGCAACAACATTTTACGACCAGTTTCCACAACATCGGAGCGCCCTGGTTAGGTCTCTTGGAGACTATATCCCTAGGGAACGCACGCTTGTGCGACACGGGGTTCCCCGCTTGCGGGTACCCCCGGTAACACAGGGGCTACCCCATCAACAGGGCAAGCTGAGCTCCTTACAGTCCTTCCAAGAGAAGCTTGGAATACTAAATTTTATTCAAATATCCATATTTGGACCACACAACAGCAGTGCCCCACGGTAGCGGCCGTCGAGGAGCATAAGACTATGCTACTTCCTTATACCCTACAATCCCCATATTTCACCAGCCAACCTATAACATCCTAAGTCCTGTCATATAGTGGTTAAACCCTAAAAGGGTAGGTACACGCATGACACACCTCGGGC
Source organism: Tenodera sinensis (assembly GCA_030765045.1). Classification (NCBI taxonomy): domain Eukaryota; kingdom Metazoa; phylum Arthropoda; class Insecta; order Mantodea; family Mantidae; genus Tenodera; species Tenodera sinensis. The sequence continues at coordinate 162,120,984 of CM060963.1, forward strand.
TATTGTCAGCCTGCCAACAAGTCGTCGTCCTCACTACTACACTTAAGGCCAAGGAACAGCCAAATTGGGCCCCCTGACCTCCACAACAGAGACAGCTAAATAGAACACAGGCTGTTCCCAACCATAATGAAGGGTGGTTCGTCCAGGACCGTCGCGGCCGAAACAGGCCAGCCCCAGAAACCTTCTACTGCCAGGGGAGACCGATGGTTGGTTTGTGGGTTTAAAGGCGCTCAACTTCTAGGTCATCAGCGCCCTTAAAAGATTCATGGCAATAGCCAGATGCAAATATTACTCAAAAATAAAAATACTAGCAACAAGAAAAAATGTACTCAAAAGGTAAAAAAACAGTGGCAATAGCCAGTTATGAAACAAGGTGACAAATATGTCAAAAAGCATAAAGAGATAACTAAAATTTTAAATCATCATATTGATATTGCACTCCGCTAAAACCTTAAAAACTCTATCAACCGCTGTTTTGTCGTCCGTTAAGACCTCTGCAAGTCTGGCATGCAACTGCAGAGAATCCCGAAGGTGCGCTAGAGAGCAACACTCTAGCAGCACGTGGCGAAATGACAAAAGGTTGTCACACAGTGGACATAGAGGGGCAGGGTCCCTTTTAAATAGGTAACCATTCGAAAAATTGTAGTGCCCCATTCTTAGTCGAACCAAACTAACCTCCTCGCGGCGAGATGTGCGACAGGAAGTTACCCAGTTTATCGGAAGTTCTTTCAATTCTATAAGCTTATTACCACGGAGAGCTAACCACTCGTCGTGCCAGGACGACAGCACCACTCTCCGCAGTTCAAGCCTAAAGTCTTCCGAAGTAACACGTGAGATGGCAATACTGGGTTCTGTAGTTGCCGTCTTTGCTGCCATCTTATTCCCCGGCAAACCTACGTGACCAGGAATCCATGCACACACCGCATCTACGCCAGAAGCGTGTAAAACATGGAGGGCATCCTGGATACGTTGTACAATAGGGTGGGGGTTGTACAACTGACAAAGGCTCTGCAGTGCACTAAGGGAATCACTCAAAATCAGGCAGTCACCTAATTTACGACGGCGATCATACAAAACGGCTCGATAAATTGCATAAAACTCTGTAGTAAAAATGGAAGTGCTATTTGGAAAACCGAATGTATGTAATTCGGTTCCATAAACATAAGCACATCCAACACCGTTAGTGCTCTTTGACCCATCGGTGTAAATATATCGACGGTCAGTGTAGCCTGACAAAAATTGTAAAAAACACTTGCGAATACTTGAAATAGGCATCGTGGTCTTCTGGTGTAGGGTCATCCCAAGATCTACATGGGGTGTGCCAGATAGCCAGGTGGGATAAAGACTATCACCCTTGGCGAACATTCTAGGCAGTTCCACTCCAAGCTTCATTAGAAGATCTTGGAAACCAAATTCCGCAGGCTTAGGACTAAGGGTGCTATTCCTATATCGTTGTCTTAGCGTAGTTGTGAAAAAAGAAGAGAACGTTGGGTGCTTAGGCATACATCTAAGCGCACAGCCATAATTTGCCAAGAGAATCTCACGCCGATATTGCAGAGGAGGTTCTGCGGACTCGGCGTAAAGACTCACCACTGGGCTTGTTGGAAAAGCTCCTATTGCACTGCGGATGCGCCCATTGTGGAGACTTTCTAATTTTCTCAGCACAGATGGTCGTGCTGACGAATAAACAATACACTCATAGTCTAATTTGGATCGGATCAATGCGCGATATATTCGCAACAAAATTGACCGATCTGCTCCCCACGATTTGCCTTTTAGAACTCGCATGATATTTAGGGAACGGACACATCGTGCTCTTAGCTGTGCAATATGTGACAACCAACTAAGCTTCCTGTCCAAGATCAAATCCAGGAAGCGCGTCTCATCTGCGAAGGGAAGTAAATCTGGACCGAAACGAAGCGAAGGTGGTAATCGTCTCCTACGACGCCAGAAATTAAAGCAGATTGACTTCTCAGTTCAGAAATGGAAACTGTTTTTGGAGCTCCATTCTCTAAGGTTGTCCAAACATTGCTGCAGGCGCCCTTGTAAGAACGCCGTGCGCTGAGAAGTGCAATAGACAGCGAAGTCGTCTAGAGAATAGACATTACGAAGCTCCAGGTGGAACACGTTTCCAGATGAAGTTAATTGCTATAGCAAAGAGCGTGACACTTAGTACCGAACCCTGAGGTACTCCCTCCTCCTGAACAAAAGAATTAGAAAAAACCGAGCCGACCCATACTCGGAAAAAGCGGTCCTTCATAAACTCCTGAATGAAAAGCGGTAGGCGTCCACATATGTTCCAGACATACAGGGAACGTAGAATCCCTGCTGACCAGCACGTATAATAAGCCGTCTCGAGATCGAAAAATATGCCCACGGTTTCACAATTCTTCATAAAGCCGTCCATTATCTGTGTCGATATTGACACAAACGGTCTACAGTTGAACGGCGTCGTCGACAACCACACTGGATGTTAGTCAGTAGGTTACGACTTTCTTATTACCATCCCAACCGTCCATTGATCATGAGTTCCATCACCTTGCAAAAGCAACTGGTGAGGGTAATAGGACGATAACTGGAGGGAAGATGACGGTCCTTTCCAGCCTTTAAGATTGGAATAACGGTGGCCTCCCGCCAACTTTCATTTAAAATTTGTAACATTCATGTAACATTTGTACATGAACTCCGTCCGGTCCTGTTGCTGATAATCTTGAAGATTGAAGAGAATGTTCTAGCTCCGCCATGGTGAAATGGCGATTGTAATCTTCCAAGTTTCTAAATCGAAACGCGAAGCCCTGAGATTCCACCTCAATTTTAATTGGAAGGAACACAGGGGAGTAGTTTTCCGAGCTAGACACTTGAGCGAAAGCACTGCCAAACGTATTCGCCACTTCGAATTGGATCAACAACAGCTCCTAAGGCTGTTCTCAGTCCCGCTATTGGTGTATGGGTCGATTGCCCAGCAACACGCCTTAACCTATCCCACACAACCGAGTAAGGTGTGTGTCGGTTAAATGAAGCTACAAATTTGCTCCAAGGTGACCTTTTTCTATCCTTAATGACTTGTCTGGACCTAGGGGAGACCGAGTCACGACCGGTCTGATCGTGGCACCACCTGAGCACACCCAACACACTAGTAGTAGGAATACTACACAACAACCAACACACACACAAACACAGACCCAAGCTACCCCGACACCGCTGGAAGATTCAACTTTCTCTCCAGAAGCGCGAACCACCCGCGAAGCATTCTTAAATAGAATGGCCTTTAAGGAGCTCCTGGCTTCACTAGGAGTCTCCAGGGAAGTGAGTTATGAAAACTTCCTGAAACATACAAAATGACTGCTGGAGTTGATCAAGACGCAGACTCACTTTAACTCTTCAACTATCTTGCCAGATATCTCCTAGTACTTTCATCCCACAGCCAGTAATGGATAGTACATCTACAGTAAACATATTATACTGGAACTTCCATAATATCAGACGCAAACGTCAGGAATTAACGGACTTCCTGGTAAGAAACTCGGTCCAAATTGCCCTTCTGAGCGAAACACATTTAGGACCAATGGACGGCTTCTACATTCCGGGTTATTGTATATACCGCAATGACCGAAATCGAAGAGGCAGAGGCACGGTAGTAATAATACTAAATAGTATCAAACACTACCAGAAACAAGTACCCGAGTTAAACCGGTTGGAGGCCACAGCGGTAAATGTGCAATTGCACCGCACCGCTGCAACGGTAGTAGCCGTATAAAACCCTCTGCTGAATATTGATATGGAGCATGTCGACAAAATAATGCGAATAGACACCAAGGTAATTGCGGCTGGCGACTTCAATGCCAGACATTATCTATGGAACTGTCGAACAGCGAATGCCTAGGGGATACAACTTCATCAACCGGGCAAACATCCCCTAACTGGCCCAGACGAGCCGACCTTTATCCCGCGAGCGGCCAATCAGTCGCCCGATATCCTCGATATCACCCTACTAAAAGGAGTACCATTTGACACCTCACATCAAACCATTTACCGGTAGTAGTGGAGGTCGCGGCGCCCGCAATGTTCAAATCAGAACAGCCCAGGCGCAACTGCATTCACGCAAACTAGCCCGAGTTCGAAACGTTAGTTGAAACGCAACTCGAACAAAGCAACCCTGTCATTAGCTCACAAGATACTCAAGAGCAAGCCGTAGAAATTATCACCAGAACTATTCACCATGTGACCGAAAAACATGTTCCCTTAACTAGGCCAACGATAGGGCAAACACACAGTTCCCTCGGGCTGTAAGACAGGAAAAGCAGGACCGAAACAGGGCCAGGCGTAAATGGCAACGTAGGTGAAACCAAATACATCGAAACGAATATGACAACCTCAGAGTCACGGCCGATATACTAATGGCCGAACACATAAGGGAACAATGGAACGCCACACTGGAGGACATTGATTCACAAAAGCGAACAGGAGGCGAATAGCGAAGTGCCCGACACGCACTCGCGCAAACATACCGCCCCTACATATTGACGGGCAAGTGGCCGAAACGCCAGCTGAAAAAGCAGAAGCTTTCACGGACACACTAGAGCAGATATTCCAACCGAATGCTGACCCGTGCAACAGATATTTCACAGCAGCAACGGAAGACCAAATCGCTGAAATAGGGAATATTCCAACACACAACAAACTTCTAAAGACCAGTGCAGGCGAAATTAAGTGGCTAACCATAAACTTGCCTACACGTAAGGCTCCAGGACCCGACAATATTCCCAATATAGTTCTGAAACATCTTCCGCCTAAAGCCTTAAAAAATGCTGACAGACATGTTCAACTACGCGCTGGAACACGCAAAATTTCCAAAGCGCTGGAAGGAAGCACGAATCCTAATGTTTCCTAAGCAACATAAAGAGCCTTCCATCCCTACTAATCACAGGCCAATTAGCCTATTAAGCACACTAAGCAAACTGCTAGAAAAAATCATACTCAAACGGCTGAAATCATTTCTAATTAAAACAACGTGATAACTGACGACCAGTTCGGCTTCAGGGCCAATCGTTCTACAACACTACAGATCCTTAGGCTTACAGAAAGTATCACCAAGGGATTTAACACTAAACGATCTACAGGCGTGGTCCTATTGGGCATAAAACGCGCCTTCGATAAAGTGTGGCATGCAGGATTACTCCACAAACTCATCCGCATAGGGGTGGAAGATTTAATGGTCGCCCTAA